>CM055116.1:577375259-577957759 GCA_029206835.1 Rana muscosa
TTATAAAAAAAAGGGGGGGTTGACATTCGGGGCCCTGAGGAAGTCCGGCCCATGGGGACCCCTTACAAAAAAAAAATACTGTATTTATCGGCGTATAACACGCACCCTAACTTTAACCACTTAACGACCGCTCACTGTATATATACGTTGGCAGAATGGCACCGACAGGCACAATCACGTACAGTGTACGTGACTGCCTTTGTATAGTTGGGGGTCCAATCGGACCCCCCTTCTATACAGTGAGCGGTCGTTATCCGTTGGGAAGCGATCCAGGATGAGGGGACGGCCGTTCGATTCCAGCCACCCCCTCGCGATCGCTCCCGGCGAATGAGAAAGCTTCCTCTGCTGTGTAATGTTTACACAGGCAGAGGAAGTGATGTCATCTCTCATGCGGCGCTCACATATACCGAGCGCCGTACAAGAGAAGACACACAGGTTAGTGCACAAACAGTACACTGACACCAGGACACATAGGAACATAAATCGCCCCCCAGGCCCCCCCAGATCACCCCCCAGATCACCCCCTAGCCCCCAGTCACATTGTCACTGATTGCAGTGACCATTTATTTACTGATCACTGCAATCAGTGACATTTGTGACTGTAAAAGTGTCACTACAGTTAGTTTAGGTCCAGTGTAGCCCCCTAATCCCCCCTTAATAAAGGTTTAACCCCCTGATCACCCCCTAGCACTGCCGTCACTAAGCGATCGTTTTTCTGATCGCTGTTTTAGTGTCGGTCATGCCGATCGGTAGCCAGTTATTTTTTTTAGGTTCGCCGCAGGTTTTTATAGCGTCAGCTACCCCCATAGATTACCTAATAAAGGTTTAACCCCCTTGATCGCCCACCAGGTAACCCTTTCACCCCCTATAGCCACTGTCGCTAAGCGATCGTTTTTCTGATCGCTGTCTTATTGTCGGTGATGCCGATAGGTAGCCAGTTATTTTTTTTAGGTTCGCCGCAGGTTTTTATAGCGTCAGCTACCCCCATATATTACCTAATAAAGGTTTAACCCCCTTGATCGCCCCCCAGGTAACCCTTTCATCCCCTATCACCACTGTCGCTAAGCGATCGTTTTTATGATCGCTGTCTTATTGTCGGTGATGCCGATAGGTAGCCAGTTATTTTTTTTAGGTTCGCCGCAGGTTTTTATAGCGTCAGGTACCCCCATATATTACCTAATAAAGGTTTAACCCCTTGATCGCCCCCCCAGGTAACCCTTTCACCCCCTTTTGCCAGTGTCACTAAGCAATCGTTTTTCTGATCGCTGTATTACTTATGCTGGTGCCGATAGATAGCCAGTTATTTTCTTTAGGTTCGCCACAGGTTTTTATAGCATCAGGTACCCCCATATATTATCTAATAAAGGTTTTAACCCCCTAATTGACCCTAGTTAACCCTGCGTCACACCCCAGGCAGCGTCAGGTTAGTGCCAGTAATGCCAACACCCACGCGTGAAGCATACACCTCCCTTAGTGGTATAGTATCTGAAAAGATCAATATCTGATCTGATCAGATCTATACTAGTGTCCCCAGCAGTTTAGGGTTCCCAAAAACGCAGTGTTAGCGGGATCAGCCCAGATACCTGCTAGCACCTGCGTTTTGCCCCTCCGTCCAGCCCAGGCCACCCAAGTGCGGTATCGATCGATCACTGTCACTTACAAAACACAACACACATAACTGCAGCGTTCGCAGAGACAGGCCTGATCCCTGCGACTCCAGTGCTGTAGGAGGTGATTTCACCACCACAGTTAAAAAAAAAAAGCATATATGCCGAAGCATTGGGGCAGCAGGGGCGGAGGAGCGATTTTGCTCCTAATGCCGCATACATACGGTCGAAATTCCGACGGAGGCTTGCCCGTGGAAAAGTCCGACCATGTGTGTGCGGCATAATTTTTGCGGGAGGATGCCCCAATGCTTCGGCATATATAAATGGTGCATGTATGCCCATCATTAGAAGTGGGTGGATGAATGGCGGTATTCTAATGGTGGGCATACCCACCGATCAATCTCTTTTTTTTGTTCAGCCAACAGGCTGCATGAAAAAAAAGATTACAATACATGTCCAACAAGGACCAGCAACGTACTGGTATGTTGCTGGACTTTGAATGGTTATACCAGATTGATGCCTGCAGGTTTAGGTATCATCTTGGTATCATTCTTTTCGGCTAGCGGCCGGCTTTCATGTAAAAGCAATCCTAGCGGCTAATTAGCCTCTGGACTGCTTTTACAAGCAGTGGGAGGGAATGTCCCCCCCCCCCGGATATAAAAAGCGCCATTGGGAAATTGGAAAAGCATTTTATCACACCGGTGTGTCTTGGTGTGGTCAGATGCTTTGAGGGCAGAGAAAAGATCTAGGGTCTAAAAGACCCCAGTTTTTTCAAAAAAAGAGTACCTGTCACTACCTATTGCTATCATAGGGGATATTTACATTCCCTGAGATAACAATAAAAATGATATAAAAAAAAAAATATGGAAGGAACAGTTTAAAAATAAAATAAAAAAGCAAAATTAATAATAATAAAAAAAAAAAGCACCCCTGTCCTGCCCTGCTCTTGCGCAATGGCGAACGCAAGCGTCGGTCTGGCGTCATATGTAAACAGCAATTGCACCATGCATGTGAGGTATCCCCACGAAGGTCAGATCGAGTGCAGTCATTTTAGCAGTAGACCTCCTCTGTAAATTTAACGTGGTAACCTGTAAAGGCTTTTAAAGGCTTTTAAAAATGTATGTAGTTTGTCGCCAATGCGCGTTTGTGCGAAATTTTAAAGCATGTCGTGTTTGGTATCTATGTACTCGGCCTAAGATCATCTTTTTTATTTCATCAAACATTTGGGCAATATAGTGTGTTTTAGTGCATTAAAATTTAAAAAAGTGTATTTTTTCCCCAAAAAATGCGTTTGAAAAATCGCTGCGCAAATACTGTGTGGGAAAAAAATGCAACACCCACCATTTTAATCTGTAGGGCCTTTGCTTTAAAAAAATATATAATGTTTGGGGGTTCAACATAATTTTCTTGCAAAAAAAAAAATGTTTCATGTAAACAAAAAGTGTCAGAAAGGGCTTTGTCTTCAAGTGGTTAGAAGAGTGGATGTAGGCTTCCTAATGTTGTGTATAAAATGCCAGAACAGTTCAAAACCCCCCCAAATGACCCCATTTTGGAAAGTAGACACCCCAAGCTATATACTGAGAGGCATGTCGAGTCCATGGAATATTTTATATGTTGACACAAGTTGCGGAAAAAAGACAATTTATTTTTAATTTTTAATTTTTTTGCACAAAGTTGTTACTAAATGATATATTGCTCAAACATGCCATGGGCATATGTGGAATTACACCCCAAAATACATTCTGTTGCTTCTCCTGAGTACGGGGATACCACATGTGTGAGACTTTTTGGGAGCCTAGCCGTGTACGGGACCCCAAAAACCAAGCACCGCCTTCAGGATTTCTAAGGGTGTAAATTTTTGATTTCACTCCTCACTGCCTATCACAGTTACGGAGGCCATGGAATGCCCAGATGGCACAAACCCCCCCCCCCCCCAAATGACCCCATTTTGGAAAGTAGACACCCCAAGCTATTTGCTGAGAGCTATGGTGAGTATGTTGCAGATCTCGCTTTTTGTCACAAAGTTTTGAAAATTGAAAAAAAAAAAAAAGAAAATTATTTTCTTTCTTCATTTTCAAAAACAAATGAGAGCTGTAAAATACTCAACATGCCTCTCAGCAAATAGCTTGGGGTGTCTACTTTCCAAAATGGGGTCATTTGGGGGGGGGGGGGTTGTGCTATTTTGGCATTTTATGGCCTTCGAAACTGTGATAGGTAGTGAGGAGTGAAATCAAAAATTTGCGCCCTTAGAAATCCTGAAGGCGGTGCTTGGTTTTCGGGGGCCCGTACGTGGCTAGGCTCTCAAAAAGTCCCACACATGTGGTATCCCCATACTCAGGAGAAGCAGCAACATTTATTTTGGGGTGCAATTCCACATATAACCATGGCATGTGTGAGCAATATATCATTTAGTGACAACTTTTTGTAATTTTTTTTTTTTTTTTGTCATTATTCAATCACTTGAGACAAAAAAAAATATTTAATGGGCTCAACATGCCTCTCAGCAATTTCCTTGGGATGTCTACTTTCCAAAATGGGGTCATTTGGGGGTGTTTTGTACTGCCCTGCCATTTTAGCACCTCAAGAAATGAGTAGTCATAAATTAAAAGCTGTGTAAATTCCAGAAAATGTACCCTAGTTTGTACCCTAGTTTGTAGACAAAACTTTTGCGCAAACCAATAAATATACGCTTATTGACATTTTTTTTACTAAAGACATGTGGCTGAATACATTTTGGCCTCAATGTATGACTAAAATTGAGTTTATTTGATTTTTCTTATAACAAAAATTAGAAAATATCATTTTTTTTCAAAATTTTCTGTCTTTTTCCGTTTATATCGCAAAAAAATAAAAATCGCAGAGGCAATCAAATACCATTAAAAGAAAGCTCTATTTGTGGGAAGAAAAGGACGCAAATTTCGTTTGGGTACAACATTGCATGTCCGCACAATTTACAGTTAAAGCAGCGCAGTGCAAAATTCTTAAAACACCTCTGGTCCTTTAGCTACAAAATGGTCCGGGGCTTAAGTGGTTAAGAGGGAAGTTTCAGGAAAAAAAAATCCACAGCCCCCTGCGTTTAACACGGAGGCACAGTTTACCCTCTATTTTCAGGGTAAAAAAAGTGAGTGTTAATAAATACAGTAATAATTTTTATATAAAAAAAAATAAAAAAATAATAATCATTTTTATAAAAAAAAAAGGGAGGTTGCCATCTGGGGCCCTCCGGGCCTCTGGGGACCTCTGGGCCCCTTCCAAAAATAAATAAATAACATAAATAAATAAAAAAAAAATAATAAAATAAAAAAAAATGTATAATTTTTTTTATAAAAAAAATATAAAAAAAGGGGGGTTGACATTCGGGGCCCTGGGGAACTCCGGGCCCCTGGGGACCTCTAGGCCCCTTACAAACAAAAAAAAATTACAAAAAAAAACTGGAGGGGGGCCATCCGGGCCCCTTACAGGTGTACTGCCCTTACCCCCCTGATGGCGGCCCTGGTGGCAAGTGACATGCTCAGGGCTCCCACTCATTCTGCTTTATGGTGAGTTGAACTATTTCATTTTATATTGCAATTTAATGATAGAGACAATGCATTTCAATCATCCTGACACCATAACAACCACGGTGCAGGAATGATTGAAGCACTAACACCAGTCATTGTCTGCGAAAAATCGCTTACGCCCCCTGGCGCGTCGCCCCCTGCCTCCCGGCCTTGGGGCGGCAAAGGGAGTAAGTCCGGGCCTGGACCCGGGTCCTTACCCAGGGGATATGTATCAATGCAAAAATACGTTTTAAAAACGGACGTTTTTTCGGGAGCAGTGATTTTAATGATGCATAAAGTGAAAAAAAAAGGGAAATATTCCTTTAAATATCATACTTGGGAGGTGTCTAAAGTATGCCTGTGAAGTGGCACGCGTTTCCCGTGTTTAGAACTGTCCCTGCACAAAATGACATTTCTAAAAGGAAAAAAAGTTATTTAAAACTGCTTGCGACTTTAATGTAATGTGTGGTCCCGGCAATATGGATGAAAATCATTGGGAAAAATGGCATGGGTACCCAGCCCACTACCAGCCCCTTTGGGTCTTGTGTGGATATTAAGGGGAACCCCGCACCCAAAGTAAAAAAGGCCCTATATACGCTGGTAAAATTCAGACGCCAATGCAGAGTAGTGAAGTATAACAAGTTTACTTTTCTATAAGTAGAAGAACAGTTATAACAAACCACATGGATTACTTGCAGAGCCCTGCACTAAATAACATACTACGCATGGATTATATATGATAGTAGTTAACCAGGCGCCCTGTGGCGCAGCAACTAAAGGAGAACTATCCAACTGGTCAGGCCTGACGCAGAATCTATACTCAGTCTCTCAGGAGATGATTTCTTCGCATGCAAAAATCTTGACTGGAGGTGCACATTCAGGAACAATTTATAATCCACAGGTTAATCAACAATAAGGAACACTTCACTGGAGACCGTTTAACTCAGTTCCACTATAGGTCTCCGGTGCAACATCAAATAAAGGCCGGTGGACCAAGGCAGTCTGTAGGCCTAATGACAGTACAATGTGCTTGGATTGAGCATGTGCTCGCTCACCCCTCCGGACGCGATCCCAGTCCGGGACTTCCACCTGCTGTGTCCCCACACACGCAGCGTCTGCAGCGGTCGGGTCTCTGATCCAACAGAAGTTGAGGATAAACAAAGTCAGATGCCACCCAGGCTCGCAGTGGGGTGGAAGGCTCTTTGGCAGCTGTGCAAGGCCCCAGGCTTCAGGCCTTGCACTCCAGCGGATCCGCACAGGAGGACCTCTTGATCGAAGTCCCGTGTCCAAAAGAGAGCGAGCTTAACCTCGCCCCTTCCCTTTATAGCCCCACCCATAGGTCTCTGCGGTGGCACAATGCACCCTGGGTGCCAAATGGGGTTCTGGGTAAGGTAGTCCAGAGAGTCTTTAAAGGGGACCCCGCTACACACTCCCCCCACTTAAATTCTTTGGTCCCCAAAGATAAATTTAACATACTCTACGGATAACCCTAGATAAAGTGGCGTATGATGTTGGCAAAGGGAATTTCCACCAAAACTGAGGGGCTGGATTCCCTTGCCCACAGGTCACACTATCATAAGTGGCCTGCCTAACTGTGCCAGAGAAAAAACAACAAAGATCACAAGCGCTAAATAGGTGGAAAAAGAATAAAAAAGTTTTTTTATGAATGAATAATCATAAAAAATCCCAAATATTTCGGGAAGTGTAAACAAAAGGGGAGGACCAGAATCCAGAGCAGCAAGAAAAAAATCCGTACCCGGAAGTACAAAACGCACACCATACACACTATAATCCAGCGCTCATGGAAAGTACCCAATAACTATTGAAAGCTTTAGAAATAATGATGAAAAAACTTGGTCTGTTTATTAATCACCATAAAAAAAGGGAATCCAATCCCAAATGTACAGAAGGCAGATGGATCTTCACTCTCTAGCCGCCAGTGAAAAACCAGGTTCGTAGCACGGCTGGGACAGGGGGAATCACTCACTGCGTTCCTCCGGATCGATGACGTCACCCAGCCGCGACACCAGCTGATGAGTCGAGGCACTATACCCTTCCCTCTTCAAGATATTACATCTTTTATACATTTTTATCTTTCATGAATTGCTCTGCATTGGAACCTTCCTGGCTACTGTGTTCATGAGCTGGTCTGAACATATTTTTTATTTCCCGAAGTGGTCATTCTCCTATTACTCCACTAGAGAGCAGTGTCGCTGTTATCCCCGTAGGAGACGAATTCGCTGGACAGCACCTCTCGTCTCATCATACTGTCTGCTTTCCGACACATCAGCTGGCGTCGCGGCTGGGTGACGTCATCGATCCGGAGGAACGCAGTGAGTGATTCCCCCTGTCCCAGCCGTGCTACGAACCTGGTTCTGCACCCCTCGTGTTGGAGGGCCCTCCACACGCTGGTCTGTCAGTTCACATCATCCAAGGTACTGTGCCCACATTGTGATCAGATTGCAGGCTTTGTGCTGACTTCCTTTAAACCCCTCCTTGCTCCACGGATTTCATTGCAAGCTTAACAAGGGGGTTTTCACTGGCGGCTAGAGAGTGAAGATCCATCTGCCTTCTGTACATTTGGGATTGGATTCCCTTTTTTTATGGTGATTAATAAACAGACCAAGTTTTTTCTTCATTATTTCTAAAGCTTTCAATAGTTATTGGGTACTTTCCATGAGCGCTGGATTATAGTGTGTGTAACTGTGCCAGAGAGTGAGTTGGGGTTGCCCTCCACCAAATGAACAGTGGAAGGATCCGGATTCTCAGCACTCCTTCTGGCCGTCACCACAGAATCTTCTGAGCTCTCCCCCATTTGTGGGTAGGTCAACTTCTTAGGAGGCCTTATGACTCTTCGAGTCCTTTGCTCTCTTGGGATTTTTGGCTCTGGCGCCACAGGTTCTTCTTCCGGAGCAGGCTCGAGGGATGCTGCGGGCTCTGGAGCATCTGATTCAGGAGCCGGAAGGTACATAGAGTCCCTGAGGTCCTCCTCTGAATAGGTGTCACAGGCATCTTCCCAGTGATCTGTTAAAGGACTAGATGGGATGAACTCAGTAGCTTCTGCATTCAGTGTACTGTCTGTAGTGTCTTCAGTAGGTGGAAGATCTATAGCAGAAGCTCCTGGAGTCGGGGAAGACCATAGCCAATCAAGTTCTTTCCCTTCATCTTCACTCAGTTCAGAGGCCTCTACATCTTCAGCTCGAGAGGTCTGGGACCGAGTGCTTGGTCTGGGAGTATCCAGGATGGAGGCTGGTTCTGGGGAGTCCCTCACAGGAGGTATCCGGACTGCTTCAGCAAGTGGAAGTAGGTGGTTCCGATGCCAGGTCTTCAGTGGCCCCACCTTCCCCTCTGGCTTCTACCTATAAACAGGTAGGCCTGGCAGCTTCTTACAAATGACATAGGGTTCAGGTCTCCATCTGTCTGCAAGTTTGTGTTTTCCAGGGACCCCCAGATTGCGTAGCAGTACTCGGCCCCCCGGCTGCAGGTCCTGGATCCGGACCTTCAAGTCAAAGTTCCTTTTGTTGGGGGCCCCCCTTTGATCTGAGGCCGCTTGGGCCTGCTCATAGTCCAACTTCAAGCTGTGTCTAAGTCTGTCTACATATCCTTTATGGGATGTGGCTGAAGAATGGTCTAAGGAAGTGCCAAAGGCCAGGTCTATGGGCAACCTTGCTTCTCTCCCAAACATGAGTCGATAGGGGGAGTAGCCTGTAGCATCACTAGTGGTACAGTTGTAAGCGTGTACTATAGCTGCTATGTGTTTGCTCCAATGTTGTTTCTTCTCACTACTCAGTCCCCAACATGTCGAGCAGGGTTCGGTTGAACCTCTCAGGCTGAGCATCTCCTTGTGGATGGTAAGGTGTGGTTCGGGTTTTCTTGATCCCCAAAGAATCCAAGAGTTTCCGGATCAACCGACTCTCAAAGTCCCTCCCTTGATCTGAATGGAGTCGCTGCGGTAGCCCATAGTGGACGAAATACTTTTCCATCAGTACTTTAGCTACCGTGGAGGCCCTCTGGTCTTTGGTTGGGAAGGCCTGAGCATACCGAGTGAAATGATCGGTTATTACCAGAACATTTCCTAATCCACTCAGGTCTGGTTCAAGGCAGAGAAAATCAATGCATACCAAATCCAGCGGGCCTTGACTTTGTAGATGGCCCATTGGGGCAGCCTGACGGGGTAAAGTCTTCCGCTGAATGCAGCGTGCACATGAATGGCAGTACTCCTCCACTTCAGCCCTCATGCAGGGCCAATAGAACCGACTTCTGACGAGTTGAAAGGTTCTTTCAGCCCCTAAGTGGCCATGATCGTCATGCAGGGCAGCCGGGACAGTCTCTCTGTGTTTCTCGGGAAGGAACAATTGCCATTTATCTTCCAGGTCATCAGAGGGGCCCCTTCGGTAGACCACTCCCTGATGTACCTGCAACCTATCCCACTCCTTCCTCAACAGTCGAGCTTCCTTTGAGGGGTGACACAGGAGTCTATCTGAGTCCTGACTCTCCAGGGCCTCCAGGACCAATCTCCCCATGGGGTCTTCCAGTCACATCTCAACTCCTTCTTTGACAGTTTTGGCAGATTATCTTCTTCCAACTGAGTTACTCCACAGTATTGTTTAGGAACTCCTACCATGGTAACTCCTATCTCTTCTGCCCTTGAGCCTCCTCTGGCTTGTAATTCAGCCCCTTGGCAAAGGGCCCGCACCCCGTCAGGTGCCACTTGGGTCCAGTCCTCTGTGTCACTGGTGGGGGCATGAGATCTTCTAGACAGGGCGTCCGCATCTCGATTTCCAGCCCCTGGCCTGTACTTCAGGCTGAAATTGAACCCAGACAGTGTGACCAGCCATCTGTGTCCTGTGGCATCCAGCTTTGCTGTGGTGAAGAGGTAAGTAAGGGGGTTGTTGTCGGTCTTCACAGTGAACTCTGCCCCATACAGGTAGTCTTTAAGCTTGTCAACTACTGCCCTCTTAAGGGCCAAGAACTCCAACTTGTGAGTGGAGTAGTTCTTCTCAGAGGGGGTCAGGCTCCTGCTCACGTAGGCAACGGGCCGCAGTTGCCCTTCATGCTCTTGGTAGAGCACTCCTCCCAGACCATCATGACTGGCATCTACGTGTAGTTCATAGGGTCTTGTTGGGTTTGCGTAGGCCAATACTGGGGCAGTGGTCAGGCTCTTCTTCAACGCCTGGAAGGCTTCTTCACATTTCTGGTCCCACTGATCTTCGACTGACTCTCCCAGCTTCCTGAGCCCTGAGTCGTCCTCTTCCCCTTCTGTCTTGAGTAGTTCATTTAGCGGTCTGGCGATTCGGGCAAATCCCTCTACAAACCTCCTATAATAGGAGCAGAACCCCAAGAAGGATCTGAGTTCTGTTACTGTAGTGGGCCGTGGTCAGGAGGTAACTGCCTCCAACTTCTCGGGGTCTGTGGCCACCCCTTCTTCAGACACTGTGTGTCCCAGATAGTTAACGGAAGACTGGTAGAACTGACACTTCTCGGGCGAAAGCTTGAGTCCCTCCTCACTGAGTCTTCTTAATACCTTCTCCAGCCTCTCCTCGTGCTCTTCCAAGGTTCTCCCAAAGACAATGACATCGTCCAAGTACACAAGGACCTCGATAAGGTTCATGTCCCCCACAGTCTTCTCCATGAGACGTTGGAAGGTGGCAGGAGAGGGGGGCTGTGTGTGAACACAGGTGGGACTTTGAGTGAGATACATGGCTAATGTCTCCATCCCGGGTACAATATAGAAAAAAAGGGAGGAATTTGGGACTTTGAATGAGGTTCTGGACAAGGTGGGGGTACATAAAGGAAACACATGTTTTTAATAACATGAGGAGTAAAATGTATTACTATATGAGAATGATGGGAATGCACATGATATTACATACATATCGTAGACATGGAAGACATATTATTGCATTGACTTAAAAGACTCATGGCAATATGACAGTGCATATGATCCATGGACATAAAGTTTACAAACTAACATCAACTAAAATTACATAACAGTATGATAGATAGATGTACAAATCCCATGAGTACACATATGTGAACATAGGTTCCTTAAAGCGGCATAGTGCAGTGGAATGACAAGATGTAGCAATTGTGTAGGCATGATGGTGGTAAAATTGTAGATGGATCAAAAGGCTGGTATGGAAATGTGTTGGCATCCTTTTTAGCCCGACGCGTTTCGTATTAAACTCATCAGGGGCGGATGCTTCCAATAAGCAATCTAAAAAGAATGTATATAAAAAGATGGATTTAGCCTATATTGACATAAAGCATAAACAGGAGAGGCCATTTGTACCAATCCTGAGAAACTTACATGCAAAGGATGGATCATGGGGATGAGTGAAACGGTGGACCAGGGCCAACCAGAAGGTGTCCTACCCGGAAGCCGAGGCAATGGGAATCCGTGCAGGCAAGGTGTAAAGATGGGGGTACCAAGTGGTACAGATGGACCTGCCGAGTTAGTGCACCACAGTGATGGTAAACTTGTGGGGAATGCCAAAGAAGTCTATATGGGGTGAAATAAAGTGTGTAAGAAATTGAACTCACACTAGACAGAATCCAGTAACGTGGTGGAGTCAAGTCAAAATTTACCTCAGTATTGTGCAATGGGACAAGAGGAGTCTAAATGCAATGGCGTACTCAGCATAAAACGGTGGAGACTGTGTGCACATGACAGTATTTATACAGAAACCCCCATAATACAAAGCCATTCGTGGGTTCCCGCCAACGTCACGCCGGCTAGTCACGTGCGGGGAGGGGCCTTAATCGGGACGATACCAACCGCTCGATAGAGGCTGACCTCTGTGGATGGTGACTGCCGCGTTGGTGAAGATACATCCAACATCGCGGCGCCAGTGCATGGCGTCGATGTGATGAGGGCCCCGCCCAGCACCCCGAGCTCCGCCTGGTGAGAGCGGAGGAAGGGGGTGGAGGGACGGCGCACAGAACACATCACAGCTTCCGGGCAATGGACAAAAAAAGGGAAGGCCTATAGTACTTCCACCTGCTGTGTCTCCACACACGCAGCGTCTGCAGCGGTCGGGTCTCTGATCCAAGAGAAGTTGAGGATAAACAAAGTCAGATGCCACCCAGGCTCGCAGTGGGGTGGAAGGCTCTTTGGCAGCTGCGCAAGGCCCCAGGCTTCAGGCCTTGCACTCCAGCGGATCCGCACAGGAGGACCTCTTGATCGAAGTCCCGTGTCCAAAAGAGAGCGAGCTTAACCTCGCCCCTTCCCTTTATAGCCCCACCCATAAGTCTCTGCAGTGGCACAATGCACCCTGGGTGCCAAATGGGGTTCTGGGTAAGGTAGTCCAGAGAGTCTTTAAAGGAGACCCCGCTACAATAGGAAAGGGTTATCACCCCTGTAACATTTGTTTTGCTGTCTGTGCACCTGTTCAGAAGATTTCACCTCACTTTCCGTCCCAATGACAAATGTTTTTTGAAAATTTGGGTTTTTTAGTAAAACAAGGATTGGTGATAAAGCATCAGTGGAGAAGAGACACCTTTTTCCCATATTAACTCTTACAGGAGAGAATTTCCCTTCCTAGGGGTAGATTTCCTCTCACTTCCTGTTGTCTCCTTCCGTTTGCAAGTAGGAGTCGTTTGTAAGTTGGATGTTTGAAAGTAGGGGCCTGCCGTATATACTCTGCAGAAATTTGGCCCTTAGGTGTTTGTGTTGCCACAACACTGTAAGCCCTCACAGTTACTCTTGGTGGGCGCTGGAACGCCCTGCTGTGAACTATTATATCAAGAATTGTAATTACATGTCATTGTTGAACAGTGGTAGGAAAAATTGGGCCTTTGGTGGTGGTGGTGGTGCCACAACACTGTAAGTCCTCACAGTAACTCTTGGTGGGCGCAGGAATGGGCCCAGCTGTGAAATATTAGATCAAGAATTGTAATCACATGCCCCTGTTGAACAGGGGCAGAAAAATTGGGCCTTTGGTGGTGGTGGTGGTGGTGTTGGTGTTGCCACAACACTGTAAGCCCTCACAGTTACTCTTGGTGGGCACAGGAATGGGCCCTGCTGTGAACTATTAGATCAAGTATTGTAATTACATGCCCCTGTTGAACAGGGGCAGAAAAATTGGGCCTTTGTTGATGGTGGTGGTGGTGGTGGTGGTGTTGCCACAACACTGTAAGCCCACACAGTTACTCTTGGTGGGCGCAGGAATGGGCCCTGCTGTGAATTAGATCAAGAATTGTAATTACATGCCCCTGTTAAACAGGGGCATAAAAATTGTGCCTTAGGCACTGGTGCCACAACACTGCAACCCCTCACAGATACTGTAGTTGGAGCACAGCAATGAGCCCTGCTGCAAAGCATTGCATCAAAAATTGTAAATTGTTAAACAGGGGCTGAAAAATTGGGCATAAGCCACTGGTGGCGGTGCCCAGAACCAAAAACGTTCTTTCAAGCTATCAGCATGATTATTGAGGAGGAAGAGGATAGTCACTCAGCATAACAGGATAGTCACTCAGCATCAGCATAGGCAGCCTTGAAGGGATCTGACATTTCCAAAAAAATTATTCGGTTACATCAGCATCAGGTGTTTGGTAGCTGGTGGTGATCCAAGACTGATTCATTTTTATGAAGGTCAGTCGATCGACCGAGACGGTGGAAAGGTGCACCCTGTGATCGGTTACAAAGCCTCCAGCAGCACTGAATGTGCGTTCCGAAAGAACGCTGGATGCAGGACAGGCCAGTAGCTCAATTGCATATTGTGCAAGCTCTGGCCAGTGATCCATCCTCAAGACCCAGTAATCCAGAGCATTTTCGGTGGGAAAGGTGTCCAAGTCTGATCTTGCCCCTAGGTATTCCTGCACCATGTAAACCAGACGCTGGCGATGGTTGCTGGAAGCGATCATACCTTGGGGCTGCGGACTAAAAATTGTCTGAATGCGACGGCAAGATAAGGTCTGCAACCTTACCCTTGTAATGTGGATCAAGAAGGGTTGCCAGCCAGTAATGATCCCTCTCCTTGATCGTACAAATACGAGGATCCTTCCGTAGGCTTTGCAGGATCAGGGAGGCCATGCAGCGTAGGTTTGCTGAGGCATTTGGTGCGGAGTCCTCTGGGTCACTGAGGACGACATGATCCGCAGCCACCTCCTCCTAGCCACGTACAAGTCCATGGGTGTCTTGGGACTATAATTGATCCCTTGAAGACTGCTGCTGATGCTGAGTGCTAGGCTCCACCTCCATGCTGACACAATAATCCTCCTCCTCCTCCTCTTCCTGTGTCATAGCCAGGCCAGCAGGAACACTGTCTGGATAAAGGGGGCCTTGAGAGGTAAGGAAGTCCTCCTCTTCCTGCCTCTGTTCTGCCTCAAGTGCCCTGTCCATTATTCCACGCAGCGTGTGCTCCAACAGGTGGACAAGAGGGACAGTGTCACTGATGCATGCACTGTCACTGCTCACCATCCTCGTGGCCTCCTCAAATGGTGCCAGGACAGTGCATGCATCCCTGATCATGGCCCACTGGCGTGGGGAAAAAAATACAAGCTCCCCTGACACTGTCCTGGTGCCATATTGCAACAGATACTCATTTATGGCCCTTTGCTGCATGTGCAGCCACTGCAGCTTGGCCAACGTAGAGTTCCACCTGGTGGGCATGTCACAGAATAGGCGGTTCTTGGGCAGGTTGTAATCCTTTTGCAGGTCAGCCAGCCGAGCACTGGCATTATATGAGATGGCGGAAATGCCCACAGAGTTTCCTGGCCTGCTTTAGGACCTCCTGTAAGCCTGGGTACCTGCCCAAGAACTGCTGCACCACCAAGTTAAGGACGTGAGCCAAACAGGGCACATGGGTCAGTTGTCCCTGTCGGAGGGCGGAGAGGAGGTTGGTGCCATTGTCAGAAACCGTGTTTCCTGGCTTAAGCTGGCGTGGCGTCAACCACCTCTGAGCCTGCCCCTGCAGAGCTGACAGAATCTCTGCCCCAGTGTTGCTCCTGTCCCCCAAGCACACCAGCTCAAGCACCGCATGGCATCTTTTTGCCTGCGTACTTGCGTAGCCCCTTGAACGCCTACGGAGCACCGCTGATTCCGAGGACAAAGCACAGGTAGAGGCCATGGAGGAAGAAGAAGAGGAGGGGGTGGAGGAGAGAGGTGTGCCAGAATCACCAGTGGTAACATTTTGGAGGCGTGGTGGCGGAACAACCTCCAACACTACTGCACCTTGTCCTGCATCCTTCCCAGCTGCCAGCAGGGTCACCAATGCGCTGTGAAAGATAAGTAACGTCCCTGTCCATGCCTGCTGGACCATGAGTCAGCGGTATTATGCACCTTACCGCTGACCGCCCTGTCCAGCGAGGCCAAGACATTGCCTTCCACATGCCGGTAGAGAGCCGGAATCGCCTTCCGTGAGAAAAAGTGGCGTCTGGAAACCTGCCACTGAGGAACCGCACATTCAAAAAACTCACGGAAGGGGGCAGAGTCTACCAACTGAAAAGGCAGCAGTTGAAGTGCTAGCAATTTAGCCAAGCTAGCATTCAACTGCTGGGCATGTGGATGGCTGGGAGCGAATTTCTTTCGGCGGTGCAGCAGCTGGGGCAGGGAAATTTGCCTGGTACAATTGGACGTCGGTGTACCGATAGCAGATTGTCCGCAAGTACTTGGCTGTGACACACCGAATTCTACACCTTCATTCCTCTCAGTGCAGGTTTCAGAGAGGACTGAAGGTATAGTGGGGTTGGAGATCCCATCTGATGAGGAGCAAGGAGAGGTCCGCTTTGTTCTTTGGTGTGGGTCTTTTAGGTACGCTTGCCAACGGACTGCATGGCAGGTCGACATATGTCTGGTCAAGCACGTGGTACCCAAGCGGCTGATGTTTTGGCCACGCAAGATACGCTTTAGACATATGTTGCAAATGGCAAAGGTGCGATCTGCTGCACACGTCTGAAAAAAGGCCCATACCTAAGAACTTTTGGAATAACGCGCAGAGACAGCAGCGCCCTGCACATGCGGAGCTCTGCGGTGTGATGCGGTTGGTGTGCTGTCCTTAAGCTGGCCCCTGGAAGGGCATCCTGCCTTGTTGGAGATGTGCCTCCTCCTCCTCCTCCTCCTCTCTCCTATCAGGCACCCAAGTGGAGTCAGTGACCTCATCATCCCCTCCCTCCTCATCACTGGAGCCAATCTGGCAGTATGCTGCAGCTGGGGGAACATGACTGCCAGATAGCTGTCCTTGTTGGGCACCCCCTCTCTCTGGGCTCACGTTACTACCCCCTCTCTCTGAGCTCACGTTACTGCCTTCCTCCAGCTGGGTTCCATCATCGGAGCCTTCAAAACATTGGGCATCCTCCTGGAGCATGTACCCAACACTGTGGTCAAACAGTTTGGGGGACTCCTCAGGAGGACATGGTGGGGCTAGGGAAGGAGTGACTGATGCCATTGAGCCGAGGGAAGAGGCCACTTTGGCAGCTGCTTTGCCAGACAAAGTACCTTGAGCCTGGGTGAGAGAGGAGGAAGAGGAGGAGGACGGCTTGGTCATCCACTCTACCAAGTCTTGGGCATGTTGCGGCTCAACATGGCCAGCTGACGAAAAGAAGGACAAGCGTGTCCCACGGCCACGTGCTGATGAGGATGCACTGTGTCCACGACCAGCAGCACTGTTGCCTCTAGACACAGAGCCTGCTTGCCCTCTTTTATTGCCTCGTGACTGTCTGCCTCTTCTTGTTTGCCTTCCAGACATACTAACGGGCTGCAGTGAGATGTAGCTGCACAAAGGTGGGATGTATATATATATTTGTCTGTACTGATAATGCAGCTCAATCAACTGCCTGCTGTGGTATTAGTATGGGAAAAGCAGCAGCAGCAGCAGTTAGTTTTAGGTGAAAACTGTGCAGAGAGGGACACAGTACACTGAAAATACTTGCAGCTCTCTGCCTGTGGTTTAATTATAAGAACACCACTATTAGTCACTCACTAACTGTATTCAGGTAAGCTTTAGGTGAACACTATGCAAAGCACACAGTACACAAAGTGAAACACTGACTGTCTGCAGCTAGCACAATCACCTGCCTGCCTGTCACAGTATAGAGAAAACCAGGAACGGATCTAGCTAAACTAAATACAGTGTATAAATTTATATACAACACCTCGGATGCAAAACTATCCTCTACACCAGGGGTCTCAAACTGGTGGCCCTCCAGCTGTTGCAGAACTACAAGTCCCATCATGCCTTTTCCTGTGGGAGTCATGCTTGTAACTGTCAGCCTTGCAATGCCTCATGGGAGTTGTAGTTCTGCAACAGCTGGAGGGCCACCAGTTTGAGACCCCTGCTCTACACACTGTAACTGGAGCGAACTGACTCGCCTGCCTGCTCCATCTAACTCAATATAAATGACACTGTCTGTTTCAGTAAACTCTCTCGTTTCACAACTCCAACACACTACACAAGGCCGCCGAGCTGGCGGCATTATATAATGTGGGGCGTGTACTAAACCCACTGAGCCATAATTGGCCAAAGCCACCCTGGCTTTGGCCAATTACAGCTCTCCGTTTTTTCTGCGCTGTGATTGGCCAAAGCATGTGGGTCATAGTGCATGTGAAAGGGAAAGTCCAAACTTTAAGGACTTCCAGTAACGTTGACTGCTGAATCCAAATTCACAAAATGTATTTAATATTCAGGCAAGCAGCTAAACTGCTAACCTGGAGAGCACACAGTACATGGTGATACATTAAAATCAATTGCTCTGATTAGACTGAGTTGCCCCTGTCCTTTTATGCAAGACAAAGGGGGAGGCACATTACTTCTTTCAAATACAAGGCAATTTGTTGATGTTTACATGAAGAACAAATGGACATTTAGCATCTATGTGTTACTTCCAGCCACCTCTGGGAAATGTCACACAGGACCTCTCTCCTAGCTGGGGGTGTGAATGTAACTTTGACTACAAAGAGAAGGTGTCCCTTTGTTATATCCTGTGACCCAGAGATTGCTTGATCAATCTCTGAACACAGAAACATCATCATATTACATAATATGACTTTTAACAGATTATACAACCAACTCTAAACACATACGCATACATACATGTATATATGTATACACACATACATATTCATATATATATATATATATACCCATATATACACATATACATACACATACATCAGATCAGAAACACATGCTTTGATAATCATGAATAAATGTTTGATAAGTAAATGGCTATTCCATTTACCCGATCAATCCCATCTCTTGGTAAAATTAAAAATTGACCACATAACTAACAAAACATAACAGCACTATAACAAGCAATTCATACATTGGCTGTGGACAGTTAAGTTCTTGACTATTCAGTGTAAAGATCCCTTTGGAGACAGTTAAAGCTGTGTAGGGCCTAGCTAGATGGGAACATTATTGTCATGATAATGGGGAAGATGGGAGAAACTAAGTCTCATAACACATACAAAACCTAACATACATGCCATTTCAAAGAAAAGCAAATACAATTACAATTCCTGTCAATCGCTTCTAAATTCCAACATCTCCCTCTACCTGCCTAATCTTACGTGACCTAGTTCATATTTATTTATTTTCTTAGTTCATATTCTTCCTAATTTATGTACCCAATTTACTTCTGCAGAAAAATCTCATTTTGCTTTGTTAAGGCTAAAAATACAAAAATACAAAAATGTAAAAATGTAAAATTATACGTTGGTCTAATCAATGTATGAATGCCAAGTCTTTAGTTGATTCCCCCAATGTAACTATGACAGTGACAGCCATTCCTCCATAAACTCCACTGAAACACCTTAAGAACGCATACAATGTTCATACATAATCTTCTTTTCTTCAGGACTTATTGTAGTCCGCATGACAAAATACTTCCGGTAGGTGTGCAGACCTTTTTACAACTATAGCAAAGAACGCATACAATGTTCATACATAATCTTCTTTTCTTCAGGACTTATCATAGTCCACATGACAAAATACTTCCGGTAGGTGTGCAGACCTTTTTACAACTATAGCAAAGAACGCATACAATGTTCATATAATCTTCTTTTCTTCAGGATTATCGTAATCCACATGGAAATACTTTTTGTAGGTGTGCAGACCTTTTTGCAATTATAGCAAACTGAGCTTTTACTTTTTTTAGACAGCTGACATGATAAGTATTAAAGTTTTCAGACACAAGCTTTTGAAAGCACTCTTTTCCATAAATGGTGTTTGTGGCTGATGTCAAGGAATGAGGGAGGATGGCTTCACTCAGATTGTTAGTCCAACACTTGATCATTAACAAAAAATGCCCATAAAGCCGTTTGAGTTTGTTTTTTGTTTTTTTTTTCTGCTGAAGTAAATTTATGTTCAAGAGGTAAAGAAAAACCTAGAAGAAAAGAAAAACGACTTAATACAGGAGAAACCATTCTCATTTAGTATAAAATGTTATTCAACTGTCATCCAACTAACTGTCCACATTATCCTGAATTCAATAAAACATTTATCATAAACAATAGGCTTCTCAGAAAGATGGGGGGGGGGGGGGGGCTACTACTTCTGGCTTGGATCAATGATCCTTCAGGAACATAGACGAGAGCACAGAATACAGGATTTTTTCAAGAATGACAGGAGTATAGTGCAGCACTGGGGTTCAGTAAGGAAACAAAATGCTAGTAAGAACCACTTGCAGCACTGGGTTTCAGAGTTCACATGAGGTCAGGTACATAAGATACAGTTGATGTATACAAGGATTCTAAGGCAGGAAAGATACATACTATCTGGGGAGAATGAGGGCCAATGAACAAATCTCTTGCAGCACTGAGATGCTGGGATCGCTAAACAGTGGGGAGTAAAAATTCAAGCTGACAGGTGTGTGCCTGGACACACACATATACACTGAGGACAGATATGCACAGACATATAATACAGCTACAAATGAGTAGCCATGCACCTAGTCACACAGGAATCTATAAGAGTAGTGACGTTGCATTGTGACCCCGAACAGGAAACTGGCTTCAAATACACTCGGAGACACAAAGGCCACCTTGCTTGGGACATTATTATGCAAAGCCTAAGGCAATCTGTTTCAGTTTAAAAAGGCAGTACTGGCTGGGCATGTAGCTAATTCAATTAACAACAGGAGGTTTAGCTAGTCTTAAACACAAGTTTTGTGGGACAAGATACAACCACAGACCTTATAAGTTAAAGCAATGAAACTAGATGCCAAAGCACGTACAATACCATTATACCTTTTGATCTCTTTTTTTTTTTTTTTTTTTGGAGACAGATCTGTAGAAAAGCTGAAGATCTGAGACATAGGCCTAATCAAAACTCTTAATAATAATAATAATAATTCCAAAGTAACCTCAACACTCTATGTAGTGACACTGACATACATGTAGTGACATTCATTACTTTTTTTTTTTTCGTAGGCGTTTATACTAGAGCAACAATTATTCAATTCATTCTTAATAAAACTTTTTTTTTTGTCATAAAATATTATACAAAAAACTGTATTATAAGGCTCAGTTCCCACTATTGTAAATTAAAGTTGCAGCGACTTTTAAAAGGTTCACTACCTTGATGCATCCTTCAATGTTACCCTGATCTAGAGACTGTAAAGTTGGACCATAATCGCACTCTAAAGTCTCTGAATCACATGTTTTTTGGGGGTCACTATAGTGGAAACTTGGCCTAAGACGATAGACGCTTCATTATCTAGGGCAGGGGTGTGAAACTCAATTTCATTGTGGGCTGCATCAGCATTATGATTGTCCTAAAAAGGGCTGGTTGTATCTGTAAGATTAGATGTCCAGCGCATCCCCTCCCCTTACATTAGATGTCAAGAGCCATCCCACCATCAGAAGTTGGGTCCTCCACTCTCCCTTACATCACAGTGCACCGCTCTTTCCTTAAATAAAAATTAAGCACCTCATACTGTAAATAGGAACAAGAAACTACTAAGGGCAGTACCGACTTGGACGACTGCACCAATTTTAGCTAATAAGGAGAGTGAACCCCATAAATGTTCACGCATAAAAATAGAAACACTTCAGAACAATACTTCCATTGGGGAATTGTCTTTGAAGGCTGTGGTCTCCTTTTGTTCTGAGGGCTTCAAATGAATCAACCCAGGACATAGAACTTAATCAGGAGAATGAAAACCAATTTTGGTGTAAAGTTGTCTATGAAGGCTTTGATTTCCTTTTTGTTCTGAAAAGCCATGAAACCTAATTATCGAATCTGAGGGATAAAACACCAAAAAAAAATGTTTAGTAATAAACATTAAATTTTCCACCAAGAAACTACAAACCAATGGTTATATACCTGTAACAAAACATTAGCATATGACACACAAATATACATTACATTACATAAACAGTGCACTTTTTCTACTACCAAAAATAGTTTGACGTCAAACTTTTATTACCACGTGGTTTTATATATATATATATATATATATATATATATATATATATGGTATACCGTTACTAAAAAAAAATTATTATTCACCATGGTTAAAAATGAGCAGCTCAAAAACAAAACAAATTATTTTTTTTATAAGTTCCCCTTTGTCTTGTAAGACAGTTATACTTCACCATACTGAACACATTGGAAAAACTCTTCAAAAACTGTTTCTTCTATGAAAACAAAAATTACAATTAATACACACATATATGTAATACGACTTTTTTTATTTTATTTTTTTTTATTTTATTTTTTTTATTACACTATACACATTAGTTGTAGTGAACACTCGGGCCTCTGACCATTGACAGTGTAGTGGTTTCCGTTCCACTGTTCCCGTGTGGTGGTTCCACATCGCAGTTGCCTTTGGCAACTTTTAAAGGCAAGTATGGCTTACCCATATGTGGATCCTGGAGGTGCTGATATGAGGAAGAAGGAACCAACCTTGGATTAGAAGCTGGTTTAATAGCATATCCAAGGAGTTTAGTTATACATTTTTTGAGACAGTAATAAAAAACATATATTGCCAAGAAGAAACCCATGACATAGAGGAGGACAGTTCCAATAGAATACAGAATATCAGAAAGCCATTTACCTAAATTACCAAAAAGATTGTTAAACCAGCCCTTAATACTATCAGAAATACCATCAAGCATGGATTTAGGCCTTCTCCTTAAGGCTGCCACAGCTTCTTTTACCTTGTTGATGTGATCAGTTATATTAACACTATAGTCAGGTATATACGTACAGCAAGTGTCATTAATTAATGCACATACTCCTCCTTGTTCAGCTAACAAATAATCAAGAGCCATTCTATTTTGTAGGGCTACTAACCGAAGCTGTTTTTGTTCTTCATTTAGGAGAATAATGGCTTCGGTAGTTTCGTTTGCAATTTTTTCCATTATTCGTGCCAGTCTCCTTATCATTTGTATAGCTTTGGCTGGGCCATACATGGGAAGTATTATAGCCGCTAATCTATCACCCTCACTAACATCAAAATGGTCTGGTACATATCCGTCTTCCCAGATTCCATCAGTCCCTTTAAGGAGATGATTACTGATAGGTACTTCTCTATGTTTTCTAGAGTGCCTCTGGGAGCTTCCTGTTGGGAGGTGCTTAAAATAGCTTACTTGTGGAAGTATATATCCTAAATAACAGGTGCCTTGAAAGTATTTAGGAATAAATCGGTAAGCATTATTCCCACATATAAAGAACAAGTTTAAGGGGAGTATGGTGCACTCATAATATTTTAGCATTAAATGGGCCTGGAATACAATATCTTTCTGAGTCTGATTATTAATTATATTCAGACATTGAAGACGATCATATACGTTTACTTTGACATTACCATTTTCCATCCATGCATCCGTGGGCTCATTCATACACGTCCAATTAACAGTATAATATATTTCTTCTTGATTGATTTTCACACACTGACTGTTAGATGACGTGTTAGTACAATTCTTCAATTCATATTGACATTTGCTATGCCCTAATTGGTACACTGTAGTATTTTTATCAGGAATTATAATTGTTTTGTGTTTACCTCTAATTATGATGGTAGTATTACTCCCCGGTAAAAATGTACTCTTGTCTGTTCTCTTATAGCAATATTTCCCTTTACCTGGATATTGGAGTGGTAATCTATACTGTTCAATAGAAAAATTGGCTTTACATACATCTCTAATATTAATGTTAAATTCACTAGTCTCATTATCCCAGTAAAATGGAGTTGTAGTCAGCGGATAGCCTTGCTTACCATGCTCTATCCGTGCCCCGCAAATCCAACAGTTTGTCTTGTTCAGCATAAAGGCAGTTACATTAAGTAGGGTTAAATAATGATTTTGATCAACATGTAAAGCAAAGATTAGTGGTGTAACAAAGCATAAGAGTAATACCACCTTCATTCTGCAGGCTCTGTGACCTTTTTGCAATGGCTAGCGTGTATCCAGGAGTCTTTGGATTGGACTTTCACTGCTGTGTGTGTCACTAGTTGCACCTGAAATGGGCCCTCGTATCTGGGTTCAAGCCCCTTTCGTACGTGTTTCTTTACCACCACCCAATCTCCTGGGTTTAGAGTATGAGCTCCTGGGTCTGAGTTTGGATCTGGAATGGAAGAAAACACTCTTTCATGAGTCTTAATCAATTGCTTGTTTAGTGTTGCCACATACCCAGTAAGATCTGCAAACTGAGCTTGCATCTGTTGAGGAAAATATAATCCTGTTTTTGGAACAGAACCAAACAATATTTCATATGGACTTAAATTAGTTTTCCTTTGAGGTGTTGTCCTAACTGAGTATAGTACAATGGGCAAACATTCTGTCCAAGGTTTACCTGATTCTGCACAAGTTTTGGCAAGTCTGTTTTTGATGACACCATTCAGTCTTTCAACCTTTCCACTGCTTTCTGGGTGATAAGGTGTATGAAAAGCCTGTTCTATCCCTAGATATGACAAAATAGTTTGCACGATTTCACCTGTAAAATGTGTACCTTGGTCACTTTCTACAGTTTCTGGGACCCCATACCTGCAGACTATTTCAGATAAGAGTTTCTTGGCTGTGGCTTTTGCTGTAGCTTTTGCCACTGGCCAGGCCTCAGGCCATCCTGAAAACATGTCAACACAAACAAGAACATACTCATATATTCCAGTTTTTGGCAACTGAATGTAATCTATTTGCAACCTTTGGAATGGGTATTCAGCTTTTGGGAGTGATTTTACAGGTGTTTTAACGGCGGTGCCTGGATTATGCTTAGCACACGTCATACATTGCTGAGTGTGTTTGGTGATTGCTGTTGTTATACCTGGAGCTATCCAAGTTTTTTGTATAACACCTTGCATACCCCCCTTGGAAAGATGAGCTTGGGAATGTAGTGTAGACACTATCATGGGAAAAAGGACCTGGGGAAGACATAATTTTCCCACGTCATCTTTCCACAAATTGTCATGTAATTTGGCACCAGATCGGGTCCAGGCATTCTTCTCTTGGGAGGATACCTGGGCCTGCAATTTTGTCAAAACATCTAGAGAAAGAGGTGCCTCTGGGAAGCACACTGTGTGCAAGGAAATGCTTGTAATTTCTAACAGAGCGGCTTGTTTTGCCGCTTTGTCAGCATAAGCATTTCCTTTTGCTTTCTCTGAGGTATCCTTGGTATGGGCTTGAATTTTTATAATGCCCACATGTTTTGGCAGCAAAAGGGCTGTCAATAGGCCCTGAACACGTTGTGAATGTTTTATAGGTTTACCTGCAGAGGTAAGGAAATTTCTAGATTTCCAAATTGGACCATAATCATGTGCCACCCCAAAGGCATACCTTGAGTCTGTATAGATGTTGGCCGTCCGGTCAGCAGCATATTCACAGGCTTTTGTAAGGGCACAGAGCTCAGCCTCCTGAGCCGACATGGTCGGTGGTAAAGCTTCCTGAAAAATAACCTCAGACAAAGATACTACTGCATATCCCGTATGTGGCTTACCATCCTCAGTGTGGAACCTTGACCCATCAACAAACAAGATAAGATCAGGGTTTTGCAAAGGCACATCAGTGACATGTAAGAGACCAGCAGTTTCTGATGTAACCAGTTCCATGCAATTATGGTCTGATAATTCAGATGTAATGTGTTGAGGAAGTAGGGTGGCCGGGTTTAAGACACTACACCTTTGAATTGTGAGATTAGATGGGGTCAGTAATGCCACCTCATATTTAGTGAGCCTGGCAGCAGACAAATGTTTAGTTTGGACCCTGTTGAGAATTTCCTTAACAGAGTGTGGGACCATTAAAACTAGGCTATGTCCTAGTACAATGTCTGCAACCTTGTCCATCAGTAAGGCAGCAGCTGCAACTGATCTGACACAGCTTGGGGAGCCCTTGATAACATGATCTAATGCGCAAGAGACATAGGCCACAGGCCTTTGCTTACCCCCATGCTTCTGAGTAAAAACCCCTGATGCCTGGCCATCTAGTTCATGGCAGAAGAGGAAGAAAACCTTTTTGTAATTGGGTAGTGCCAATGCGGGGGCAGTGGAGACTGCCAGTTGTAGTTGTTGCATGGCTCTCTGGTGAGTTTTTTCAATGGTAAACCTCTCACCTGCTGTAAGTGCATACAGTGGGGCCATTAACTGTGACGCATTGGGAATCCAGTCCCTGCAATATCCCACTAGTCCCAGAAAGGCTCTCAATTGTCTGGTATTCCTCGGTAGAGGGTAGTCTCTAATAAGCTGGGCACGCTGGGCTGTCAGGTGCTTACTGCCTGCAGATATGCAATGACCAAGAAAAATAACCTTGTCTTGACAAAACTGGAGTTTCTGCTTAGAGGCCTTGTTTCCTGTCTGTGCCAAAAACACCAGCAAGCTAATGGTTTCTTCTTTACAAGTGGACTGAACCCTACAACACAAAAGAAGATCATCAACATATTGAAGTAGGACTGTGTCACTGTGCTTTGGTTTCCACTGAGATAGTATTTGGGATAATGCAGCATTATATTCTGAGGGGGAGCTTACCATACCCTGAGGGAGCCTCTTCCAGGTATACTGCTGCCCGGCCATCGTAAATGCAAAATAATGCTGACACTCTATGGTAATAGGAACAGAAAAATATGCATTAGCTAAATCAATAACAGAAAAACAGGTAGCTGTGGGAGGAATTTGAGTCAGCAGAGTGTGCGGATTTGGAACAATAGGGGTATCTTCTTCTATTAGTTTATTCACCTCCCTTAAATCATGTACCAACCGGTATACAGTTGGTTGTCCTGGTTCACCCTTCTTTTTTACTGGAAATAGAGGAGTATTTGCAGGTGAAGTACACTTGGCAACTACATCCTTTTCCAGATATCGGTCAAGTTGTAATTGTATCCCTTCTATCTGCTGTGGATTCAGGGGATACTGGGGCTTACGTGGAAGGTGGGCTCCTTCCTTTAGTTTGACATGTACAGGTGTCACATTCAACAAGCCAACATCATACCTGTCAATTGCCCACAAAGTTTCAGGTACTTGGCTCAAGTCAGGAAAGTCAGCTGTATCTACACATTTAGCAAGTAGTATGGCAGCAGAAGCTTGATTTAACACCTCATCGGATAGGGGAGTAGTTACTTTAACTCCATCAGGTGTATACTGAATGCAGGCTTGTATTTGTGACAACACATCAGCCCCAAGAAGATTCTCAGGAGTAGATGAGGATACTAAGAGACTAGTAATGATCTCTGTTTGGTTTCCTAATCTTAATTTAACAGGTTTGGTTTCTTGAAGTGGGCATGGGACTCCTCCCAGTCCAATGCCATTAATTATTTTTCCTGTCAGTATAGTAGAAGGTATATTTTCTGCTTTAAGAACCGTTTTGGCCGCTCCAGAATCCACCAAACACTCTAACTTTACATGTGGAAAATTAGAAAGAGTAAGGGGTACAAAAGCATCTTGACTGTTATCATGATGACCTTTGAGAGAAACATCAGAATACATAATATTCTCAAAGGCTTTATTAGATACTGGTTGGCCTTCTTGTCAATATCTACCCAGGTCTGAAGACTCTCTTTGTTCTAGTTCAGGTTCATTTTGAGGTTTGGCTTCATCATTCTTGCAATGTCTAGCATAATGGCCCCTTTTCCGACATCTGTAACATGTCACATTAGAGAGATCATGTTTTCCTGACTTAAAATGTTTTGTATTTATTTTTTTATGACCACTATTTTCAGGTACAAATTTACCATTAGGACCTACATACATTACTTTCTGTGGTCTGGCTTTCTCTTTATCCTCTATATCTCGTTCCATGTTTCTGGCCAAATCCATTATAGAAAAGGACCCCATTGTCCTCCATTCTGGTCTTATCATCTTTATTCTGTCACTCACCTTTTTGTTAAACCCACTCATCAAAGCACTTCTCAGGATTCCATCAATCACTTCCTCATTTGCATTCTGACAACATGCAGCAACATGCTCACTCATTCTTTGAAAGAACATATCACATGTCTCATTTGCACCCTGAGTTGTTTGCAGTAGACCAGCCCAGTCACCTCCCTTGTATTGTTTTTGTACTTGTGTACAGAAGGTGTTAATCCATTCCTCACCCTCTTTCACATCAGTATTTGGTATAGGTTCTTTAAGACTGCCACTGCTATTAATAATTTGATTAGCGATTTGAACACCCAGGCATGCACAACAAACTCTGTACATATCATATGCTGAACACTGGTAAGCAATTTGTAATGCTTTCATCTTTTTAGTGAAAGCATGTGGATTTCTTTTAGGGTCAGGCATGGTTTCTATAATTACCTGTAAATCAGAGTTAGTGATGGGGACATGCCAAGTGACTGTGGTCCTTGCCCCATCATTTGCTGTTATCAATTGAGTTCTCACAGGCCCCCAAAAATTAGATTGATTGGCTGAAATAGGAGACATGGGAGGCTGGTGTGTTATCACAGGTCTCCCTGAGGGGGAGGAAGTTAGGATGGCTGAGAACCCCTCTGCTAGTGGTATAGTAGAATCTGCACCTATTGTTGTTTCTGGCTGGGGGGGTAGGGGTGGGGGTGCAGATAAATTATGCACAGTGGAACTGTTTGCTGCCCTTTCATCACTATATGTAGGTGGGGGTGGTAATGTAGGATATAATCTACCCACAGTCATTTCAGCAATATTGTCATCAGGCTCTTCAGCACTGTATTCATATACCTTTCTCACAGGGCAATAGATTTCTTTCACTCTCGTTTTCAACATGTTTTCACACCGCTCACTTGCCCGTATCCATTTATCTAATGCCTGCTTGTCTTTTCTTGTTTTAAAAATACTTGGATAGTAGTTTTTACATTCATTCCAGAACTTAGGGTCAAGTTTCCCTTCTAGAGGTATGAACCCTTGTGTGCCTCTGTTCCATTTCTTCAGGGGACGGACCGTCCCTGCTCCAAAGTTATATATCATATATTCTTTGGCAGACCAGGAAGGGTTCACAATGGGATCACACAGATCCTCCTTTGAGGCGTACGCGGTGGTACAATTCCTCATCTTATATGGTGATAAGACTTCCTGAAGAATTAATCTATCACTAAGTCCCTACGTCACAAAGACACAGTGAACCTAGCCAATAGCAGGAACTGTATTGTCTGGCCTCCAATCCTGGCCAAGGCTCTATACCAGACTATACACTGCAAATCAGCCACACAGACTGACAATATGAGGTCACATAGACAGTTCAAGAATGTAAAAAAAGCACTCCCCTAGACAAGTCACTAAATAAATAAAAATAACTAAATGGTGCAGTATAGTAACCCCCAAAAAATTAACAATTTCAATAGTGGATAGTTATAGAGTATAGAATCTGACAGTTCTGCTTCCCTAAAGTCTTCCACATCAGTTTATAGGCACTGTGCAGAATAGGAGAGATAGTACTTCTGCTTATTGTGTAGCTTTATGGAGAGCTACGCAGAAGAGAAAAGGAAAACAGAATTTCATTCAAGACTGGTACTACATGATCCAAGCAGCTCTGTTTTTTAAGCAGGCCGTCACCCTTGGCGATAAACCAGGGCCTTACCACACATAGTACCTTATCAGCCACAGCCTATGAATTGTCCCTTGAGTCCGAAGACCCAAATTCCTGACCTGGCTAGTCGCCTAGACCAGGAAATGCAGAAATTCTAGCTAAACACGCAGTGCACCTGAAATAGGGCAAACCATTCAACAGACCACACTCATACAAAGGACAGTAATAAGCACAGATAGTATGAAAAGTAAAAAGAAACATTAAAAATAACAAAATTCAACAGCCAAGGTTCTTGGACAGAGTACTCCATGGCAAAAGCTTACAGAAATAATCACAGCACAAGGGGAAGTCACAGTAAGCAAAAAGTTAGCTTACCTTCACCAGCAGAAGTGAATTCCCAGCTTGTGTTGTTCCATTTCTTAGCGATGTCTGTGGAGTTATCTGTAACGGCTTCGAAGGACCAGTTGAAAGGGAAAGTCCAAACTTTAAGGACTTCCAGTAACGTTGACTGCTGAATCCAAATTCACAAAATGTATTTAATATTCAGGCAAGCAGCTAAACTGCTAACCTGGAGAGCACACAGTACATGGTGATACATTAAAATCAATTGCTCTGATTAGACTGAGTTGCCCCTGTCCTTTTATGCAAGACAAAGGGGGAGGCACATTACTTCTTTCAAATACAAGGCAATTTGTTGATGTTTACATGAAGAACAAATGGACATTTAGCATCTATGTGTTACTTCCAGCCACCTCTGGGAAATGTCACACAGGACCTCTCTCCTAGCTGGGGGTGTGAATGTAACTTTGACTACAAAGAGAAGGTGTCCCTTTGTTATATCCTGTGACCCAGAGATTGCTTGATCAATCTCTGAACACAGAAACATCATCATATTACATAATATGACTTTTAACAGATTATACAACCAACTCTAAACACATACGCATACATACATGTATATATGTATTGTGAGGGGGTTAGCTCGGTAGCGGGTGTGTGTGACCCCCTGGATGGGCTCCCCACACAAAAACAGGCCCAGCAGACGGAGGTTGTGGTTTTCAAGATCAAAAGGTGCGGTTTATTTCTCTATTTACAGTGACAAAACACAGCAAAGCAAAAAGAAACATAAACAAAATAAATCCTGGTCAGCTTGACCTCTGACTAAACATGCAGGTTTCCCTAACTAACAACTGGGATCAGCCTGGTGCTGTCCTAGTCCCTAAGTCCCTGGTTTAGTAAATGTCCAAACAAATAGCCACACAGGCTTTGTCTCACCGCACAGGGGTTCACTCTCCCTAGACAGTCCACACAGGTCTGGGTCCAGGCATGAGCAAACACCTAATGAAGCTGGGAGTTTTTATAGAGGCCTTAAACGAGCTGACAAGCTTCAGCTGGTCTCATCAACTCCCTGCCTGCACGACGCCCAGCACTCTCCCTAGAGGTATGAATCATCCATGAGCCCACTAGCCTCAGCTGGGCTTCATCAACTCTCTCCCTAGTTGTATAAGTCGGCATAAAGCCTGAATCTGGGAGAAATATACCTACCCCCCTGGATGCAACCAGGTGACTTAACCTTCCTGCTGTCACATACCCCCCCTCTTGTTTTAACCTTGGGGTTGGAACACCAGCAATCAGGCATTCATGTACTCGAGATAAAGCATCCACATTCCCCATTTGAACGCCAGGGCGATGCTTTACTGTGAAGTTGAATTCCTGTAGGGCCAGGAACCACCTATTTACTCTTCTATTTGTCTCCTTGTTTTGAGCCATCCACTTTAACGGAGCGTGATCCGTAACCATGTCAAAGTGCCTACCTAGCAGATAGTACCGAAGGGAATCTAGAGCCCACTTCACCGCTAAACACTCCTTTTCAACCGTGGCGTAATTTACCTCATGGGACTTCAACTTCCTGCTGAGGTAAATGACTGGGTGCTCTTCCCCGTTCCAGACCTGGGACAATACTGCTCCTAACCCCACATCTGACGCATCACTTTGTACGACAAAGTCTTTAGAGAAGTCGGGTGAGTACAACACTGGCTGGCTACATAAGGCTTGTTTCAAGAATTGGAATGCTGCCTCAGCCTCGGGGGTCCATTTAATCATGACCGACCCTTTCCCTTTCGTCAGGTTGGTTAGGGGCACAGCCTTAGAAGCAAAGTGGGGAATGAAGCGCCGATAATAACCCGCGATTCCCAGAAAGGCTCGTACCTGCTTCTTGCTGTTGGGACGTGGCCAACTCTGGATGGCCTCGACTTTGTTGAGTTGGGGTTTTATTACTCCCCTGCCAATGGTGTACCCAAGATATTTGGCCTCCTCCTGCCCAATGGTACACTTCTTGGGGTTAGCCGTAAACCCCGCTTCCCGGATAGAGTCTAGGACTGCTTGCACTTTTGGCAGATGTGAGGCCCAATCTGTGCTATGGACAATTACGTCATCCAGGTAAGCCGCAGCATACTTCCGATGGGGCCTCAGTATCTGGTCCATTTTCCGCTGGAATGTGGCCGGCGCATTCTGTAACCCGAACGGCATTCTCTTATATTGGAACGCCCCGTCTGGGGTTACAAATGCGGTTTTCTCTTTGGCCGACTTGGCCAGGGGAATTTGCCAATACCCTTTAGTGAGGTCAAGAGTCGTCATGTATCGGGCTGTTCCCAGCCGGTCGATCAACTCATCTATACGTGGCATGGGGTAGGTGTCAAATTTTGTAACTTTGTTCAACTGACGAAAATCGTTACAAAATCGCCAGCTCCCATCCGGTTTAGGCACCAACACAATGGGACTAGACCAATCACTTTGGGACTCCTCTATCACCCCTAAGTTCAGCATTTTCTGTACTTCCTCCCGTATTGCCTCCCGTCGGGCCTCTGGGATCCGATAGGGTTTTAACTTCACCCTTTCACCGGGCGGGGTAATAATATCATGCTCTACCCCAGATGTTTGTCCCGGCAGCTCAGAGAACACCTCCTTGTTGCGAAGCACAAACTCCTTAACCTCCTGTTGTTGGGGTTGTGACAAGGTGGCTGCTATTCCAACCTCCGGAATCACGCAACCAGTTTGAGCTGGTGACCAAGTTTCTGCGACTAGGGACTCTCTATCCCTCTAGGCTTTCAACAGATTAACGTGATAGATCTGTTCGGGCTTTCGCCTTCCTGGTTGTCTGACCTTGTAATTCACTTCGCTCACTTTTTCCATTATCTCGTAGGGGCCTTGCCATTTGGCAAGGAATTTACTTTCAACCGTAGGGACAAGTACCAATATCCTATCCCCCGGGGAAAAGGTACGGGTCTTGGCTCCACGGTTGTACACTCTCTGCTGTGCCAACTGCGCTTGGGCCAAATGTTCCTTCACGATGGGCATTACCTGTGCAATTCGATCTTGCATCAGGGCGACATGCTCAATCACACTCCTGTGGGGAGAACTCTCACTTTCCCAAGTTTCCTTGGCAATATCCAACAGCCCTCTTGGGTGTCTCCCATACAGTAACTCAAAGGGGGAGAATCCCGTAGAGGATTGGGGCACCTCCCTAATAGCAAACATCAAATAAGGAAGTAGACAGTCCCAATCCTTTCCATCTCTATCCACCACTTTCTTCAACATTTGTTTTAGGGTTTTGTTGAATCTTTCAACCAGCCCATCGGTTTGGGGGTGATACACAGACGTACGCAATTGCGTCACTTTGAACAATTTACACAGCTCTTTCATAACCCGGGACATAAAGGGTGTACCTTGGTCCGTAAGCAGTTCTTTACAAATACCCACCCGGCTAAAAACAAGAGATAGCTCTTTGGCTATGGTTTTGGCCGAGGTATTTCGGAGAGGGATCGCTTCTGGATAACGGGTGGCATAGTCCATTATAACTAATATGTACTGGTGCCCCCTAGCGGACTTGATTATAGGACCTACCAAATCCATTGCGATCCTCTCAAACGGGACCTCAATGATGGGTAGAGGGACCAGCGGGCTACGGAAATGTGGCATCGGGGCCGACCTCTGACACACAGGGCAGGAGGAACAATAATTTTCTATGTCCTTCATCACCCCAGGCCAATAGAATCTCTGTAATACCCTCTCTCGGGTTTTCTCTGTCCCCAGATGACCTCCAAGAATGTGCCCATGGGCCAACTCCAACACCAACTTCCTGTAAGGTTTGGGCACCACAAGCTGCTCAACGGTTTCTTCTGCCCTTTTTGCCACCCGATACAGTAGGTCCTTCTCTACGCTGAAGTATGGGTAAGTGCAGGTATTATCTGGGTTCACTAACTCGCCATCTATTTCCACTACGTTTTCCCGTGCCTTTATTAGGGCGGGGTCTTTTAACTGTTCTGTGGCAAAATTTTCCCTGTGAACCTCAAGATCAGAAAACTCCACAGACGGTAGGTTTTCGTCTGAGGAGGTGGGCTCCTCTCCAGTTTCTTGAGTCTCGCCTGCCAATACTGACAAGGGAAATTCTGGAGAGTCCTCACCACTCTCAGAGGAGTTCTGGCTATCACCTTCCTGGTACATAGGGGCACCAGTGGGGGGCTCAGGATCATCCCACAGTTCCCAGAACTTCAGAAAATCCCTTCCCACAATGGCATCATGCGGTAGTTGAGATACTAACCCCACTGGATGAGAGAGGGTACCTTTGGGGGTCTTGAAACACACTGTAGTCACTGGATACTCTCGGGTGTCCCCATGCTGGCTTAAAAAAAAACTGCCACTGGTTCTCCACCAACTGTGAGGGGGTTAGCTTGGTAGCGGGTGTGTGTGACCCCCTGGATGGGCTCCCCACACAAAAACAGGCCCAGCAGACGGAGGTTGTGGTTTTCAAGATCAAAAGGTGCGGTTTATTTCTCTATTTACAGTGACAAAACACAGCAAAGCAAAAAGAAACATAAACAAAATAAATCCTGGTCAGCTTGACCTCTGACTAAACATGCAGGTTTCCCTAACTAACAACTGGGATCAGCCTGGTGCTGTCCTAGTCCCTAAGTCCCTGGTTTAGTAAATGTCCAAACAAATAGCCACACAGGCTTTGTCTCACCGCACAGGGGTTCACTCTCCCTAGACAGTCCACACAGGTCTGGGTCCAGGCATGAGCAAACACCTAATGAAGCTGGGAGTTTTTATAGAGGCCTTAAACGAGCTGACAAGCTTCAGCTGGTCTCATCAACTCCCTGCCTGCACGACGCCCAGCACTCTCCCTAGAGGTATGAATCATCCATGAGCCCACTAGCCTCAGCTGGGCTTCATCAACTCTCTCCCTAGTTGTATAAGTCGGCATAAAGCCTGAATCTGGGAGAAATATACCTACCCCCCTGGATGCAACCAGGTGACTTTACCTTCCTGCTGTCACAGTATACACACATACATATTCATATATATATATATACCCATATATACACATATACATACACATACATCAGATCAGAAACACATGCTTTGATAATCATGAATAAATGTTTGATAAGTAAATGGCTATTCCATTTACCCGATCACATGCTTGGCCAATCATCAGTCAGCAATGCACTGCGATGCCGCAGTGAATTATGGGCCGTGACGCGCCACTCGAATTTGGCGCGAACGGCCCATAATGTTCGCGTCAAACCCATGTTCGACTCGAACATCGACTGTTCGATCGTTCGACGAAGATCGAACACGAAGCTCACCCCCCGGTTCGGTTCGCAGCAGAACATGCAAAAAGTTTGTTCGAACACGCAAACACTGTTAAAGTCTATGGGACATGAATGTGAAAATTCAAAAGTGATAATTTTAAAGGCTAATATGCAAGTTATTGCCATAAAAAGTGTTTGGGGACCCGGGTCCTGCCCCAGGGGACTTGTATCAATGCAAAAATAAGTTTTAAAAACGGCAGTTTTTTTCGGGAGCAGTGATTTTAATAATGCTTAAAGTGAAACAATAAAAATTAAATATTACTTTAAATATTGTGCCTGGGGCGAGACTAGTAATGGCGCCTATGTCGGACCGGAGCACGTAGGTGAGACACCTGGTCTCCGACCCCTCCCTAGGATAATGACCAGCTGAGCCTGAGAATCGCCGCCCCGCACCGTACCTGTCGCTTCCCACTCGTTGAGGTCTGGATAGCCGCATCCATAGAACGGCCTGCTGTATGGGAAGATAATCATCATAGCTCCGCAGCTCGCGGCTTGCGGCTTGCAGCTCGCAGCATGAGATCCCTCTAGTGAGAGAAGCGCGTGTTGCAGCCCGCGGCTGAGAGGACGGCGAAGCAGTGCGAGATCCGAGGGAGAGCCTAGAGTCCGGAGTACGGAGACCGCCGACAGCCGGTCAATATGAGCCGCGACCCGAAGCCAGCAACTCAAAAAGAAAAGGACACTGGTGCCCCCCACCAACACTGTCTCTGGCTGTCTCTGGCTCCTGCTAACCTCCTTTCATCTGCCAGACTGTAATGATCACCCCTCCCCACGAAGACAGCAGTGGTGAGTACTGCAAACACATGAGTGTTGAATAGCTGCTTTTACCCTTTGAGAAACATATATCAGCATATGAACTGTAAACAGAGTAAACAGAGTAAAAGTACAGAAGACTGGCAAAAAAATATGAAAAATGAAAAACTGATGGTTTATACCTCCCTGTAAAGACTTAATTAAAGAGGGTGTGCTGAGAGTGAGCCTTAAATGGGAAGGAAGAATATCCCCCCTGTTGTTTTATTTACTATCTCGCACCCCCTTGTGAACTATCGAAGCTAAACTTTGAACTGGCATAGAGTATAATAAAAGAACAGATAACTGGACTTTGCAAGAGCAGTAAGGTACGGAACTGAACCTGAACTAAAGGCAGGCAGCAAGTATAAGAAACAGTGCAGATGGTTGGTTGCTCGTTTTTCTTTATACCTATGTGCCTGAGCAGTACTGGAGTGGAATCATGTGTAGGTACTGAGTATTATAATAACACAGACAAACTGTAACCGTAATTACTGCCTGCCGCAGGCGCAGTGAGACGCTTCAGCGGTGAAAAGACTTAGAGGGTAAGAGTCCTATAAGTTTATGATAGACGGGGACACTGCAAGGGGCTCGGGAAAAGCGTCCAGCAGCAGTAAGAGCAAAGAATTTTTAAGGATCAAGCCGTACCCCTGATTGTACTAAAACATTTTGTGATCCCCCCCTGTTATACTCCAAGGGCTAAAAAATAAGTTGCTCTTGCCAGCATTTACCGTCCTGAGCTACTGCCCCCCACTGCATCTAAAGGAGGCAGTTTTTGATTTTCGCCGTGAATACAGAGGTAGTATATGGTATGTAGAATGGGTAAATCTGACTACTAGATAGTGGCGCGGCAACAAACAGCGGTGTGGAATACTGCAAAGGGGATAAAAAAAATCCCAAGGACAGCACGCAAAAAAAGAAAAAAAAAAAAAAAAAAAACAGCATGAGCTCAAGGGGAAAGGGAGTAAGAGGGGGGGCTATCCCAAAATCACCCCGTTTAAGTCTGACCCCCAGCCCAGGTCCAATAAATAAATATGTAACCCATGGCGGAAATAGTGACAAACAGGGGGTGGAGAAGCAGCAGGGAGCGATGAGCAGCCAGACGGAGACCAAAGAGGAAAAGAAGAAAAAGGAAAAGAAAAAAGCACAAAAAAAAAACTTGACAGAGACAGATACATTATCAGAGTCGAGAATAGAACAGGATACCGAAGTAGAACTGGAACAGAGAAGAGAAGAGGAACAACAAAACAGGGCGTTACTACCCACAAAAATAGAAATTGAGGGGATGTTTGCTGCCCTGGAAAAATCACTAAAGGCACAAATGGAGGTGGTACAGGAAAATATGGGGTACTTACGCGAAAGAGTGGAGGAAGTGGAAAGGAAGACAGACCATAATGAAGCTGCCATAGGAAGATTAGAGGGAGAGATAAAGTCAATAAGGAAAGAACAACAGGAACAGGCATACAAGCGAGAGGATCAGGAGAACAGAGACAGAAGGAAAAATATAAGAATTCGGGGGGTACCGGAGTCACCCCAGCCAGAGAATCTAGCAGAATTAATACTGAAAATTTGTAACCCACTATTGGATAGAGAAATGACATCCCCTTTAAAAATAGAGAGAGCCCATAGAATAAGAAGACCAAGAGAAATACCCCAGGACAAACCGAGAGATATCATCATTCGATTTGAAAGCTGGGAGGAAAAAAATCAATTGTGGAGAAACCTGAGAGGGAAGCCACCAATAAAATGGGAAGAGAGACAAATTCAAATTTTTCAAGATTTATCTCAAGAAACGTTACAAAGAAGAAGAAATTTAAGACCATTATTGAAGATACTCCAGGAACACGAGATCCAATATAATTGGGGATTCCCAGCCTGCTTGATCGGAAGGAAAAATGGTATCTCGGCAAGACTGAGATTTATAGAGGAAATACCAGAATTTTGCAAAAAGATGGAAATTCCAATGCCAGACTTAAGCTTAGGCGGGGAGAGTGGGGGAGTGGGGAGGGGGTAGGAAGGAGATGGACCCTTTTTTTTTTTTCTCCCCCTCCTCCCGATGTCTATGGAAGTTCCGACTTTTATGTGCATTGATCTTCCTATGACTGCTTCTCTTTTTTATAAGCGGGGGCGATGGGGACTGGGGGCGGGGGTTTAAGGGGGGGAATGAAACAGAGGTGGAAAGATAAGGGGAGGGGGAGGAAACCGGGACTCATCTGGACGCTCCGGCACCATCTCCCAACTAGTAAAGGAGAGGAGACCGACGGTGCCAAACAGAACGCCACCTCGGGCCTAAGTGTGCAGAAATGCCTAAAGAGGCACAAAAAGAGGGAAGGAGGGAGGGGGGAGGAGGAGGGAGGGAGAGGGGGAGAGAAAGGGGGGAGGGAAAAGGGAAGGGAAGGGGGGAAAAAAGAAAGGGGGAGAAAAATCCTGCACTAAGATCATGAGGTCATGGTTCTATTGGGGGGTGGGGAGGGAGGGGGGGGGAGGGAGAGAGGGACGGGGGAGAGGAAGGAAAAAGGATCTGTCCATCCTAGGAAGAGAGAGGAGAGAGAAACGAAAATTGAGGAAGAAATAAAGAGAAAAAACATATGGCTGACATAAATTTTATTACATACAACATAAGAGGGCTGTATTCCCCCGAAAAAAGGCACATGACATTAAGGGAGCTCGAAAGGTATTCCGCAGAAATTGTATTTCTCCAGGAGACACATCTAGCATTAGACTCTAACACAAAAATTTATTCGCGGGCGATTCCCACATGGTACTATGGAGATTCCCCAAATAAAAGAGCCAAAGGAGTAGATATAGGGATTGGAAAGAACATAAATTTTATAGTAGAGGACAGAAGAGTTGACCCAGAGGGCCGGTACCTGTTTCTAAAAGGGAATCTTCAGGGAAAAAAATGTACACTAGTCAATGTATACTGTCCAAATAATCACCCCAAAAGATACCTGAATGGAATCTTAAATATTTTGATGAGTTTTAAACATGGGTATGTAATTCTTGCGGGGGATTTCAATGTCCCAATGGATCAAAGATTAGATAATACGTCTGGTGCACCGATACGAGATAGCAAATAATTAAAATTGGTCAAAAAAAAAATCCATAACAACCAATTAATAGACCCCTGGAGAGTGGCACATCCAAGTGAAAAAGATTATACGTATTATTCATCAGTGCACGACACGTATTCAAGATTGGATTACATGCTGGTGGATCATGGGATCTTGGAATACGTAGTGGATACTTCGATAGGAATAAAAACAATCTCAGACCATGCCCCAGTCATGGTTAAAATAAGATTTAATAACGTAGAACAAAGAAAGGGCATGTGGAGCTTAAATGAAGATCTGCTAGATAATAAAGAAATAGGTGAGACAATATCGAAAGAAATAGAAGAATACTTCAGAATAAATAATACATCAGAAGTTAGTGTGGCAACAACTTGGGAAGTCCATAAGGCATATATAAGGGGTAAATTGATCTCCATAGGGGCGTGGAAAAAGAAGGAAAGGGACCAAAAGAGGGAAAACCTGTTAAAGGAATTATATGATTTAGAACAAAAAGATAAAAGACAACAAGATAAAGACACACATCAAAAAATAATAATCAAGAGGGGTCAACTTAGAGATTTGATGGAACAGGAAACCAGAAAAGTATTTAAAAATGTAGCAAAAGAAAGATATAAATGGGGGAACAAGCCAGGGAAGTATCTCGCAAGAGTAGCAAAAAAGAAAAAAACCTCAAATTATATAGATAAAATAAAGAACCAGGGAGGAGAGATGAAATTTAAAACATCGGAAATCGCAGAGGCGTTTAAGACATACTATAGTGCACTGTACGATATTAGAGGAAACGAGACGGTACAGGAAGGAGAAAACAGGAAATGTAAAATACAGGAATACTTAGAAAAATCTAGCTTACCAAAGATAACATCAGAAAGTGCAGAGCTCCTAGAAAAACCAATCACACGGGATGAAATAAATAAAGCTCTCCAAGAAACACCAGGGGGGAAAAGTCCAGGGCCGGATGGGTTTCAGATTAAATATTATAAGAAGTTTAAAGATCAGTTGGTCCCAGAATTATGTAATTATTTTAATAGATTGGGGGGGGGACTTAGAAATAAGAAAAGAATCTCTCCTTGCCAATATTACTATTATACCAAAAATGGGAAAAGACGGAACAATATGCTCCAACTATCGGCCCATAGCGTTATTGAATACAGACATCAAGTTATACGCAAAAATATTGGCAATGAGATTAAAAATGTTAATGCCGCAATTAATTAATGTAGATCAGGCGGGCTTTGTGGCCGGGTAGAGAAGGCAGAGATAACACCATAAGAACCCTCCTATTGATCCAGAAAAGAAAGGAGAAGAAACCCCCAGTCGTACTCATGTCGATAGACGCAGAAAAGGCGTTCGACAGAGTCGACTGGGGGTTTATGATGGACACACTCCGGCATCTAGGTCTGGGACCAAAATACTTGAAATGGGTTAAAAACTTATATACCCACCCGACAGCCAGGGTAAAGGTAAATGGGAGTGTGTCGTCAGTCTTTGAGATGCGTAACGGAACGAGACAGGGGTGTCCGCTCTCACCCCTCCTGTATGTATTGGCAATGGAACCTCTGTTGCAAAACATTCTGAATAATCACGATATAGGAGGGGTGGGAACGGGCAGAGAGGAACAAAAAGTGGCGGCAAACGCTGATGACATACTCTTATACTTAACGAAACCAAGGATTTCTCTCCCCAATATAGTAAAGGAAATAAAAAAATACGGGGAACTTGCAAACTTTAAGATTAACCCAGTAAAGGCAGTAATCCTGAACCTAGGAATAGATAAAAAGGAAGAAAGATTATTACAGAAAGAATTCCCGTTTACATGGGAAACAAAAACTTTAACATACCTAGGTATCAAAATAACAACAACACTAGAAGAACTGTACCCTGCTAATTTTATTCCACTATTAAATTAAATTAAAGCAGAATTAAAAGACATTTCAAGGAGACCGGTCGGATGGACAGGAAGGATCAACATATTAAAAATGATGATCCTCCCGAAAGTAACATACAGTTTGCAGATGCTTCCAATAGACATACCCCAATCGTTCTTTAAGGCGATCTAATCTATGATTTTGAAATACATATGGCAGGGCAAAAAGGCCAGAATAAAATATTCATTATTAACCCGCGGGAAAAAAAATGGGGGCATGGCTTTACCGGATATAAAAAGATATCATAAAGCGATAATTCTAGCCAGATTAGCAGAATGGGCAAATCCACAAACAAAAAAGAAATGGGCACAAATAGAAAACACGTTAAGTATGACACACTTATATAATAATATATGGATACCACCAAAATTTAGAGCACTAGGCTGAGATACACATAATATAACAAGAAAGGTATTTAAAATTTGGGACACAATGCACCGATGCGAAAAGTGGAAATATAACTCTCCATTAATTTCATTAGCAGGCACAACGTTTTTTATGCCAGGTAATGGGACACGATTAGGAAAACTAATGGGAACTGCACAATTAAAAGATATAACCACATTAGGTAAAATAAAAACAAAACAAGATTTAATCACGAGTCAGGGATGGAGTCAGCTGAGTGACTGGGAATATACTCAAATAACACATTTAGTAAGCACTATCCCACAACCAATTAGAAACGAAAAAACATTAACTCCACTGGAAAAGATATGTAGCAAAATAACCCTAAGACACAGCATTTCACAGGTATACAAAATCCTAACCAAACTAGAAACAAAAGGACCATTACCCTTTATAGAAAAATGGGGGCAAGATCTGGGTAGAGAAGTAGAAGAGAAGCAAATTATTGAGGCAGTGTATAGCTATGCATCGGACATAACCACAATAGAAGCAAATTATAAGAGCATGGTACGCTGGCATTTGACGCCAGAGAGAATGAATAAAATACATCCCAATAACTCCCCACTTTGTGTGAGGGGTTGTAAGCAGGTGGGAACAACGATGTATATGTGGTGGGAATGCCCAATTATAAAGGAGTACTGGACAGAGATTCTGGACTATATAGAAATAGGTACAGGGGAAAAAATATTACAAAACGCTTGGATATGCCTATTTTATGGAACAAATAAAACAAAAAAGCAATATCAGAAAACATTAGTCCCACCATTACTTAACGCGGCAAAGGGGTTAATTCCAAGAAATTGGATATCTACAAAAAAAACGACTATTAAGGAATGGATACAACGGGTAGAGTATATCTCGGAAATGGAATATCTGAGCCAGGGAGAGCAGGGAAAAGGAGAAAATTACAGAAATACATGGGAAAAATGGAAAATTTTTAAACTGTCAGATAAATATGTACAGGGAATGATGGGAAAAGACGAGGAATAAAATAAAGTAAGATAGGAAAGGGACAGATCGGGAAGGGGGGAGGGGGGTAGAAGATAGGGAGGGAAAAAGATAAAAGGGAAAATGAGGAATTATGTAAAGGTATTTTTTGTATGGGAATGTTTTATAACCACAGCAATGTGGGTGTATGTATGTAATAACATGCAGAATAATTTTCCAATAAAGAATAAAAAAATAAAAAAAATAAAAATATTGTGCCTGGGGGGTGTCTACAGTATGCCTGTAAAGTGGCACATTTTTCCCGTATTTAGAACAGTCCCGCAGCAAAATTACATTTCTAAAGGAAAAAAAGTAATTTAAAACTGCTAGCGGCTGTAATGTATTGTCGGGTCCCAGCAATATAGATGAAAATCATTGAGAAAAGCAGCATGGGTCCCCTCCCCCCAGTCCATTATCAGGCCCTTTGGGACAGGTATGGATATTAAGGGGAACCCTGCACCCAAAAAAAAAAGGCGTGGGGGTCCCCCAGGCCCTATATACTCTGAACAGTAGTATATATACTATATGGCCTGCCCTATATACTCTGCAGAAAATTGGGCCTTAGGTGTTATGGGAACCAAAACACTGTAACCCCTCACAGATACACTTGTTGCTATGAAATATTAGATCAAAATTTTTAATTACATACCCCTGTTAAACAGGGGCAGAAAATTTGGGCCTTTGGTGGTGGTGGTGGTGCCGATTGTTTCGATTAATCGGTTAATAAATGTAAAAAAAAAAAGGTAATTTTGCTGCGATTTGCATTTTTTCTTTTTTTTGGCCAATTTGTTGTTGGGCAGATTACAAAACACAAATTGTCACAAAAACACATTACATGCTTTTCTGCAGCTCCTCCATTGAAGTATATTAAACCAAAAAAACAAAATAGCACCGTTTTGCATTAAAAAAAGTCCTTGCCCTTTCCAAATACGACACAGCTGAAAAAATCATGGATGTGAACGTGTCCCATAGGAAACCATGTAAAATGAATTCAGAGGAGTGACCCAGGCCTGAGATGTTTAGTAACATAATGGGGTTAAAAAAACTAAAATTAGTACAAAAAGAGCAAATAATCGCTACTGTAAGGGGTTAATTTTTTACTGTGAGACAGTGAAAGTAATATTTACAGTAGCGATGTCAGGGTCACCTGTGGCCAGGTGACAGATGCACACCGTAGGGGGACAGGAGTGCACCGCGAGGTAGTGATCCCTATGGCTGGCTTCTGCGGATAGGAAACTGGGTGGTTGTGGAAAGCGGGACCAGAGGAGCACAACCGGGATCCAAACGGAAGCTAGAGCCAAGATTCCCCAGGGCGTGGAGTCTAAGGCCCAGCTGGTCTTCTCCAGGGCCTCTAGTGGTGAGGATGTTAGCTGCAGGCTGGGACCAGGTCGCGGCCCCTGGAGTTTCCTAGCTCACGCCCCGTAGGATAAGGGGAAAAGAGGGGAAGCAGCAGCACACGATAAGAGAGAACCGAATAACAAGCTGAAGGTCAGGGGCCACAAGCAGACAAGGATAACGAAGAACGAGCCGAAGGTCAAGGGTCACGAGCAGACAGGGATAATCGGGGACAAGCCAATAACGTAACAGAGAGACAGACGTAGCACACGGCAGGCAGGAACCCAAACACACAATGCCTAACAAACACGTTGATCAGCAAAGCAGGCTTGCAGTGCACAGGTTAATATAGTGTTCAGTGATAGGGCCTGGGGTGGAGTCAGGCTGGGAGGAGATTATAAAGGAAGCCAGGTGAAGGAGGTCTGGTCTCTAGATGAACACATGAGGAGGAAGGTAAGATGGCAGACAAACACTACTGCATATCCATGACAGTACCCTCCCTCTTATGGGCCCTCCCCCGCCTGGACCCAGGCTTAAAGGGAAATCTCTGATGAAACCTTCTCAACAGATGAGGTGCAGCGACATCAGATGCAGCGATCCAAGACGCCTCCTCAGGACCAAAACCTCTCCAATGCACAAGGTACTGAAGAATGCCTCTGCAGAGCCGAGAATCCAGAACTTGTCTAACCTTGTACTTAAGATTATCCTCAGAGACCGAAAACGAGGTAGGGAGATGACAAGAAGATCTATTGAGGACCAAAGGCTCTCTAGGAATAAGCAAGGGCATGAGAGGATCAACAGGAATCTGAGGAGGGTCCCCTAGACCCTTAAAGGGGAACTGGTCATCTTGCACAGGACCATCAGACTGGGCAGATGTCAGTGGAACCCTGAAGTCAGGTTGGTTAGAAGGTGACATGTCAACGGAGTCAAGCTGAATAGCTGAAGGACAAGCAGAATGTCCCGAACAAGAAAAAGTGAGAGGCTCACTGGGCATGGGCTGGACTGGCATAACTAGTACAGAGGCAGAGTGAATAGCTGAGTCAGGTGTAGCGACTACCTGAATCACATCGCAAGACGTAGCGACTGCAGGACTTGTAGACAAGCTAGCCTGGCTGTGCGTCCAAGGGTGGTTAGGGACAGAGAAATGTAAATGGTTATGCAACCTGGAATGAATGACCGGCTCAGATTCACAGGGGGCAACCTTGGGTAGGCAGGACGAGGAACAGGAGGGACCCCAAGCCAGGATCTGTCCAGTAGTCCAGTCCACATGAGGAGAATGGAGCTGTAACCATGGGAGACCCAAAATTATAGGCGTTGAGGCCTTGGGTAAGATAAGGAAGGATATCCACTCCTGGTGGAGTGTCCCTACCGACATCTTAACAGGGAGGGTCTGGAAGCGGATAGGTCCCCCTGGGAGAACAGTACCATCAATCGCCAAGACCACCAAAGGCGTGGTGAGGGCAAAAGAGTAAGTCTCATGGACGATGCGATTTCCCAGTCCATGAAATTACCAGCGGCTCCGGAATCCAGATATGCTGAGACCGAATGAGAAGAAGCACCAACATGAAGGAACACAGAAAGCAGAAGACGAGAAGGGGAAGGTGATATTTCTGGGTCCAATACTCCACTTTCCAGATGAAGTGGACCAGAACGTTTTTCTGGACAAAGAGAGCAAGTGTCACGAAAATGACCTTTGCCCCCACAGTAAAGACACAGACCAAGAGTTCTGCGCCTAGCACGTTCCTCAGGGGATAGCCTGGTCCGACCCAGCTGCATGGGTTCCTCAGCTGGTAGGAGATGCTCTACGGGTCGAAGAGAGGGGAGCTCAGGCTGACTAAGAACCAAGGAGTGCTGGCGTTGCTTTTCTAAGGTCCTCTCCTGAAAGCGAATATCGATCTGGTTACACAAGGAGATAACGCCGGCCAGATCAGTGGGGATGGTTCTTCCAGCTAATTCATCCTTCACTCTATCAGACAGGCCATGCAAAAAGGTTGCGACTAAGGCCTCATTGTTCCAGCTCAACTCAGCCGACAGTATGCGGAAATGAAGGGCATACTGTCCCACAGAAGCAGACTCTTGGCGGAGACGTAAAAGGGCGCTGGCCGCTGAAGAGACACGAGCCGGTTCTTCGAAGATATTCCGAAAAAGTTTCAAGAAGCCAGACAGGCTAGAAACCACTGGATCATTCAGTTCCCACAGAGGGGCTGCCCAGGCTAAAGCTTCACCAGAGAGGAGGGAAATGATATAGGCTACCTTAGCCCGATCAGACAGGAAGTTTTGGGGCTGGAGCTCAAAATGAATCGTGCATTGGCTAAGGAACCCCCTGCAAGCCTTGGAGTCCCCAGAGAAACGGGACGGAGCTGGCAGTTGTAGCGAGTGTGTGGCTGCGACTGGTGCAATAGGTGCAGCCGCTGATTGTATTTGAGGTTGCGGATTCAGGGTTCCCAAGGAGGCCTGAAGCTGCTCGAAGCGAGAAGCCAGATCCTGGAGGAATCGCATCACCTGAGTCTGATTCGATTCCTGGGTTTCAAGTCTGCAAACTATGCCCTGCAATGGATCATCCGCGGGTAGCGGGATGTCAGCCGGGTTCATGGCTGATCAAACTGTCAGGGTCACCTGTGGCCAGGTGACAGATGCACACCGTAGGGGGACAGGAGTGCACCGCGAGGTAGTGAACCCTATGGCTGGCTTCTGCGGATAGGAAACTGGGTGGTTGTGGAAAGCGGGACCAGAGGAGCACAACCGGGATCCAAACGGAAGCTAGAGCCAAGATTCCCCAGGGCGTGGAGTCTAAGGCCCAGCTGGTCTTCTCCAGGGCCTCTAGTGGTGAGGATGTTAGCTGCAGGCTGGGACCAGGTCGCGGCCCCTGGAGTTTCCTAGCTCACGCCCCGTAGGATAAGGGGAAAAGAGGGGAAGCAGCAGCACACGATAAGAGAGAACCGAATAACAAGCTGAAGGTCAGGGGCCACAAGCAGACAAGGATAACGAAGAACGAGCCGAAGGTCAAGGGTCACGAGCAGACAGGGATAGTCGGGGACAAGCCAATAACGTAACAGAGAGACAGACGTAGCACACGGCAGGCAGGAACCCAAACACACAATGCCTAACAAACACGTTGATCAGCAAAGCAGGCTTGCAGTGCACAGGTTAATATAGTGTTCAGTGATAGGGCCTGGGGTGGAGTCAGGCTGGGAGGAGATTATAAAGGAAGCCAGGTGAAGGAGGTCTGGTCTCTAGATGAACACATGAGGAGGAAGGTAAGATGGCAGACAAACACTACTGCATATCCATGACAAGCGATTTGCTCTTTTTGTACTATAAAGGGCTAATTTTAGTTTTGTTTTAACCCCATTATGTTACTGGCCGATTAATCGATTATGAAAATTGTAATCGATTAATTTCATAATCGATTAGTTGTCGATTAATCGATTCGTTGTTTCGGCCCTAGTGGTGCCACAACACTGTAAGCCCTCACAGTTACTCTTGGTGGGTGCAGGAACGGGCCCTGCTGTGAAATATTAGATCAAAAATTGTAATTACATGCCCCTGTTAAACAGGGGCAGAAAAATTGGGCGTTAGGCAGTGGTGGTGGTGCCCTAAACCAAAAATATTCTTAGAAGCTAGCATCATCAAGATTGAGGAGGAATAGGATAGTCACTCAGCATAGGCAGTCTTCAATCGGTTACATCAGCATCAGGTGCTTGGTAGCTGCTGATCCAAGACTGATTAATTTTTATGAATGTGAGCCTATCAACGGAGTCTGTGGACAGGCGCACTCTGTGATCCATTACAAACCATTACTCCAACAGCACTGAATGTGCGTTCAGAAAGAACGCTGGATTCAGGACAGGCCAGTAGCTCAATTGCATATTGAGCATATTGAGCAAGCTCTGGGCAGTGGTCCATCCTCAAGACCCAGTAACCCAGTGGATGCTCTGTTGGAAAGGTCTCCAGGTCTGCTCTTGCCCCTAGATATTCCTGCACCATGTAATGCAGATGCTGGCGATGGTTGCTTGAACCGATCGGACCTTGGCGCTGAGGACTGAAAAATTGTCTGAAGGCATCGGTTAGCCGGCCACCTTCTCCACCGCTCTTTCTCTGACTGAACGAAGCCATAGCAACACGTTGTCCAGCATCAGGAAATTGTAACCTCCTAGGGTCTAGAAATGCATTGCACAAACCTTTCTTCAAGGCCTCCTGAAGATGTTTCATCCTCTGCTCCCTCTGTGAAGGCAGGATGAGTTCTGCAACCTTACCCTTCTAACATGGATTAGGAAGGGTTGCCAGCAATGATCCCACTCCTTGATACCACGAATCCTAGGGTCCTTTCGCAGGCTTTGCAGAATCAGGGAGGCCATGCAGCGTAAGTTTGCAGAGGCATTCGAGTCTGAGTCCTCTGGGTCACTAAGTATCACATGATCCGCAACTATCACCTCCCAGCCACATACAACTCTTTGGGTTTCTGGGGACTGAAAACGATCCCTTGAAGACTGCTGCCGAGTGTTATCCTCCACGTCCATGCTGACACAATCCTCCTCTTCTTCCTGTGTGTTTGGCGGACCTGCAGGAATACTATCTGGATAAAGGGGGCCTTGAGGGGTAAGTGTGACAGTGGGGTCACTTTGGACACAGGGTGAATAAAAGAAACCCCCGATATGGTCTGTGATAGCCATATTCAAGGCTGTATATACATTGTATATAGATTGGATGTATACTGTATGTGGGGGTTAAGTATCATTGCTGTGAGGAATTAAGTTGTTTTGCATTTCTATTGTTCATTTAAGTCTGTCCTTGTGTGTATTGTAAAGTGCCAGACAGACTGGCTGCCAACCCTTTGTGAAAAGATGTGTATTGGAGATCGTATATTCTATTGTGTTGGGATCTTTTGAAGCCTAGCATGTCAGGTCTGCCAGGAAACTACAACCGTCCCTCCGCTTTCCTGACCGGTAGTCTTGTTATCCCGGTGTCAGGTGGAGGGACGGCTGAGATCTCCCACAGACAGGAAATAAGGAACCACAAAGGAAGGTGCAGATAGCCTAACCACAACCCCCAGCAACAACTCACGGTTAGTAGGCAGAAGACAGGATCCCAGGAGGGAAAAGGACAATCCAGGTAACGTAGTCAGAACAAGCCAGGGAGGGTCGGCAGCAAGGTTAACCAGGTACAAGGGATAATCCAGGAATCGTAGTCAAGACGAGCCAAGTAGATAACCAAAAAGCAAGAGCATCCATAAACAGGAACCTATCCTAAGGCACGGACAGGAAGGGGAAGTGGGAATATATAGGGACACTAATGAGAAGACTGCTGACTAGAGTTGAGCGGGTAGCTGGATATTCGGGTCCGGCGGGTTCGGCCGAACTTCGGAAAAAAGTTCGGATTCGGGACCGAACTTTAACCCGAACCCGGACCCGGACCCCATTGAAGTCAATGGGGACCCGGACTTCTGACAACTAAAAAGGCTCTAAAAAAGTAATGGAAAGGGCTAGAGGGCTGCAAATGGCAGCAAAATGTTGTTAAGAACATGGCAAGTGCTCTGCAAACAAATGTGGATAGGAAATAACTTAAAAGAACATAAAAAAAAATAAAAAATAAAAAAATATGCTGGAGGCCCCCTTTTCAGCAGAAGAGGTACAGGAAGTCATTAAGAACCTCAGAAACTCAACGGCACGATGCCACACATATGGTGGGAATGCCCCAGAATACGCCCTTTATGGAATAAATTATTTAATTTAATGGATAAGCTAGTGGGAAAATAAAATACTTTGAAATAAAAATGTAGCGGGGTGCTAAATTTAAGGGAAGTGTTTGAGTGGTAAATAGGCTCAAATACCCTAATTCTGTAGGATTCATGGACCATTTTGTCCTCGGGGGACAGTATTGGTGTGCAGTTCCCTGCGGCCTACAGGTGGCGCCTTTTGTGTCCCCTCTTGGCAGTAGTACAGCGGGGCGGGGAAGAGCATATAAAAGGGGCAGACCTTTGGCCTGGGGGCTGATGTCCAGTGGGGTCCACGCCCAGGTGCCTTCGGCCTGGGTGCATGTGTTCCTGTTCCATCTCGGGCACCTTTAGCCCGGGGTGAGGTACTATCCTGGAGTTCTTGCTGCCCTGGGTATGGAGGCCTAGGGGCGGGAGTAAAGCCTGGAGTCCAGAGCCGCCTCGTGTAGGGGACCCTGTTCCAGGGAAGGGAGGATCATTCTGATGGACCGATGCAGGAGTCACGGTGAAGGAATGGTCTGTTGACTCCCTGGAGAGATGTTTTCCCCTTGATATGGGCTAGGTTCGTAGAAGGAGAAGCTCAAGGTCACCTTGACTGTATCAGAGGCCTTATTCAACCGGCCCGTGGCAGGGGCCTTATACACCCTGGTCTGTGGCTGAGACCAAAGTTCTCCAGGCCCGTGGCAGGGGCCTTGTACACCCGGTCTGTGGCAGAGACCAACCTCAATGTCTGTGGCAGAGACCGTGCGCCAAAAACTGTTTGAGAAACTTAAGCAGTGAAGTGAATGTGCTACGTTTGTGCCTGGACCTCCTCCACACCTTAAGCTGTCCTGTTTCTTTGCTCTAACCTTTTCTATCTGAGTACAGTTTATTTTGCCATGAGAGAATAAGAGTTGGAGTTTCAGCTGGTGTGGACATTGACTTTACTGGCAATTAAAGGACTTGCCTCTACCTACAGTAGAGGTGAGAATCATCCTCTGGAGGAGTTTTGACTCCGGCTGTGGACACGGCCCGTCAAGTACACCGCTCAACCTCTTTATATAGGAGGATACGGGCTGGTAGTGCGGTGTGCCTTTCTCCCTCCTGCGAAGAGCCAACAACATAAAGGCAGGTAAGGGGGAAAGGATCTGTGCGCTACAAAAAAATAAAATAAAAATTTTAATCTTGGCCTAGCAGGACGAGGTCCATATGGAGTAGGAGGTTGAGGTGGCGGTGGATGTGGCTGTGTAGGTGGAAGCGGCGGTGGAGGAGGACGAGGTAGCCAACACTGGTTCAAAAATACAACAATGGCTGGGTAAGGCCGGTGATGTGTCGAATTCTGTCCCCTGTTGAATAGTGTCCGCCCTGTACTGCGCTTGCTGAGTATGTAGGACAAGGGGATTTCAAAAATCTCCCAAGACTAACGGCGCCTGCGTGTTGAGTTCAGGTGAAGGCCACACCATCCGTGGTTCAAGCCGAGCCAAGCAAGGCCGCGATCGAAGCGAGCCCGTGAGGGGCCCTGTTACTATGTGCTACCGTATGTCCTCTTGGATGGTGGGGCTTGAACCTGCACTCACAGCGCAGGCGCCGTTCATCTTCAGAGATTTTGTGAATCTCCTTGTCCTCTGTACTGCGCAAGCGCTGCGCCTGCGCAGTACGGGCCGGGCACAATCCGATGGCCGGACAGTTTTTGTCACAACACCGGTATACATGTCTATTCTGCACAAGGTACGGACAAGTCCTGTGGGATCCATGCCTGGTTCATTTTAATGAACGTGAGCTTGTCCACATTGGCTCTGGACAGGCGGCTGCGCTTGTCTGTGATAACGCCCCCTGCCGTGCTAAATACACGTTCAGATAATACACTGGCTGCAGGGCAGGCCAGCACCTCCAAGGCATAAACGGCAAGCTCAGGCCATGTGCCCAATTTGGAGACCCAGAAGTTAAAGGGGGCAGACCCGTCATCCAGTACGTGTAGGCCTGTGGACACATACTGCTCAACCATGTTGGTGAAATGCTGCCTCCTGCTAAGACGTTCCATCTCAGCTGGTGGTGCTGGTTGTTGTGGCGTGCTGACAAAGCTTTTCCACATTTCGGCCATGCTAACCCTGCCTTCTGAGGTGCTGCCGGTGCCCCGGCTGCGTTGGCGACCTCTTCCTCCTCCTCTGCCTTCGCCTTGTGCTTCCACCGTACGCCCGCTGTCAGGTGGGAATGCCACCAGCAGCGCGTCTACCAGCGTGCGCTTGTACTCGCGCATCTTACGATCCCGCTCCAGTGAGGGAATTAAGGACGGTACGTTGTCCTTGTAACGGGGATCCAGCAGGGTGGCCACCCAGTAATCAGCACCAGTTAAAATGTGGGCAACTCGGCTGTCATTGCGGAAACACTGCAGCATGTAATCGCTCATGTGTGCCAGGCTGCCCAGAGGCAAAGAAAAGCTGTCCTCTGTGGGAGGTGTATCGTCTGTGTCCTCTGTATCCCCCCAGCCACGCACCAGTGATGGCCACGAGCTGGTCTGAGTGCCACCCTGCTGTGAACATGGCTCCTCCTCCTCCTCCTCCATCTCCTCCTCCACCTCGTCATCCTCCAGAACTGTGCCCTTTCTGCCGGACAATTGTGTACCTGGCGTTTGTTGGTGCAGGAACCCACCCTCGTAGCCACTTGTGAAAGACTGCCCTGAAAGCCTTTGAAATGATCCCGCTTCCTCCTCCTCCTCCTCATCCTCCTGTGCCACATCCTCTTCCATCATCGCACGAAGCGTTTTTTCAAGGAGGCATAGAACTGGGATAGTAACGCTGAGAACGGCGTCATTGGCACTGGCCATGTTGGTGGAGTACTCGAAACAGCGCAACAAGGCACACAGGTCTCGCATGGAGGCCCAGTTATTGGTGGTGAAGTGGTGCTGTTCCGCAGAGCGACTCACGCGTGATTGCTGCAGCTGAAACTCCACTATTGCCTGCTGCTGCTCGCACAGTCTGGCCAGCATGTGCAAGGTGGAGTTCCACCTTGTGGGCACGTCACATATGAGGCTGTGAGCGGGAAGGCTGAAGTTACGCTGCAGCGCTGACAGGCGAGCAGCAGCAGGGTGAGAACGCCGAAAGTGCGCACAGACAGCCCGCGCTTTCTGCAGCAGCTCTGGCATATTGGGGTAATTTTTAAGGAACCTCTGGACCACCAAGTTCAGCACATGCGCCAGGCAAGGGATGTGCGTCAAACCGGCTAGACCCAGAGCTGCTACGAGATTTCGCCCATTATCGCACACCACCAGGCCGGGCTTGAGGCTCACTGACAGCAACCACTCATCGGTCTGTTGTTCCATGTCCCTCCACAACTCCTGCGCGGTGTGGGGATTTTCCCCCAAACAGGAAAGTTTTAAAACTGCCTGCTGTCGTTTACCCCTGGCTGTGCTGAAGTTGGTGGTGAAGGTGTTACGCTGAATGGATGAGGAGGCGGTAGAGGATGAGGAAGCGGAGAAGGAGGAGTTAGCAACAGGAGGCAAACTGAAGCGCCCTGCAATCCTCGGTGGTGGAAGGACATGCGCCAAACCGCTATCTGCCTCAGGCCCAGCCGCCACTGCATTTACCCAGTGTGCTGTTAGGGAGATATAACGTCCCTGACCGTGCTTACTGGTCCACGCATCCGTAGTTAGGTGGACCTTGCCACAGATGGCGTTGCGCAGTGCACACCTGATTTTGTCCCCCACCTGGTTGTGCAGGGAAGGGATGGCTCGCCTGGAAAAGTAGTGGCGGCTGGGCACGACGTACTGCGGGACAGCCAATGCCATCAGGCTTTTAAAACTCTGCGTCTCCACCAGACGGAATGACAGCATTTCAAAGGCCAGGAATTTTGAAATGCTGGCATTCAGGGCCAGGGATCGCGGGTGGCTAGGGGGGTACTTCCTCTTCCGCTCCAATGTTTGGGAGATAGAGAGCTGAACGCTTCCATGGGACATTGTGGAGATGGTTGGTGACCCAGGTGGTAGTGTTGCTGGCAGATCCTCTGTTTGCGGGGTGACAGGTGCCACTGTCACTACAGAGGTGGATGAAGAGGCCGAGACTGCAGCAGAAGAGGAAGCAGGAGGAGCCAGAGACCTTTCTTGGTTTTTGAGGTGTCTACTTCACTGCAGCTCGTGCTTTGCACTTAGATGCCTGGTCATGCAGCTTGTGCTCAGGTTGAGAACGTTTATGCCTCGCTTCAGGCTCTGATTGCACAGCGTGCAAACCACTCGTGTCTTGTCATCAACACACTGTGTGAAGAACTGCCACGCTAGGGAAGTCCTTGGACCTGGCTTTGGTGTGCTCGGTCCCTTGCTGCGTTGGGCAGTAGCAGATGTACTGTCTAGGGGACGAATGCTCCGTTTTTGCACCCTGCTCCCTCTTCTGCTGTGCTGGTGGCTCTGTGCGACCACCGCCTCTTCCTCCGAACTACACTGGTCACCTGCATAACGTTGATTCCATGTGGGGTCGAGGACCTCATCGTCCTCCACATCATCTTCCACCCAGTCTTCACCCCTGCCCTCCTTGTCTGTCTGCACAATTGCGAAAGCAGCAGCAGTTGGCACCTGTGTTTCGTCATCATCCGAGACGTGCTGCGATGGTCCTCCCATGTACCCATCATGAAACATAAGTGGTTGGGCATCGGTGCACTCAATCTCTTCCACTTCTGGGGCAGGGCTAGGTGGATGGCCCTGGGAAACCCTGCTAACAGAGTCATCGAAAAGCAGAAGAGACTGCTGCATGATTTGGGGCTCAGACTGCTTGGCTGATTTGCAAGGGGGTGAGGTGAAAGACTGATGGACATGGGCTTCAGGTGCCAACTCTGATCTTTCATCAGAAGAGTGGGTGGGAGACAATGTGAAGGAACCCGAGGCACTGTCAGCAACCCAATCTACTATCGCCTGTACTTGTCCTGGCCTAAACATTGGTACAGCCTCATTAGGCGCGACAAAATACCGCCGCAGGCTCGGTCGCCTATTCGCACCTGAGGAAGGTGTTTCACTTGTGCGTGTAGCTGGCACAGATCCACCACGTCCTCTCCCTGCAACAGGAGCTCCACCAGCAGCACCACAACCGGGGCCACCACGTCCCTTTGACCTTCCCCTCATATTTTCCAAATTTAGGATCTTGCCCTAAATGGCGTTTTTTGGAAGACCACAACACACCCACAGTACGTAATGGCTGAAACGCACAGCTACAGAACTGCAGAAAATGCTATTCAAAAAAAAAAAGGTTGTTTTTTTTAGTATAGCACAGTACAAGGAAAATATATAGAAATTGTTTATTTCACACACCTCCAGATGTGTATTTCACACTGCAAAATATTTTCTGTGGCCCTAAATGGCGTTTTTTGGAAGAGCACAACACAACCACAGTATTTAACCACTGAATCGCACAGCTATAAAAGTGCAGAGAATGCTATTCAAAAAAAATGTTGTTTTTTTTTAGTATAGCACTGTACAATATATAGAAATTGTTTATTTTACACACCTCCACATGTGTATTTCACACTGCAATTTATTTTCTGTGGCCCTAAATGGCGTTTTTTGGAAGAGCACAACAACCCCAACAGTATATAACCGCTGAATCGCACAGCTGCAGAGGCCAGAGAATGCTTTTTAAAAATAATGTTGTTTTTTCACACACCTCCAGATGTGTATTTCACACTGCAAAATATTTTCTGTGGCCCTAAATGGCGTTTTTTGGAAGAGCACAACACAACCACAGTATTTAACCACTGAATCGCACAGCTATAGAAGTGCAGAGAATGCTATTCAAAAAAAATGTTGTTTTTTTTTAGTATAGCACTGTACAATATATAGAAATTGTTTATTTTACACACCTCCACATGTGTATTTCACACTGCAATTTATTTTCTGTGGCCCTAAATGGCGTTTTTTGGAAGAGCACAACAACCCCAACAGTATATAACCGCTGAATCGCACAGCTGCAGAGGCCAGAGAATGCTATTCAAAAATAATGTTGTTTTTTCACACACCTCCAGATGTGTATTTCACACTGCAAAATATTTTCTGTGGCCCTAAATGGCATTTTTTGCAAGAGCACAACACAACCACAGTATTTAACCACTGAATCGCACAGCTATAGAAGTGCAGAGAATGCTATTCAAAAAAATTTTGTTTTTTTTAGTATAGCACTGTACAATATATAGAAATTGTTTATTTTACACACCTCCACATGTGTATTTCACACTGCAATTTATTTTCTGTGGCCCTAAATGGCGTTTTTTGGAAGAGCACAACAACCCCAACAGTATATAACCGCTGAATCGCACAGCTGCAGAGGCCAGAGAATGCTATTCAAAAATAATGTTGTTTTTTCACACACCTCCAGATGTGTATTTCACACTGCAAAATATTTTCTGTGGCCCTAAATGGCGTTTTTTGCAAGAGCACAACACAACCACAGTATTTAACCACTGAATCGCACAGCTATAGAAGTGCAGAGAATGCTATTCAAAAAAAATGTTTTTTTTTTTAGTATAGCACTGTACAATATATAGAAATTGTTTATTTTACACACCTCCACATGTGTATTTCACACTGCAATTTATTTTCTGTGGCCCTAAATGGCGTTTTTTGGAAGAGCACAACAACCCCAACAGTATATAACCGCTGAATCGCACAGCTGCAGAGACCAGAGAATGCTATTCAAAAATAATGTTGTTTTTTCACACACCTCCAGATGTGTATTTCACACTGCAAAATATTTTCTGTGGCCCTAAATGGCGTTTTTTGCAAGAGCACAACAACCCCAACGTATATAACCGCTGAATCGCACAGCTGCAGAGGCCAGAGAATGCTTTTTAAAAATAATGTTGTTTTTTCACACACCTCCAGATGTGTATTTCACACTGCAAAATCTTTTCTGTGGCCCTAAATGGCGTTTTTTGGAAGAGCACAACACAACCACAGTATTTAACCACTGAATCGCACAGCTATAGAAGTGCAGAGAATGCTATTCAAAAAAAATGTTGTTTTTTTTAGTATAGCACTGTACAATATATAGAAATTGTTTATTTTACACACCTCCACATGTGTATTTCACACTGCAAAATATTTTCTGTGGCCCTAAATGGCGTTTTTTGCAAGAGCACAACAACCCCAACAGTATATAACCGCTGAATCGCACAGCTGCAGAGGCCAGAGAATGCTATTCAAAAATAATGTTGTTTTTTCACACACCTCCAGATGTGTATTTCACACTGCAAAATATTTTCTGTGGCCCTAAATGGCGTTTTTTGCAAGAGCACAACAACCCCAACAGTATATAACCGCTGAATCGCACAGCTGCAGAGGCCAGAGAATGCTTTTTAAAAATAATGTTGTTTTTTCACACACCTCCAGATGTGTATTTCACACTGCAAAATATTTTCTGTGGCCCTAAATGGCGTTTTTTGGAAGAGCACAACACAACCACAGTATTTAACCACTGAATCGCACAGCTATAGAAGTGCAGAGAATGCTATTCAAAAAAAATGTTTTTTTTTTTTAGTATAGCACTGTACAATATATAGAAATTGTTTATTTTACACACCTCCACATGTGTATTTCACACTGCAATTTATTTTCTGTGGCCCTAAATGGCGTTTTTTGCAAGAGCACAACACAACCACAGTATTTAACCACTGAATCGCACAGCTATAGAAGTGCAGAGAATGCTATTCAAAAAAAATGTTGTTTTTTTTTAGTATAGCACTGTACAATATATAGAAATTGTTTATTTTACACACCTCCACATGTGTATTTCACACTGCAATTTATTTTCTGTGGCCCTAAATGGCGTTTTTTGGAAGAGCACAACAACCCCAACAGTATATAACCACTGAATCGCACAGCTGCAGAGGCCAGAGAATGCTATTCAAAAATAATGTTGTTTTTTCACACACCTCCAGATGTGTATTTCACACTGCAAAATATTTTCTGTGGCCCTAAATGGCGTTTTTTGCAAGAGCACAACACAACCACAGTATTTAACCACTGAATCGCACAGCTATAGAAGTGCAGAGAATGCTATTCAAAAAAAATGTTGTTTTTTTTAGTATAGCACTGTACAATATATAGAAATTGTTTATTTTACACACCTCCACATGTGTATTTCACACTGCAAAATATTTTCTGTGGCCCTAAATGGCGTTTTTTGCAAGAGCACAACAACCCCAACAGTATATAACCGCTGAATCGCACAGCTGCAGAGGCCAGAGAATGCTATTCAAAAATAATGTTGTTTTTTCACACACCTCCAGATGTGTATTTCACACTGCAAAATATTTTCTGTGGCCCTAAATGGCGTTTTTTGCAAGAGCACAACACAACCACAGTATTTAACCACTGAATCGCACAGCTATAGAAGTGCAGAGAATGCTATTCAAAAAAAATGTTGTTTTTTTTAGTATAGCACTGTACAATATATAGAAATTGTTTATTTTACACACCTCCACATGTGTATTTCACACTGCAAAATATTTTCTGTGGCCCTAAATGGCGTTTTTTGGAAGAGCACAACAACCCCAACAGTATATAACCGCTGAATCGCACAGCTGCAGAGGCCAGAGAATGCTATTCAAAAATAATGTTGTTTTTTCACACACCTCCAGATGTGTATTTCACACTGCAAAATATTTTCTGTGGCCCTAAATGGCGTTTTTTGCAAGAGCACAACACAACCACAGTATTTAACCACTGAATCGCACAGCTATAGAAGTGCAGAGAATGCTATTCAAAAAAAAATTTGTTTTTTTTAGTATAGCACTGTACAATATATAGAAATTGTTTATTTTACACACCTCCACATGTGTATTTCACACTGCAATTTATTTTCTGTGGCCCTAAATGGCGTTTTTTGGAAGAGCACAACAACCCCAACAGTATATAACCGCTGAATCGCACAGCTGCAGAGGCCAGAGAATGCTATTCAAAAATAATGTTGTTTTTTCACACACCTCCAGATGTGTATTTCACACTGCAAAATATTTTCTGTGGCCCTAAATGGCGTTTTTTGCAAGAGCACAACACAACCACAGTATTTAACCACTGAATCGCACAGCTATATAAGTGCAGAGAATGCTATTCAAAAAAAAAGTTTTTTTTTTTAGTATAGCACTGTACAATATATAGAAATTGTTTATTTTACACACCTCCACATGTGTATTTCACACTGCAAAATATTTTCTGTGGCCCTAAATGGCGTTTTTTGCAAGAGCACAACAACCCCAACAGTATATAACCGCTGAATCGCACAGCTGCAGAGGCCAGAGAATGCTATTCAAAAATAATGTTGTTTTTTCACACACCTCCAGATGTGTATTTCACACTGCAAAATATTTTCTGTGGCCCTAAATGGCGTTTTTTGCAAGAGCACAACAACCCCAACAGTATATAACCGCTGAATCGCACAGCTGCAGAGGCCAGAGAATGCTTTTTAAAAATAATGCTGTTTTTTCACACACCTCCAGATGTGTATTTCACACTGCAAAATCTTTTCTGTGGCCCTAAATGGCGTTTTTTGGAAGAGCACAACACAACCACAGTATTTAACCACTGAATCGCACAGCTATAGAAGTGCAGAGAATGCTATTCAAAAAAAATGTTGTTTTTTTTTGTATAGCACTGTACAATATATAGAAATTGTTTATTTTACACACCTCCACATGTGTATTTCACACTGCAATTTATTTTCTGTGGCCCTAAATGGCGTTTTTTTGAAGAGCACAACAACCCCAACAGTATATAACCGCTGAATCGCACAGCTGCAGAGGCCAGAGAATGCTATTCAAAAATAATGTTGTTTTTTCACACACCTCCAGATGTGTATTTCACACTGCAAAATATTTTCTGTGGCCCTAAATGGCGTTTTTTGGAAGAGCACAACACACCCACAGTATATAACCGCTGAATCGCACAGCTGCAGAGAATGCTATTCAAAAAAAAGTTTTTTTTTTTTTTTTAGTATAGCATAGTACAAGAAAAATATATAGAAATTGGTTATTTCACACAACTAGAGATATACACTGCAAAATATTTTTTTTGCCCAAAAATAGGTCTTTTTTGCGCACAACAAAGTGCCTTTTTTTTTTTTGCAACAGCACAATAAAGTGCCTTTTTTTTTTTTGGGGCCCAAAAATGGGTCTTTTTAGCAAAAGCACAATAAAGTGCCTTTTTTTTTTTTTTTTTCTGCCCGAAATGGGTCTTTTAGCAAGAGCACAATACAGCCACAGTATGGAATAGGTGTATCACTCAACGTAATGCAGTGCTGGTGCACTGAGCTTGCAACACAAACAGATAAACCTATGCAGATCGCTGAGCTATTATATCTCTCAATCTGGACTCCTATCTAAATCTCTCTCCCTGAAAGCACAAACAGGATCCTGCCCCTACACTACATTACACTGTCTCTCTATCTTTTCTATCAGTAGATTGCAGAATCCGGACTAACTCCTATCATATAATTCTCTCCCTCACAGCAACAGCAGCCAGGATCCTTTCCCTACACTGTCTAAAAGCAGAGTGACGATCTGTGCTGTGTGCCTCTTGCTTACATAGAAGCTGGTCACATGCTGGGTCACATGTTGCACTGACCAATCACAGCCATGCCATTAGTAGGCATGGCTATGATGGCTTCTAAGGGCACACCAGCTAATCAAATGGTGATTGGCTGGCCCCTGAAGCATTTCTAACTGCGCCATTAAATTCCCGAATCCGGACCCGAACCCGGACTTTAACGCAAAATCCGGGTCCGGGTCCGGGGTCGGGAAAACGCCAAAATTCGGTACGGACCCGAACTTTACAGTTCGGGTCCGCTCAACACTACTGCTGACAGCTGGTCCCAGGGTGGAGCAAACATCCCCACTAGTGAAAAAGAACATAACTACGATGCTAACATAAAACCAGTTCACTGGTGGCTCAGGACATAGGAAAACAGTCTATGAACACCAGGCCCTGGGATCAAATCCCAGACACTGCGTGACATAGCAGTCGTCAGGATGAGGTGTTGAGTCTTGGGATGTGTGGGTGGAGCTGGGCCCTTGTTCATGTTAAATCATGTGCCTTGAATTGTGTATAAAGTTACAATGTTTCTCAATAATAAAGTGATTCCTACTACAGAAGAGACAGAGTGCGTCTCGTCTTCTTCCAGAGGGGTCGGCTCCTATAGGAAAGGGTCGTTTAGCTGTGGCTATCGGTAGCGAGTGGATGTGTGTCTAGGAGAGGGAACATCATAAACGGCGTTAATACCCCTTGATATTGGGGTGCCGTTACAGTAAGAAAGTTCTCCTCTTCCTCCCGCTGTTCTGCATCAAGTGCCCTTTCCATTATTCCACGAAGCGTGTGCTCCAACAGGAAGACAAGAGGGACAGTATCACTGATGCATGCATTGTCACTGCTCACCATCCTTGTGGCTTCCTCAAATGGTGACAGGACAGTGCATGCATCCTTGATCAGTAGCCACTGGCGTGGCGAAAAAAAGCCAAGCTCCCCTGACCCTGTCCTGGTACTCACACAGGAATTTATTGATGGCCCTCTGCTGTGGGCATGTCACAAATGAGGCGGATGGTGGGCAGGTTGCATTCCTTTTGAATGTCAGCCAGCCGAGCACTGGCATTGTATGACCGGGCGGAAATGACCACAGACTTTTCTGGCCTGCCTCAGGAGATCCTGAAAGCCTGGGTACCTGCTCAAGAACCGCTGCATCACCAAATTCAGGACGTGAGCCAAACATGGAACATGGGTCAAGTGTTCCTGTCGGAGGGCGGAGAGGAGGTTGGTGCCATTGTCGCATACAACCATTCCTGGCTGAAGCTAGCGTGGCATCAACCACCTCTGAGCCTGCCCCTGCAGAGCTGACAGAATCTTTGCCCCAGTGTGGCTCCTGTCCCCTAAGCAGACCAATTCAAGCACCACATGGCATCTTTTTGCCTGAGTGCTTGCGTAGCCCCTTGAACGCCTACGGAGCACCGCTGGTTCAGAAGACAAATCTGCAGAAGAAGAGGCCATAGAGGAAGAAGAAGAGAAGGGGATGGAGGAGAGAGCTGTGGCAGAATCACCACTAGCATTTTGGAGGCGTGGTGGCGGAACAAGCTCCAACAATACTGAACCCTGTCCTGCATCCTTCCCAGCTGCCAGCAGAGTTACCCAGTGCGCCGTGAAAGGAAAGTAACGTCCCTGCCCATGCCTGCTGGACCATGAGTCAGCTGTAATATGCACCTTACTGCTGACCGCCCTGTCCAACGAGGCCAAAACATTGCCTTCCACATGCCGGTAGAGAGCCGGAATGGCCTTCCGTGAAAAGAAATGGCATTTTGGAACCTGTCACTGAGGTACAGCACATTCCACAAATTCACGAAAGGGGGCAGAGTCTACTAGCTGAAAAGGCAGCAGTTGCATGTGGATGGCTGGGAACGAATTTCTTTCTACGGTTTAGCAACTGGGGTAGGGAAATTTGCCTGCTAATATCAGATGGTGGTGTACTGCTAGCAGATTGGTCGCAAATACTTGGGACATCTATTGCTATACCTTCATTCCTCTCAGTGCAGGTTTTTGAGAGGACTGGAGGTATAGTGGGGTTGGAGATCCCAGATGAGGAGCAAGGAGAAGTCCACCTTGTTCTTTGATGTGGGTATTTCAAATGCTGTTGCCAACGGACTGCATGGGAGGTAGTCATATGTCTGGTCAAGCATGTTGTGCCCAAGCGGCTGCTGTTTTGGCCACGCTTGATCCACTTCAGACATAGGTTGCAAACAGCAACGGCGCAATCTGCTGCACACGTGTCAAAAAAGGCCCACACCAAAGAACTTTTCAAAATCAGCGGGGAGTCAGCAGCGCCCTGCACCTGCGGAGCTCTGCGGTGTGATGCAATAGGGTGGCTGCCCTTAAGCTGCCCCCTGGAGGACATCCTGCCTCGTTGGAGATGTGCTTCCTCCTTCTCTCTTCTATCAGGCACCCAAGTAGAGTCAGTGACCTCATCATCCCCTCCCTGCTTGTCACTGAAGCAAACTTGGCAGTATGCTGCAGCTGGGGGAACATGACTGCCAGTTTCTTGTCCTTCTTGGGCACCCCCTCTCTCTAGGCTCACTTTACTCCCTTCCTCAACCTGGGCACCAACATCGGAGCCTTCAAATCGCTGCGCATCCTCCAGCAGCATGTACCCGACACTGTGGTCGAATAGTTTGGGGGACTCCTCCGTGCATGATGGTGGGGCTATGGAAGGACTGATTGTGGACAAGGAGCAGGTGGAATAGGCCGCTTTGGCAGCTGCATTGGAAGGCAAACTACTCTGAGCCTGGGTGACAGAGGATGAGGAGGATGAAGACGGCTTTGTTATCCGCTCCACCAACTCTTCTGCATGTTCTGGCTCAATAACACGGTCAGCAGCAGAAAAATAGGACAATCGTGCCCCACGGCCAAATGCAGAGGATGCACCATGTCCTCGACCAGCACTGTTGACTGTAGACACAGAGGCTGCTTTCCCTCTTTTAGTGGCATGTGAGTGTCTGCCTCTTCTTTGTGGCCTTCTGGACATGATGTATTTTTTGTTTTGCAACACCACACTACACTGTATTAGATACTGTGTACACCACCAGAAGTGTAGTAGCAACTGCACTACGGCTGCACTGTATTGTGTACTGTGTACACCACCAGTAAAGTAGTAGCAACTGCACTATGGTGCACTGTATTGTGTACACCACCAGAAGTGTAGTAGCAAGTGCACTACGGCTGCACTGTATTGTGTACTGTGTACACCACCAGAAAAGTAGTAGCAACTGCACTACGGGTGCACTGTATTGTATACACCACCAGAAGTGTAGTAGCAACTGCACTACAGCTGCACTGTATTGTGTATTGTGTACACCACCAGAAAAGTAGTAGCAACTATACTGCGGGTGCACTGTTTTGTGTACACCACCAGAAGTGTAGTAGCAAGTGCACTATGGCTGCAATGTATTGTGTAACGCGTACACCAACAGAAAAGTAGTAGCAACTGCACTACGGGTGCACTGTATTGTGTACACCACCAGAAGTGTAGAAGCAAGTGCACTACAGCTGCACTGTATTGTGTACTGTGTACACCACCAGAAAAGTAGTAGCAACTGCACTACGGGTGCACAGAAGTGTAGTAGAAAAAGTACACTATGAATGCACTGTAGATATAGGCTACACTGGATGCAGAGTATATATATATATATATATATATATATATATATATATTGTGAGGGGGTTAGCTCGGCAGCGGGTGTGTGTGACCCCCGGGATGGGCTCCCCACACAAAAACAGGCCCAGCAGACGGAGGTTGTGGTTTTCAAAATCAAAAAGGTGCCGTTTATTTTCTATTTACAGTGACAAAAAACACAGCAAAGCAAAAGAAACAAACAAAATAAATCCTGGTCAACTTGACCTCTGACTAAACATACAGGTTTCCTAACTAACAACTGGGATCAGCCTAGTGCTGTCCTAGTCCCTGGTTTTAAATGTCCAAGCAAAATATAGCCACACAGGCTTTCTCTCACCGCACAGGGGTTCACTCTCCCTAGACAGTCCACACAGGTCTGCTTCCAGGCATGAGCTAACATCTAATGAATCTGGGAGTTTTTATAGAGGCCTTAAACGAACTGACAGGCTTCAGCTGGCCTCATCAACTCCCTGCCTGCACGACGCCCAGCCCTCTCCCTAGAGGTATGAGTCATCAATGAGCCCACTAGTCTCAGCTGGGCTTATACAACTCTCCACCTAGCTGTATAAATCGGCGTAAAGCCTGAATCTGGGCGAAATATATCTACCCCCCTGGATGCAACCAGGTGACTTTACCTTCCTGCTGTCACATACCCCCCCCTCTTGTTTTAACCTCGGGGTTGGAACACCAGCAATCAGGCATTCATGTACTCGAGACAAAGCATCCACATTCCCCATTTGAACGCCAGGGCGATGCTTTACTGTGAAGTTGAATTCCTGGAGGGCCAGGAACCACCTATTCACTCTTCTATTTGTTTCCTTGTTTTGAGCCATCCACTTTAACGGAGCGTGATCCGTAACCATGTCAAAGTGCCTACCTAGCAGGTAGTACCGAAGGGAATCTAGAGCCCACTTCACCGCTAAACACTCCTTTTCAACGGTGGCGTAATTTACCTCATGGGACTTCAACTTCCTGCTGAGGTAAATGACTGGGTGCTCTTCCCCGTTCCAGACCTGGGACAATACTGCTCCTAACCCCACATCTGACGCATCACTTTGTACGACAAAGTCTTTAGAGAAGTCGGGTGAGTACAACACTGGCTGGCTACATAAGGCTTGTTTCAAGAATTGGAATGCTGCCTCAGCCTCGGGGGTCCATTTAATCATGACCGACCCTTTCCCCTTCGTCAGGTTGGTTAGGGGCACAGCCTTAGAAGCAAAGTGGGGAATGAATCGCCGATAATACCCAGCGATTCCCAGAAAGGCTCGTACCTGCTTCTTGCTGTTGGGACGTGGCCAACTCTGGATGGCCTCGACTTTGTTGAGTTGGGGTTTTATTACTCCCCTCCCAATGGTGTACCCAAGATATTTGGCCTCCTCCTGCCCAATGGTACACTTCTTGGGGTTAGCCGTAAACCCTGCTTCCCGAACAGAGTCCAGGACTGCTTGCACTTTTGGCAGATGTGAGGCCCAATCTGTGCTATGGACAATTACGTCATCCAGGTAAGCCGCAGCATACTTCCGATGGGGCCTCAGCATCTGGTCCATTTTCCGCTGGAATGTGGCCGGCGCATTCTGTAACCCGAACGGCATTCTTTTATATTGGAACGCCCCGTCTGGGGTTACAAATGCGGTTTTCTCTTTGGCCGACTTGGCCAGGGGGATTTGCCAATACCCTTTTGTGAGGTCAAGAGTCGTCATGTATCGGGCTGTTCCCAGCCGGTCGATCAACTCATCTATACGTGGCATGGGGTAGGTGTCAAATTTTGTAACTTTGTTCAACTGACGAAAATCGTTACAAAATCGCCAGCTCCCATCCGGTTTAGGCACCAACACAATGGGACTAGACCAATCACTTTGGGACTCCTCTATCACCCCTAAGTTCAGCATTTTCTGTACTTCCTCCCGTATTGCCTCCCGTCGGGCCTCTGGGATCCGATAGGGTTTTAACTTCACCCTTTCACCGGGCGGGGTAATAATGTCATGCTCTACCCCAGATGTTTGTCCCGGCAGCTCAGAGAATACCTCCTTGTTGCGGAGCACAAACTCCTTAACCTCCTGTTGTTGGGGTTGTGACAAGGTGGCTGCGATTCCAACCTCAGGAATCACGCAACCAGTTTGAGCTGGTGACCAAGTGTCTGCGACTAGGGACTCTCTATCCCTCCAGGCTTTCAACAGATTAACGTGATAGATCTGTTCGGGCTTTCGCCTTCCTGGTTGTCTGACCTTGTAATTCACTTCGCTCACTTTTTCCATTATCTCGTAGGGGCCTTGCCATTTGGCAAGGAATTTACTTTCAACCGTAGGGACAAGTACCAATATCCTATCCCCCGGGGAAAAGGTACGGGTCTTGGCTCCACGGTTGTACACTCTCTGCTGTGCCAACTGCGCTTGGGCCAAATGTTCCTTCACGATGGGCATTACCTGTGCAATTCGATCTTGCATCAGGGCGACATGCTCAATCACACTCCTGTGGGGAGAACTCTCACTTTCCCAAGTTTCCTTGGCAATATCCAACAGCCCTCTTGGGTGTCTCCCATACAGTAACTCAAAGGGGGAGAATCCCGTAGAGGATTGGGGCACCTCCCTAATAGCAAACATCAAATAAGGAAGTAGACAGTCCCAATCCTTTCCATCCCTATCCACCACTTTCTTCAACATTTGTTTTAGGGTTTTGTTGAATCTTTCAACCAGCCCATCGGTTTGGGGGTGATACACAGATGTACGTAATTGCGTCACTTTGAACAATTTACACAGCTCCTTCATAACCCGGGACATAAAGGGTGTACCTTGGTCCGTAAGCAGTTCTTTACAAATACCCACCCGGCTAAAAACAAGAGATAGCTCTTTGGCTATGGTTTTGGCCGAGGTATTTCTGAGAGGGATCGCTTCTGGATAACGGGTGGCATAGTCCATTATAACCAATATGTACTGGTGCCCCCTAGCGGACTTGATTATAGGACCTACCAAATCCATTGCGATTCTCTCAAACGGGACCTCAATGATGGGTAGAGGGACCAGCGGGCTACGGAAGTGTGGCATCGGGGCCGACCTCTGACACACAGGGCAGGAGGAACAATAATTTTCTATGTCCTTCATCACCCCAGGCCAATAGAATCTCTGTAATACCCTCTCTCGGGTTTTCTCTGTCCCCAGATGACCTCCAAGAATGTGCCCATGGGCCAACTCCAACACCAACTTCCTGTAAGGTTTGGGCACCACAAGCTGCTCAACGGTTTCTTCTGCCCTTTTTGCCACCCGATACAGTAGGTCCTTCTCTACGCTGAAGTATGGGTAAGTGCAGGTATTATCTGGGTTCACTAACTCGCCATCTATTTTCACTACGTTTTCCCGTGCCTTTATTAGGGCGGGGTCTTTCAACTGTTCTGTGGCAAAGTTTTCCCTGTGAACCTCAAGATCAGAAAACTCCACAGACGGTAGGTTTTCGTCTGAGGAGGTGGGCTCCTCTCCAGTTTCTTGAGTCTCCCCTGCCAATACTGACAAGGGAAATTCGGGAGAGTCCTCACCACTCTCAGAGGAGTTCTGGCTATCATATTCCTGGTACCTAGGGGCACCAGTGGGGGGCTCAGGATCATCCCACAGTTCCCAGAACTTCGGAAAATCCCTTCCCACAATGGCGTCATGCGGTAACTGAGACACTAAGCCCACTGGATGAGAAAGGGTACCTTTGGGGGTCTCGAAACACACTGTAGTCACTGGATACTCTCGGGTGTCCCCATGCACACAAATAACAGCTACCTTGCTATTCCCAGAGACCTCTGTTTTAACTAATTCAGCCTTTATCAGGGTCACAAGGCTACCTGAATCCAGCAATACCACAACATTTCTACCATTAATACACATTTTGCATAAATGTTTCTCAGTTCCCCGAATGGCAGTGCATGCGACTGTCGCACACAGCGACTGACGTCTGCCCGTCAGAAAGTCACACTGCATGGGTTCCTCCAAAACCGGGCAATTTGCTGCAATATGTCCCGCTTGCCGGCAGCGGTAGCAAATGATCCTTCTTGCCGCCTCTTGAGCCGCTGATTTCCCAGGCTGTTCTCGCCAAACTTGGGGTAGAGCTCCCACCCTCTCACTCTCTCCACCCTTACCCCTTGGAATCATCTTATCCGCCCCTGGGGATGGTCTGGTCTTAGGGTGGAAAGTCCGAGTGTCTCTGGAAGAGGCCGTCAGGTTCTCTGTAGCCAAGTATTTCTCCACACGATCCACAAGACCATCGGCCGTCTCTGGGTCTCCATGGCTTACCCACTTTTGGATGGCAGTAGGAAGAGCTCTCAAAAACCGATCCATTACAACACGTTCCACAATCTTTGGTGCGGACAAAGTCTCTGGCTGTAGCCACTTTCTGCTCAGGTGAATGAGATCATACATTTGAGACCTGGGGGGTTTTCCAAGCTGGAAAGTCCAGTTATGCACACGCTGAGCCCGGACAGCCAGGGTGACACCCAGCCTTGCCAATATTTCAGCTTTTAGCATCACATAGTCTTTTGCTTGGTCAGGCTCTAGGTCATAGTAAGCTTTCTGCGATTCACCCGTTAACAGAGGAGCCACCAGTCCAGCCCACTGCTCCTCAGGCCACTTTTCTCTTTCAGCAGTCCTTTCAAACGTGGTCAAAAATACCTCTGGATCATCCTCTCCAGTCATTTTTGTCAATAAACGACTCACCCCAAAGGACGCGGTATTAGTGGGACGGCTTTCCTCACTGGTCTGCGGACGTTGCTGCATTACTGCTTCCATTTGTTGTAGTCTCTGCTCTTGCTTCTGTAATAGGTCTATGAAGCGGGCCTCAGATCGTTGCTGGGCTTGTTGCTGAGCTTCCAGACTCTGTTGGTGAGCTTGCTGCTGGGCTGCAAGGCTCTGTTGATGAGCTTGCTGCTGGGCTGCGAAGTTCTGTTGTTGAGCTGCAAGGCTCTTTTGCAAACCTGCATTTGTCTGCTGTTGATTGGCATTTGCTAGAGCCAGCTGTTTCAGTATCTCCTCCATGCTGGCTTAAAAAAAAACTGCCACTGGTTCTCCACCAACTGTGAGGGGGTTAGCTCGGCAGCGGGTGTGTGTGACCCCCGGGATGGGCTCCCCACACAAAAACAGGCCCAGCAGACGGAGGTTGTGGTTTTCAAAATCAAAAAGGTGCCGTTTATTTTCTATTTACAGTGACAAAAAACACAGCAAAGCAAAAGAAACAAACAAAATAAATCCTGGTCAACTTGACCTCTGACTAAACATACAGGTTTCCTAACTAACAACTGGGATCAGCCTAGTGCTGTCCTAGTCCCTGGTTTTAAATGTCCAAGCAAAATATAGCCACACAGGCTTTCTCTCACCGCACAGGGGTTCACTCTCCCTAGACAGTCCACACAGGTCTGCTTCCAGGCATGAGCTAACATCTAATGAATCTGGGAGTTTTTATAGAGGCCTTAAACGAACTGACAGGCTTCAGCTGGCCTCATCAACTCCCTGCCTGCACGACGCCCAGCCCTCTCCCTAGAGGTATGAGTCATCAATGAGCCCACTAGTCTCAGCTGGGCTTATACAACTCTCCACCTAGCTGTATAAATCGGCGTAAAGCCTGAATCTGGGCGAAATATATCTACCCCCCTGGATGCAACCAGGTGACTTTACCTTCCTGCTGTCACAATATATATATATATTAGACTGTAAAATATATATATATTAATACACCACCTGAAGTATATTAGAAAAAGTACACCAGGAATGCACTGCAGATATGGGCTACACTGGATGCAGAGTATATATGTAGCGGGGTGTCACTTTATGGTGTACTTCAAAGACTATTTCTATATGCAAGTGAACCCAGATCTCTCCGGGACTCTATTGGACAATGCATGGACTACTGTTAGACTATTGAGAGGAAAAGTGCATGGTGGGATTTGTGGTACAGGGAGAATTGGACTCCAATGCCGTGGATACGATATAGACTACTGTACCCACAGTGCAACTGTACACCCACAGTGCATTGCCCGGCGCAAGGTCTGCTGGGGATGGATTATTTAAAGGGAGGAGGAGCTTCCCGCGGTCTCTTTGGACATCGCCCGCCCAGCAAGTCGGAGCCTGTGTTGGGGCCTGTCGTGCTCGTCTAGACAGGAGAGTCTGGGCCTACCGAACCTGGGAAAGCCTGCTTGCCAGAGAGGGAGAGACCTCATCCGGAGAACCTGCTGACATCTCGGAGCACCCAAGAGTCGATTCATCTTCAAACTCCCTGCCGGTCGTCTGAAGGAGCAGAGACTACGGGTGATAGAGAGATCGTGTGCCAGAGCCCCAGCAGTAGAATCGGTTGAACGGACTGGTCCGGTTGGGTGAGAGAGCACTTGCTCAGGATTCTAAACTGTTTGCTAGGCCCGAGATCCTCTGTCTAGGGTCCACCGCCATTATAGCAGTGTGCCACGCACCAAGGGACAGTGTGTTGCGCAGTTAAAGTTGGGCGTCTTATCGCTTGTGACTTCAGGTTCCAAATTATAGCAGGATTACAGCTAACTGTTGATATCCTTTGGATTACAAAATACAAAGTGCACCAACGTTTGCTAGCGAAGATTCCTTTTACTGAAGTAACTGTGTGTGAAGTAGTCAGGCCTGACTGTAACTCATGGAGACATTGTTGGGCGCCATACTGCCCACGAGGGGGGGAAGCTTGCGAGCGTAGTTTCTCCAAGGACATTTAGAGTGTATAAGATTTGTTATAACTCGGCATTGTTTATACTGTGCATAACCTTGACTTTGCAGGGCCCTGCATATGTAAATGCATATTTGTTTAACCTAATATTTCCTATCTAGTAAAAATACTTTATGGTTAAGCAAACACGTTGTGTATGTTCCGTCTATCAGAGGAGGACTAGGCAGAACATGTTAATATGCATACATGTTATTTTACAACAGAGTTGAAACAGCCCCGCCCAGGGGGCGGTCCCTCTGAACATAACCTTCCTCCCTGCAGCTAGCAGCCTCAGTTCGTAACAAGCAGTACAAACTAAAAAAACAAACAAAGGAGGGGTGGGAGCTGTGTCCGTCCATGGACGAATCGAGAAAAGGATTTTACGGTGAGTAAAAAAATCCTATTTTCTCTTCTTCGTCCATGGACGGACACAGCTCCATAAATCTTTGACTGTTGGGACGTCCCAAAGCAGTGTAAAAAAAAACAACCTGTGCCAGTGGAGGGTCAGAGCCAGTTTCTTGGGGGTTGACAGCAGTACGGTACAGGCCCAAAATAATACTGGCAGCCCTCTTAACTGGGAGTAGTGCTATATATATATATATATATATATATATATATATGTAGCGGGCTCTTCCTCCCCTCTCCCCATCCCCTCTATGAAAGTTCTGCTCGCTATGTCTCTGGTCTAGGGGTACGATAGGGGAGGGAGAGGGTGCGCTACGCCTGGCTTCCACCACAGATGTATAAGTGGTATCAGCAATGCCTTCCTTTACCTTCGGGCCTGTATTGTGCATCGGATCCTCCCTCCAAGAGTCTCCAAGAACCTTGTCTGCCAGAAACTTGAGCCACACACCGTTAAAGTCCAACACTCCTTTATTTAGCACATAACATGGACTCCCTTGGCTATAGAACAGAAAAGGAGGTGTGTGTACGAATAGGCCCAGACACAAGTTCGATCCTCCACTCTCCTCCAAAGAGTGGGTTATGGTCTCCGCACGAGGGAAATTCACCTTCCGGACGGTCTCCGACAAGAGGCTCACCCGTCACCGGCAGTATGCTGCACCGGGTCTTCAGATGAAGAGCTCTTCCCAGTCCATTACGCCCACCTCGGATTCAGGCATCCATCTCCGGAGTACCCTAGGATCCTTCCCTCGCGGAACTCAGTGTTGGGCACTGAGCTCCGGACCGCCGTCCAAGTACCTCACCCCAGGCTAAAGGTGCCTGAGATGGAACACGATCTCCAGTGGTCCTCTAGGCCTAGTCCGCCTAGAGGACAAGCACGAACTCCGTCCGCAGGCTAAAGGTGCCAGGGACCAACCACCAACAACAACCCTGTGACCAAGATGGCCGGCCCCTTTTATCCCCTCTCCCAGCAAGCACGGCGGGTTCCCCGCCCCACCATACCGCTGCCCAGAGAGGACAAAAGTAAGCTCAGCACACAGCGGTATCCGTCCGTTGGCCCACAGTGACAGCGCCACCCAGTGGACCTCCGGAGATACACCACTGGTGTCACCGAAAAATTCAAAAACGTACGGCGGGAAAGTAAGTACCCGCTACATATATATTAATTCACCGCCTGAAGTATATTAGAAAAAGTACACCAGGAATGCACTGCAAATATAGGCTACACTGGATGCAGAGTATATATATATATATATATATATATATATATATATATACTAGACTGTATATATTTATTAATACACCGCCTGAAGTATATTAGAAAAAGTACACCAGTACACCAGGAATGCACTGCAGATATAGGCTACACTGGATGCAGAGTATATATATATATATATATATATGTAGCACACAGACCCTTTTTCCTACCTTTGGCTCACTTGCAGGAAAAGGGCACACCGTACTATATGCCCGTACCTTCCTGTTTGAAGAGGTTGAGCGGTGTCATGTATTTGGGTCCCACAGCTAGGTTCTCCATCAGTTAGTTCTCATCTCCTAGGATAGAGGGACAGGTCTCTGTTTTCCCCCCAAGTAATTCCAATGTCCACACCACTCTAAACTCCAACGTTAAGTTTATTTTTCATCAATGTTCAGCAGATAGGAAAGGGTGGATAAGAGACAGGACAGCAAGGTTTTGGGAGGTAGGTCCAGGCACAAGTAAATGCTACAATCACCACTCAATCCCGGAGTGGGTTCAGCTCACCCGGATAATCTCCTGTAAAAGTGGATCCTAGCAGCCGCAGTGATGCTCGGACGCTCAATTAGGTTCTTTTCTTAGATACGTTCGGGAGACCCTCTGCCACAGAATCTATCATGTCCCAAACTTCTCAGCTTTTGCAATACAAGGACAGGTGCCAGCAACAGCACATTACTAGGCCCTTGGTGGATAGATGAATCCCTCCAGAAAGTTAACGGGCCCCTTCCTTCACCGTGAACCCTCACCGGTCCCTCAGAAAGGTCCGCCCCCGGCCTCCTCTTCTTAGAGCGTGCTCCCTCGCAAGGGACACCCTGGGATTCCTCTTCCCAGAAGTGGGCTCCAGCTAAAGGTGCTGGGCCCAGTGCTGAAGTTGCAGCACCAGGGCTAAAGGTGCCTGGGACTGATTCGCACGCGGCCCCATCGCCTGGAGGGCCGGGCGCCGGGCACTCCGACTCCTGACTCCTCTCTCCTCAGGACTCTTTTCCCAGGCGGCGTCTGCCCCTTATGTATCATCCCCTACCATGCACAGCAGGCCAACCATGCCCACTGTACCGCTGCCGAGAGAGGACACCCTAAGGCACAGCGCTATTACTAGTGGTTCAACCCTGACCTGTCATGGCAGTGCCACCTAAAGGCCACAGGGGACTGCACACCAGTATACCATCTGGAGAAACCTATCAATGAGAACGGTCTGAGCCTAACTACTAACTCAGACCAGCCCCCTAAATTTGGATATATAGCACCCCTAAAAGGGGATGGGCACCTCGAAAAGAAATTCCTTACAGCTCTCGCATCGTCCGAATGGCTTTAGATGAACCACCAATCCCAAGCAGCCGGGACAAATCACACCGAGGGCCTCCACGTCTTTGCACACGCAGAGGGAAAATCTTCCCCGGGGCTTGAGCCGAATCCCTGTATCCGTTAGCGAAGCAGCTAATGAAGTAATTTTCATGGTTGTAGAAGCTGGAACCCATGAGGCATGCGACGCCATGCTGACCATCTGCTGCTCCATCGCGCACTGACCTTTCCGCGCCAAAGTCCCCACGTGTAACTCCATACATGGTCAGACTCCTCCCATCTCCTGCATCGTTCGCGGGCTTTCTGAATAGGCACGCCCATGAACTACGCAGTCAGGGTTCTCCTCGTGGCGCAGTTCCAAACATGGCCGACCTCCACGGAGCTTCACCGGGGAATAAAAGTTCAACTGCTGTTTTTTTTTTTTTTCACTTTGTGGCCACAAACACATCCCGGACTCGAGCCCCCAAGTGTAGCGCACCCACCCCAGCCTTTACCTGCTTTTCTATTATGTTGGCTCCTGCGCAGGAAAGACTGAGGCACACCGCACCACAAGCCCGTACCCTCCTGGATGGGGAGGTTGAGCGGTGTTAGTTTTCTCGGGCCTGCTTGCAGCCAGTGTTTAAAACCTCCAGAGCTAACCTTGTTTCTGGGGTAGCCAGAAACAAGTCCTTATTTCTCCCCAGTAAGCAACTGTCCACACCAACTGAAAAGTCCAACTTCCTATTTATTCTTTAGGGCAACAAATAGTCTCTTTGAAAGCAAACAGGTTGAGACAAACACAGGTCAGATAAGGTGGGAGGAGGTCCAGGCACAAACTGAATTTAAGGTTTCTCCTATTCTGATTTGCACGAACAGGCTTGGTGCACGGTCCCTGCCACGAACCATGAGGTTGGTCACTGCCACTGACCTGGTGAATAGTTGCAAGTCACTGCCACTGACCTGGTGTGTGTAGAGTCACTGCCACTGTGACATAAAGAACCCGCACTTCCTTCCTTGAGTAACTTAGCCCTTTTCAAGATAAGAACATCCCTCCGGAGAGTTACCAGAGGCCCCCTCTGTCACCACGACTCTGCGCTGGGTCTTCAGAAAGGGTCACCCCCCTGGCCTCCTCGTCCTGGATACGGGTCCCCTCGCAAGGCAGATCCCTGGGAGCCTCGATCCTTAGCGGACCCCAGCCGAAGGCTGCTGGGTTCTGGGCCCTCACCAAAGTACCTCACCCCAGACTGAAGGTGTCTGGGATGGAACAGCCACTCCGTCTCCGGGCCTAGGGCACCCGAAGACAACCCACCCGCACCCAGGCCTAAGGTGCCTGGGCGTGGACGAACGAAGACCCCTCTGGAAAATGGCCGCCCCCTTTTTATATCCTCTCCCGACAGGCACAGCAGGTTCCCCGCCCCGCCGTACTGCTGCCGAGAGGGGACAAGAAAAGGCACACCAGTACTATCTCCCAGGGATAGATATGGTCCATGAAACCTAACAATTAGTGCATCTGAGCCTAGTTACCATTACCACTCAGATGCTCCCCCTAAATATGACAACCGCTACATATATATATATGAAATACGCTGCAGCTAACTGAATAACCTGCCTGCTCAATCTAAATCACACTATCTCTCCGTCCACACCAACAACACTACACAGGGCCGCCGTGTAGGAAGCCTTACATAGTGTGGGGCGTGGACTTAGTCCCCCTGGGCCATGATTGGCCAAAGGCACCCTGCCTTTAGCCAATTATAGCTCTCTTAGCAGAGGGTGCTGGGATTGGCCAAAGCATGCAGGTCATGGTGTATGCTTTGGCCAATTATCATACAGCAATGTACTGCGATCTCGCAGTGCATTATGGGGCGCTTGAATTTGCCGCGAATGCCCCATAATGTTAGTTTTTTGACGAATAGGCGAACACTCGATGTTCGAGTCGAACTTATGTTTGACCCGAACATCGAGCTCATCCCTATAAGAGACTAGATATATGTTTTATGAGACATATCATAGCCTGAATAAAATAATATTAATCTTCAAGAGGCAGTGCTAAATATATACTCTTATGTAACAAAAGACAAATCTAAATATAGTGTAAAAGAAAGAAAAAAGTAATTTTAAGCGTGATAGTTTCCAACCAATTGTCCAGTAGTAATGTATTAAAGTGGTTGTATACCCTCCCCCAGAAGTTACACCTACAGGTAAGCCTAGATTAAAGCTTACCTGTAGGTGTTTGCAATATCTCCTAAACCTACACGTAGACTACGGCGCAGTGAAATTCCCATTCATAAAACGCATGCGCGGAGTGACGTCTTCGCCGCTCCGGCCAATCACAGCGCTGGAGCGGCGATACCCGGAAGTAACCTACTGAATTTTCTACGCTATGTGATGCAGCAAGAGCTTTCCCCAGCAACATAGGGGTAGGCAACCTTTGAGAGGTGGTGGTCTACCTGAACAACATGAAAGAGTTCAAAGATCACCAGGATTCAGCACCCTTTTTAAAAAAACAAACTAACTAGCAAGGCCTAACTAATTTTTTTAATTTTCTATCATTATTATTAAACGGACAGTTCATTTCCGCTCTTTTATTATTTTTTACATTTTTTTAGCAGCCCTGCTGGGGGCCTTTGGTGAAATATCAATGGCCCAAACCAGTGATGGCGAACCTTGGCACCCCCAGATGTTTTGGAACTACATTTCCCATGATGCTTAACTACACTGCAGAGTGCATGGCCATCATGTGAAATGTAGTTCCAAAAGGTTCGCCATCACTGTCTAAACAGACCCCTGATGTCCCACTTTTGAGACAGAGAAAGGGGATTAAAGCACCATCCTCCCCTCTCCACTGCCACATTTGGAACTTTTTTGGGGGAGGGCGGAGCGGGAACCTGGTTCTGACAGGTACTCGCTCCCACTTGCGACTCAGATTGTCGCTGCGAACTGAGCCGGAAAGTTGACTGCCCTCCTTCCCCCGCAGTCTTCCGGGACATATAACAGGTCCCGGGAGACTAAAGGACCATTCACAAAGCGCAGTGCGACTCACGAATGCGCAGTAGGAAACAGGCTGTGAAGCCGCTAGAGATGCCAGTGCCTGCACCCAAAGCAGTTTGAAGACAGGTAAGTGTCCTTATATTAAAAGTCAGTTTCCATTTTTTTCTGAAGGAGCCTTCCTAGGGTGACCACATTTCCAAACTCCCATTCAGGGACACCCTCCCTTCCCAAAAATCAGCTTGTGCCGTAACGAATCACAGCACAGTGATTGGACACAAGAGGCGGGATTTATGATTTCTCCAATCACAAGCAGGGGGCGGGGATTTTGCTCCTCCAGGCTTTCCCGGCCAGGACAAGTACTGTCAGTGAGTAATGCAGTGATGTGCCAGCCTTTTTTGGGGGGCATCAGATTGGTCTGGGGGGTGGCTGTGTCAGTTTCATTCCGGGACACTGTATTGTCCTGGAATAATTGTGCCCGGGACAGACCTGCAAAATGCGGGACTGTCCCGGGCAATCCGGGACACGCAGTCACCCCCCCCCCCGTCTCCCGTCCCCCGTCCCGCTGACCTGGACTGTGGAAATCTCAGGTTCTAAGGCCCGGTATATCTGCCCCAGGAGTCTGGGGCTTAGAAATCCCATGAGCTGAATGTTCAAAACGTCCCTCGTCAGGAGGGACGTTTTGGAGCATTCTAATTCATCAGCACATATCTCGTCCAGTCAGCTATAGAGAAGACGCGTGGCTGCAGAGAGGATTTCTAAGCCTCGGGCTCGGGCGCGGATATACCGGGGCTTAGAACCAGAGATTGCTGTGGTCCAGGTCAGCGGGACCACGGGGGGGAGGATGAGGAGGGGGACCTGTGTAAGTTCACCTTACAGATTTTTCTGTAAAGGTAAACTAATGCTGGCCATACACTCTACGAAAAATCGTCCGAACGAACTTTCGGAAAACGAACGTTCGGCCGTGAGCGCAAACGATATTGCCATCATGTAATGACCGATAAATCGTTCAGTGGACATAAATAAAAACATTATATATTTTTTTTTACATATACCTAGTGCAGAAAGTTCGGACGGGAAACACATTAACCTTCCGATTTATTGTTAGTTCGGCAGAAAATTTCCAAACTTGTCCTTCGTTTTTTCGGCTCAAAAACGTCCCAACGATTATCGATTTTGTGCCCATTAACTGTTCGAAAAACGAAAGAACTGTCTGAACGACCGATTTTCGCCCGATTTTTCGTATAGTGTATGGCCAGCTTTACACTTTAAGGACACAGTCTTCAACCTTCATCTCCACAGCCTCAGCTGTGCAGAATGAATGATCAGGAATAGCTCTGTACTGTCTCCCTGTTTATTCACAAACTGAAGCATAGTAAACAAAGTTATGCCTGAGAAACAAACACAGGGCAGCCCTAAGTCCTGTGTAGCAATATGGACTACAATTGCAATGAACAGCTATTCCCTGTCTGTCTGTATATCATATTGTCCCTCTAGTGCCCAGCGTTACTAGACTATCATCATATTCGTGAACCCCACCAAAGGGATTGTGGGACAAGTAGTTACATCAGATGGCTATTCGCCTGCATGACTATACACCCCGACTACACATCCCAGGGATCCTTGCTATCACCAGACAAATTGCTGGGAAAAGCTATAAAAGAGACCAGAGATCCGCCCCACGCTCTCTTCCTCCTGGGCCTCATGTGTGAAGGACAGAGGCGTAACTAGAAACCTCTGGGCCCCGGTGCAAGAAATCGGTAGTTGAGGGGGTGGCAACGGCGGTAGTTGAGGGTGGATGGCAGCTGTGGTATTTGAGGGGGGTGGCAGTGGTGGTACTTGAGGGGATTGGCTGCAGTGGTACTTGAGGCGGGGTGGCTGCGGTGGCAGTGGTGGTGCCATCCTCTCCCACCACCACCTGTGCCTCTTACTGATCCCATCCTCCCACCACTGATCTCATCCCTATCCCCCCCATCACCTCTGTTGTAGAAGTAATGGGAGGATAGGGATGAGATCAGTGGTGGGGGGGATGGGATCAGTAAGAGGCACATGTGGTGGAGGTTGGCATCGATTGCTCAGCTCTGCAAAATGTCACTTACCGTCAATCAATCGATTCCCCGGGAATTCCTTTCGATCAGTCACGGTCACGGTCACCGTGCCTTCTAATCTCCCACCAGGATGCCTTCTTGCCTCATGGGTAGACGGTACAGGTATTCCACGCAGAGAGGAAAGCTCCTCCCTCGCCTTCTCTCATTGGTGTCAGCAGGTCTGCTGACTTAATTTTTCAGTGTCTGCCCCCAGTCTCAACGTTGCCTCTGCCAGGCCCAGATTTACTCCCTTTGCCGCCCCAAGGCCAGGTCCTTCAATACCGCCCCCCCACACACACACACACCATCACATAGGGGGACTCCCCAGAGAGCCCCCCTTACATCAGGGCCCCCAGAGAGCCTCCCTACTTACATCAGGGTCCCTAGAGAGCCTCCCCCTACATTAGGGTCCCCAGAGAACCTACCCTAACATCAGGGTCCCTAGAGAACCTCCCCTTACATCAGGGTCCCCAGAGAACCTCCCCTTACATCAGGGTCCCCAGAGAGCCTCCCCTTACATCAGGGTCCCCAGAGAGCCTTCCTACTTACATCAGGGTCCCCAGAGAGCCCCACCTTACATTAGTGTCCACAGAGAGCCTCCCCTCCTATATTAGTGTCCTTAGAGAGCCTCCCCTCCTACATTAGTGCCCCCAGAGAGCCCCTCCTTACATCAGGGTCCCCAGAGAGCCTCCCTACTTACATCAGGGTCCCCAGAGAGCCTCCCTACTTACATCAGGGTCCCCAGAGAGCCTCCTCTTATATCGGGGTCCCCAGAGAGCCTCCCTACTTACATCAGGGTCCCCAGAGAGCCCCCTTACATTAGTGTCCCCAGAGAGCCTCCCCTCTTACATTACATTAGTGTCCCCAGAGAGCCCCTCCTTACATCAGGGTCCCCAGAGAGCCCCTCCTTACACCATGGTCCCCAGAGAGCCTCCCCTTACACCAGGGTCCCCAGAGAGCCTCCCCTTACACCAGGGTCCCCAGAGAACCTCCCCTTACATCATGGTCCCCAGAGAGCCTCCCCTTACATCAAAGTCCCCAGAGAGCCCCCCCTTACACCAGGGTCCCCAGAGAGCTCCCCTTACACCAGGGTCCCCAGAGAGCCTCCCCCTTACATCAGGGTCCCCAGAGATCCCCCCTTACACCAGGGTCCCCAGAGAGCCTCCCTACTTACATCAGGGTCCCCAGAGAGCCCCCCTTACATTAGTGTCCACAGAGAGCCTCCCCTCCTATATTAGTGTCCCTAGAGAGCCTCACCTCCTACATTAGTGCCCCCAGAGAGCCCCTCCTTACATCAGGGTCCCCAGAGAGCCTCCCTACTTACATCAGGGTCCCCAGAGAGCCTCCCCTTATATCGGGGTCCCCAGAGAGCCTCCCTACTTACATCAGGGTCCCCAGAGAGCCCCCTTACATTAGTGTCCCCAGAGAGCCTCCCCTCTTACATTACATTAGTGTCCCCAGAGAGCCCCTCCTTACATCAGGGTCCCCAGAGAGCCCCTCCTTACATCAGGGTCGCCAGAGAGCCTCCCCTTACACCAGGGTCCCCAGAGAGCCTCCCCTTACACCAGGGTCCCCAGAGAACCTCCCCTTACATCATGGTCCCCAGAGAGCCTCCCCTTACATCAAAGTCCCCAGAGAGCCCCCCCACTTACACCAGGGTCCCCAGAGAGCTCCCCTTACACCAGGGTCCCCAGAAAGCCTCCCCCTTACATCAGGGTCCCCAGAGATCCCCCTTTCACCAGGGTCCTCAGAGAGCCCCCCCCTTACACCAGGGTCCCAGAGAGCCCCCCCTTACACCAGGGTCCCCAGAGAGCCCCCCGTTACACCAGGGTCCCCATAGAGCCCCCCTTACACCAGGGTCCACATAGAGCCCCTCGTTACACCAGGGTCCTCAGAGAGCCCCCCTTACACCAGGGTCCCCAGAGAGCCTCCCCTTACACCAGGGTCCTCAGAGAGCCCCCTTACACCAGGGTCCTCAGAGAGACCCCCCTTACATTAGTGTCCACAGAGAGCCTCCCCTCCTATATTAGTGTCCCTAGAGAGCCTCCCCTCCTACATTAGTGCCCCCAGAGAGCCCCTCCTTACTTCAGGGTCCCCAGAGAGCCTCCCTACTGTAACGGCACCCCAAATATAAAGGGGGTTAATGCCGTTTAAGATGTTCCCTCTCCTGGACACACATTCGCTGTCGATCCTCCACAGCCAGCCGACCACTTCCCCTAGGAATTAATCCTTCTGGAAGAACGAGACGTACTCTGTATCTTCCAGGATCGAGTCTCTTTATTGAAGAAGATATTGTAACTTTTATACACATCTACTACTGCATTAGTTTAACATGAACAATGGCCCAGCTCCACCCACACATACCAAGGCCCAATACCCATTATTTTGACATCTGTTAGGCTTCAAAAGACTTTACACAATAGAACGTAACGACCTTCAATACACATCTTATAATGAAAGGGTTGGTAGACGGTCCGTCTGCTGAGTACAATGCACACAGGCATAGAGTTAACTATCCCTTTCACACCAAAAGGGTCTCCAGACCCTCCTAGACTCATTTACAACACAAGCAGGCAGGTGATTAACCTGTCTGCTGCTAGTTCCACAACCTATAATTATAGGCTTAATTCCCACAAGCCACAATAGACAATAGAATGCAAATCACCTTAACTCCTCACAGCAATGATTACACAACCCCCCCTCACAGTACACATCCAATCTAGATACAATGTATGTGCAGCATTGAATATGGCTATCATAGACCATATTGGGGTTTTCATTCACCCTGTGCCCCTAATAGAGACACAGGGTGGTTGACACATAAGAGGCATTGGGGAAGCTGAAGCAAGGGTATCTCATACTTTCTAAGCGATTCTGAGTTCCCCGGGCCTTCCCATTACATCTCTCCCCTTTCGGCAGGAGACTAACAGAGGAGGGGACCCCAGACGGGTTGACTCCGAAGTTAGTCCATAGGTCCCTTCTTCTAATGCCGGTATCCACACAGTACCCCAAATAAATTGCTCCAAACAGAGTATTACTTACCCAGCCAACCTCTGCCTCTCTTAGAGAACATACCCGCCGCTGGGGAGAGGCCTGGACTGGCCCTTCTCCCTGGAGTCCTTTCAGCCGCTGGAGAGAAGACAGGGTGACTGGGCTCAGTCCGTCATGCTGTTGGGGATCTGGGCTGACTGCCCAGCATCCCTGGGGTATACAAATGGAGACTGAAGTCCCATCCACTTGTGGTAGGTGAAAATCCCCCAGTGCTTGCAAAGCAAGGCTGACATCCTCCTGTCTCAGTGTCACACCATTTTCTGGGGTTGTGTCAGTGAGGACTGAAGTCCCATCCAATACCACAGGAACTCCCTCTTCTGTTAGTTGAGAGCAGAGGCCCGTGGCACTATGCTCTGTTGCCAGCTCTTCTGCTGGGTTGCTGTGAGTGGAGACCGCAGTCCCATCCACCGATATCAGCTCAAGTTGCCATTGTGTGCAGAGGCCAGTAGCCTTCTGCCCTGCTGCCAGTGATTCAGCTGGGGGTAAAAGCTTTACTACCGCAGCTTGTTGCTGGAGAGAGGGGCCAACTGCCCCGGCTCCCTGAAACTCCACAGTTGTTTCCGGTGCTGGGCAGAGGTTGCTAGCACTCTGCCCTGTTGCCAGCACTTCTGCTGGGGACTCCACACCATCTGCTCTGGCTACCTGTTGGGGAGGGAAAATGGCTGCTTCTCCTCCCTGCATCTCTGAAATCCACTGGGAAGGGGGAACCATCACCTTCTCACCTCGGGCCTCCAAAACTGCCACGGGTGTAGAGCAGGGGTCTGCAGTACCCTGTCCTGCTGCCAGTACTTGAGCGGGCGATGCATAATCCATAACATCCTCTGAACAGTCCATTAAGTCCATACCTTCTGTAATCTGTGGCCGGGGAGATGAGCCAACTGCCCTAGCTCCCTGGAACTCCACATCATCCACTTCGGCTTTAGGGGTGGTAATCTTCAGATTTTCCACTGCTGATTCTTCAGCCAGGATTTCAGAGTGGTCAACTGGTATTTCCTGATAGTCCCAGGCAAAGGTAGCACCACCCTGCTGCTGAGCAGATTCTAGCAGCTGTCTGTAGGCGATCTCCAGCTCCCATTCCTGAACGGCCAGAAATTCCAAATCTTCCTCTGCCCAGTGCCCTTCCGAGACATTCAGTTTTCGCTCTCTGTGCTCCATTATTTCCTCCAAACGCCACTCCCAATCACTCCCGAAGTCAGGGTCACTGGACAGCCCCCAATACAACAATCCCAGGCCATCATAGTCAAAGCCTTCCGTGGGGCTGTCATCCGCTGACCATGGGCACTCTTGGGCTACATACCACCGGAGGGCTCTGTAGCTCTCATCCAACCGCATCTCTGCCCGGATCAGCCTGCTTAACTCAGCTGTCCACTCCTGCTTTGGTTGTTCCCCCAATAACGGCATTCGTACTTCATACTGCGACCAGTACCTTACATAGATGGAGGGGAGAGTCTTTCCCTGGTGTTGCTGCTCGAGAGCTAGCACTTTCTTCCAGAGTTCGCAGCGGATCGAATCCAACCATCCCAGCAGGACCTCCTCTGATACTGGTCCTCTATGCTGTATCTGCATGCATCTCTCGCAACCTCCTTCCGAATTCCTCTTCCATGGCGGCTGGTTCTTTAGGCGTTGTCTCCGATTGCCGTATTTCCGCCATTCTCCGCTCATGTTGCCGCTCTAGTTCTCTCTTTTGTCGCTCTCGTTCTCTCTCTTGTCGGGCATCCTGCAGCTGGATGCCTTTAATGGCTTCCTGTATGGCGGCCTCTGATGGGTTAGCACCATATAATGCCAACCGCTGTTGAACTCGTTGCTGAAACAAGTCTTCGACTGACCGGGGTCCTGCATCACCATCCTTCTGATCCATCTCTGCTAGCTACCTGATCAAGGTGACTTTGTTCTTTGTCCCACCGGTCCCTCCACGGCTCTCAAGTAAGTCTTTCAGCGTGGCTCTCCTGCAGGCTGCATAGCTGGTCATTCACTGTGGTGGTTTGAAGTGTCCCAGGAACTGGGGGGAAAAATCCCACCGATGCCAACCAATGTAACGGCACCCCAAATATCAAAGGGGGTAACGCTGTTTAAAGATCTTCCCTCTCCTTGACACAAATTCCCTGTTGCTCCTCCACAGCCAGGCGATCACTACCCATAAGATTAATCCTTCCAGAAGAAACGAGACGTACTCTGTCTCTTCCAGGATAGACTCTTTATTGAAAAAGATATTGTAACTTTTATACACATCTACTACTGCATTAGTTTAACATGAACAATGGCCCAGCTCCACCCACACATAACAAGGCCCAATACCCATTATTTTGACGTCTGTTAGGCTTCAAAAGACTTTACACAATAGAACGTAACGACCTTCAATACACATCTTATAATGAATGGGTTGGTAGACGGTCCGTCTGCCGAGTACAATGCACACAGGCATAGAGTTAACTATCCCTTTCACACCAAAAGGGTCTCCAGACCCTCCTAGACTCATTTACAACACAAGCAGGCAGGTGATTAACCTGTCTGCTGCTAGTTCCACAACCTATAATTATAGGCTTAATTCCCACAAGCCACAATAGACAATAGAATGCAAATCACCTTAACTCCTCACAGCAATGATTACACAACCCCCCCCCCCTCACAGTACACATCCAATCTAGATACAATGTATGTGCAGCATTGAATATGGCTATCATAGACCATATTGGGGTTTTCATTCACCCTGTGCCCCTAATAGAGACACAGGGTGGTTGGAACATAAGAGGCATTGGGGAAGCTGAAGCAAGGGTATCTCATACTTTCTAAGCGATTCTGAGTTCCCCGGGCCTTCCTGTTACACTCCCTACTTACATCAGGGTCCCCAGAGAGCCTCCCTACTTACATCAGGGTCCCCAGAGAGCCTCCCCTTATATCGGGGTCCCCAGAGAGACTCCCTACTTACATCAGGGTCCCCAGAGAGCCCCCTTACATTAGTGTCCCCAGAGAGCCTCCCCTCTTACATTACATTAGTGTCCCCAGAGAGCCCCTCCTTACATCAGGGTCCCCAGAGAGCCTCTCCTTACATCAGGGTCGCCAGAGAGCCTCCCCTTACACCAGGGTCCCCAGAGAGCCTCCCCTTACACCAGGGTCCCCAGAGAACCTCCCCTTACATCAGGGTCCCCAGAGAGCCTCCCCTTACATCAAAGTCCCCAGAGAGGCCCCCCCCCTACACCAGGGTCCCCAGAGAGCTCCCCTTACACCAGGGTCCCCAGAGAGCCTCCCCCTTACATCAGGGTCCCCAGAGATCCCCCCTTACACCAGGGTCCTCAGAGAGCCCCCCTTACACCAGGGTCCCCAGAGAGCCCCCATTACACCAGGGTCCCCATAGAGCCCCCCTTACACCAGGGTCCACATAGAGCCCCTCATTACACCAGGGTCCTCAGAAAGCCCCCCTTACACCAGGGTCCCCAGAGAGCCTCCCCTTACACCAGGGTCCTCAGAGAGCCCCCTTACACCAGGGTCCTCAGAGAGCCCCCCTTACACCAGGGTCCCCAGAGAGCCTCCTCTTACATCAGGGTCCCCAGAGAGCGTCCCCTTACACCAGGGTCCCCAGAAAGCCCCCCTTACACCAGGGTCCTCAGAGAGCCCCCCCCTTACACCAGGGTCCCTAGAAAGCCTCCCCTTACATCAGGGTCCCCAGAGAGCCCCCCTTACACCAGGGTCCACATAGAGCCCCCCGTTACACCAGGGTCCTCAGAGAGCCCCCCTTACACCAGGGTCCCCATAGAGCCTCCCCTTACACCAGGGTCCTCAGAAAGCCCCCCTTACACCAGGGTCCCCAGAGAGCCTCCCCTTACATCAGGGTCCACATAGAGCCCCCCGTTACACCAGGGTCATCAGAGAGCCCCCCCTTACACCAGCGTCCCCAGAGAGCCTCCCCTTACACCAGGGTCCTCAGAGAGCCCCCTTACACCAGGGTCCTCAGAGAGCCCCCCCTTACACCAGGGTCCCCAGAGAGCCTCCTCTTACATCAGGGTCCCCAGAGAGCGTCCCCTTACACCAGGGTCCTCAGAGAGCCCCCCCTTACACCAGGGTCCCCAGAGAGCCTCCCCTTACATCAGGGTCCCCAGAGAGCCCCCCTTACACCAGGGTCCACATAGAGCCCCCCGTTACACCAGGGTCCTCAGAGGGCCCCACCTTACACCAGGGTCCCCATAGAGCTCCCCCCTTACACCAGGGTCCCCATAGAGCCCCCCCCTTACACCAGGGTCCCCAGAGAGCCCTTCTTACACCAGGGTCCCCAGAGAGCCCTTCTTACACCAGGGTCCCCATAGAGCCCTCCTTCCTTACACCAGGGTCCCCATAGAGCCCCCTTCCTTACACCAGGGTCCTCAGAGAGCCCCCCTTACACCAAGATCCCCAGAGAGCCCCCCCTTACACCAGGGTCCCCAGAGAGCCCCCCCTTACACCAGAGTCCCCAGAGAGCCCCCCTTACACCAGGGTCCCCAGAGAGCCCCCTTTACACCAGGGTCCCCAGAGAGCCCCCTCCTTACATCAGGGTCCCCAGAGAGCCTCCCTACTTACATCAGGGTCCCCAGAGAGCCTCCCTACTTACATCAGGGTCCCCAGAGAGCCTCCTCTTATATCGGGGTCCCCAGAGAGCCTCCCTACTTACATCAGGATCCCCAGAGAGCCCCCTTACATTAGTGTCCCCAGAGAGCCTCCCCTCTTACATTACATTAGTGTCCCCAGAGAGCCCCTCCTTACATCAGAGTCCCCAGAGAGCCTCCCCTTACACCAGGGTCCCCAGAGAGCCTCCCCTTACACCAGGGTCCCCAGAGAACCTCCCCTTACATCAGGGTCCCCAGAGAGCCTCCCCTTACATCAAAGTCCCCAGAGAGCCCGCCCCTTACACCAGGGTCCCCAGAGAGCCTCCCCCTTACATCAGGGTCCCCAGAGAGCCTCCCCCTTACATCAGGGTCCCCAGAGAGCCCCCCTTACACCAGGGTCTTCAGAGAGCCCCCCTTACACCAGGGTCCCCAGAGAGCCCCCCCTTACACCAGGGTCCCCATAAAGCCCCCCCTTACACCAGGGTCCCCATAGAGCCCCCCTTACACCAGAGTCCACATAGAGCCCCTTGTTACACCAGGGTCCTCAGAGAGCCCCCCCCTTACACCAGGGTCCCCAGAGAGCCTCCCCTTACACCAGGGTCCTCAGAGAGCCCCCTTACACCAGGGTCCTCAGTGAGCCCCCCCTTACACCAGGGTCCCCAGAGAGCCTCTTGTAACGAGCCCCTTTGCTCGCTCGGCTCCACTCTCCCGACACTCCTCTGCTCTATTGGATCATCTGGTTCTCCAGGATTCAATCTACAGCTATGTGCCATTCGAATCCATTTGTGATCGGTCAGAACAAACACCAGGCAGGCTGTATGTAAGTTCCAACAGGAGAGCCTTTATTAGCACCAAAATCAAGTCTTATAAACAGTAACAGAGGGAGTAACCAGAACATAAATTAACATGAGCTAATTAACTAAATCCTTTAGACAGCCGAGGTGACTCCTAGATATTACCTTTCAGGGTAGACATCTCGTCTCCTACCTGTCTCACCTGCTATACAATACACATTATCATAAGTGTAAACATCACACATTTAGCAGGGTCAAATTAGCACAGAGGACAGACAGATGGCTGGAGGTGATTGCATTCGCATATCCTTAGAGTGAATGTGTGAACGTCCCAACAGTATGACTCAGTCACTCTAATGTGGCATATACAGGGTCCCCAGAGTCTGTGTGTCTTGGGGGGACATGGACCTGAATCCAAAGTAACACCCCCTCAAGGGTCCCCAGGCATACAGCTCACAAAGAGCACCGTTCCCCCAAATGCCAGGGCCCATGGTCGCAAGGCAAGAGGCTTGCATTCAGTCCCCTCCAAAAGCCTCTGTCCCGGCCAGGTCCGTCACACATCTCCCCTTTCGGCAGGAAACTAACATAGGAGGAGACCCCAAACGTGTTGACTCCGAAGTTAGTCCATAGTTCTATTCCCCCAATGCGGGCATCCACACAGTACCCCAAATAAATTGCTCCAAACAGAGCATTACTTACCCAGCCAACCTCTGCCTCTCTCAGAGAACACACCCCTCGCTGGGGAGAGGCCTGGACTGGCCCTTCTCCCTGGAGTCCTTTCTGCAGCTGGAGAGAAGACAGGGTGACTGGGCTCCGTCCGTCATGCTGTTGGGGGTCTGGGCCGACTGCCCGGCATCCCTGGGGTATGCAAGTGGAGACTGAAGTCCCATCCACTTGTGGTAGGTTAACATCCCCCAGTGCTTGCAAAGCAAGGCTGACATCCTCCTGTCTCAGTGTCACGCCATTTTCTGGGGTTGTGTCAGTGAGGACTGAAGTCCCATCCAATACCACAGGATCTCCCTCTTCTGTTAGTTGAGAGCAGAGGCCCGTGGCACTCTGCTCTGTTGCCAGCTCTTCTGCTGGGTTGCTGTGAGTGGAGACCGCAGTCCCATCCACCGATATCCGCTCCTGTGGCAGTTGTGTGCCGATGCCAGTAGCATTCTGCCTTGCTGCCCGTGATTCAGCTGGGGGTAAAAGCTTTACCACCTCAGCTTGTTGCTGGAGAGGGGGGCCAACTGCCCCGGCTCCCTGAAACTCCACAGTGGTTTCCGGTGCTGGGCAGAGGTGGGTATCACTCTGCCCTGTTGCCAGCACTTCTGCTGGGGACTCCACACCATCTGCTCTGGTTAACTGTTGGGGGGGGGAGATGGCCTGCTTCTCCTCCCTGCATCTCTCGCAACCTCCTTCCGAATTCCTCTTCCATGGCGGCTGGTTCTTTAGGCGTTGTCTCCGATTGCCGTATTACCGCCATTCTCCACTCATGTTGCCGCTCTAGTTCTCTCTTTTGTCGCTCTCGTTCTCTCTCTTGTCGCTCTCGTTCTCTCTCTTGTTGCTCTCGTTCTCTCTCTTGTCGGGCATCCTGCAGCTGGATGTCTTTAATGGCTTCCTGTATGGCGGTCTCTGATGGGTTAGCCCCATATAATGCCAACCGCTGCCGCACTCGTTGCTGAAACAAATCTTCAACTGACCGGGGTCCTGCATCACCCTTCTTCTGGTCCATCTCGGCTCTCAAGTAGGTCTTTCAGCGTGACTTTCCTGCAGGCTGCATAGCTGGTCATTCACTGTGGTGGTTTGGAGTGTCCCAGGAACTGGAGAGCAAATCCCACTGCTGCCAACCAATGTAATGAGCCCCTTTGCTCGCTCGGCTCCACTCTCCCGACACTCCTCTGCTCTATTGGATCATCCGGTGCCCCAGGATTCCAACTACAGCTATGTGCCATTCGAATCCATTTGTGATCGGTCAGAACAAACACCAGGCAGGCTGTATGTAAGTTCCAACAGGAGAGCCTTTATTAGCACCAAAATCAAGTCTTATATACAGTAACAGAGGGAGTAACCAGAACATAAATTAACAAGAGCTAATTAACGAAATCCTTTAGACAGCCGAGGTGACTCCTAGATATGACCTTTCAGGGTAGACATCCCGTCTCCTACCTGTCTCACCTGCTATACAATACACATTATCATAAGTGTAAACATCACACATTTAGCAGGGTCAAATTAGCACAGAGGACAGACAGATGGCTGGAGGTGATTGCATTCGCGTATCCTTAGAGTGAATGTGTGAACGTCCCAACAGTATGACTCAGTCACTCTAATGTGGCATATACAGGGTCCCCAGAGTCTGTGTGTCTTGGGGGGACATGGACCTGAATCCAAAGTAACACCCCCTCAAGGGTCCCCAGGCATACAGCTCACAAAGAGCACCGTTCCCCCAAATGCCAGGGCCCATGGTCGCAAGGCAAGAGGCTTGCTTTCAGTCCCCTCCAAAAGCCTCTGTCCCGGCCAGGTCCGTCACACCTCTCCTTACATCAGGGTCCCCAGAGAGCCTCCCCTTACATCAGGGTCCCCAGAGATCCCCACTTACACCGGGGTCCACATAGAGCCCCCCGTTACACCAGGGTCCTCAGAGAGCCCCCCTTACACCAGGGTCCCCATAGAGCCTCCCCTTACACCAGAGTCCTCAGAGAGCCCCCCTTACACCAGGGTCCCCAGAGAGCCTCCCCTTACATCAGGGTCCACATAGAGCCCCCCGTTACACTAGGGTCCTCAGAGAGCCCCCCTTACACCAGGGTCCCCAGAGAGCCTCCCCTTACATCAGGGTCCACATAGAGCCCCCCATCACACCAGGGTCCTCAGAGAGCCCCCCCTTACACCAGGGTCCCCAGAGAGCCTCCTCTTACATCAGGGTCCCCAGAGAGCGTACCCTTACACCAGGGTCCCCAGAGAGCCCCCCTTACACCAGGGTCCTCAGAGAGCCCCCCCATTACACCAGGGTCCCCAGAGAGCCTCCCCTTACATCAGGGTCCCCAGAGAGCCCCCCTTACACCAGGGTCCACATAGAGCCCCCCGTTACACCAGGGTCTTCAGAGAGCCCCCCCTTACACCAGGGTCCCCATAGAGCCTCCCCTTACACCAGGGTCCCCAGAGAGCCTCCCCTTACATCAGGGTCCCCAGAGAGCCTCCCCTTACATCAGGGTCCACATAGAGCCCCCCGTTACACCAGGGTCCTCAGAGAGCCCCCCTTACACCAGGGTCCCCAGAGAGCCTCCCCTTACACCAGGGTCCTCAGAGAGCCCCCCCTTACACCAGGGCCCCCAGAGAGCCTCCCCTTACATCAGGGTCCCCAGAGAGCCCCCCCTTACACCAGGGTCCCCAGAGAGCCCCCCCCCCTTACACCAGGGTCCACATAGAGCTCCCCCTTTCACCAGGGTCCCCAGAGAGCCCCCCCTTACACCAGGATCCCCAGAGAGCCCCCCCTAACATTAGTGTCCCCAGAGGCCCCCTCCTTACATCAGGGTCCCTAGAGAGCCTCCCTACTTACATCAGGGTCCCCAGAGAGCCTCCCTACTTACATCAGGGTCCCCAGAGAGCCTCCTCTTATATCGGGGTCCCCAGAGAGCCTCCCTACTTACATCAGGGTCCCCAGAGAGCCCCCTTAAATTAGTGTCCCCAGAGAGCCTCCCCTCTTACATTACATTAGTGTCCCCAGAGAGCCCCTCCTTACATCAGGGTCCCCAGAGAGCCCCGCCCTACATCAGGGTCACCAGAGAGCCTCCCCTTACACCAGGGTCCCCAGAGAGCCTCCCCTTACACCAGGGTCCCCAGAGAACCTCCCCTTACATCAGGGTCCCCAGAGAGCCTCCCCTTACATCAAAGTCCCCAGAGAGCCCCCCCTTACACCAGGGTCCCCAGAGAGCTCCCCTTACACCAGGGTCCCCAGAGAGCCTCCCCCTTACATCAGGGTCCCCAGAGAGCCCCCCTTACACCAGGGTCTTCAGAGAGCCCCCCTTACACCAGGGTCCCCAGAGAGCCCCCCCTTACACCAGGGTCCCCATAAAGCCCCCCCTTACACCAGGGTCCCCATAGAGCCCCCCCTTACACCAGGGTCCACATAGAGCCCCTCGTTACACCAGGGTCCTCAGAGAGCCCCCCCTTACACCAGGGTCCCCAGAGAGCCTCCCCTTACCCCAGGGTCCTCAGAGAGCCCCCTTACACCAGGGTCCTCAGTGAGCCCCCCCTTACACCAGGGTCCCCAGAGAGCCTCTCCTCACATCAGGGTCCCCAGAGAGCCTCCCCTTACATCAGGGTCCCCAGAGAGCCCCCCTTACACCGGGGTCCACATAGAGCCCCCCGTTACACCAGGGTCCTCAGAGAGCCCCCCTTACACCAGGGTCCCCATAGAGCCTCCCCTTACACCAGAGTCCTCAGAGAGCCCCCCTTACACCAGGGTCCCCAGAGAGCCTCCCCTTACATTAGGGTCCACATAGAGCCCCCCGTTACACTAGGGTCCTCAGAGAGCCCCCCCCTTACACCAGGGTCCCCAGAGAGCCTCCCCTTACACCAGGGTCCCCATAGAGCCTCCCCTTACACCAGGGTCCCCAGAGAGCCTCCCCTTACATCAGGGTCCCCAGAGAGCCTCCCCTTACATCAGGGTCCACATAGAGCCCCCCGTTACACCAGGGTCCTCAGAGAGCCCCCCCTTACACCAGGGTCCCCAGAGAGCCTCCCCTTACACCAGGGTCCCCATAGAGCCTCCCCTTACACCAGGGTCCCCAGAGAGCCTCCCCTTACATCAGGGTCCCCAGAGAGCCTCCCCTTACATCAGGGTCCACATAGAGCCCCCCGTTACACCAGGGTCCTCAGAGAGCCCCCCCTTACACCAGGGTCCCCAGAGAGCCTCCCCTTACACCAGGGTCCTCAGAGAGCCCCCCCTTACACCAGGGCCCCCAGAGAGCCTCCCCTTACATCAGGGTCCCCAGAGAGCCCCCCCTTACACCAGGGTCCCCAGAGAGTCCCCTCACACCAGGGTCCTGAGAGAGCCCCCCCCTTACACCAGGGTCCCCAGAGAGCCTCCCCTTACATCAGGGTCCCCAGAGAGCCCCCCTTACACCAGGGTCCACATAGAGCCCCCCTTACACCAGGGTCCCCATAGAGCCCCCCCTTACACCAGGGTCCCCATAGAGCCCCACCTTACACCAGGGTCCCCAGAGAGCCCTTCTTACACCAGGGTCCCCAGAGAGCCCCCCCTTACACCAGGGTCCCCATAGAGCCCCCCTTCCTTACACCAGGGTCTTCAGAGAGCCCCCCTTACACCAATATCCCCAGAGAGCCCCCCCTTACACCAGGGTCCCCAGAGAGCCCCCCCTTACACCAGAGTCCCCAGAGAGCCCCCCCTTAACCAGGGTCCCCAGAGAGCCCCCCCTTACACCAGGGTCCCCAGAGAGCCCCCCTTACACCAGGGTCCACATAGAGCTCCCCCTTTCACCAGGGTCCCCAGAGAGCCCCCCCATTACACCAGGATCCCCAGAGAGCCCCCTAACATTAGTGTCCCCAGAGGCCCCCTTCCTTACATTAGTGTCCCCAGAGGCCCCCTTCCTTACATTAGTGTCCCCAGAAAGACCCCCCCTCTTACATTAGGGCCCCCAAACAGCTGACTTTCCCCTTGCAGGGGTTCCCCTGTACCTGGCTGGTGGAGGTGGGAGGCGGTGATCGGCAGCTCTATGGTGTCCACAGGCAGGGGGGTCTTGCTGGGGCTAGTAGTTCTATCTCCGAATGTATACAGCAGAGGGAGGGGCCTCTGACCCGGGCATCAGCAACATTGTACAAGCAGAGTGAAAGTGAAACTAATACCTGCCCGGGTCAGAGGCCCCTCCCCTCTCCTCTGTATATACACCGACACTCGAGTACTACAAGCCCCAGGGAGATCTCGCTGCCCACACAGGCACCACAGAGCTGCCGATCGCCGCCTTCCACCTCCTCCCACATCTCCCCACTGCACTCTAAACGGCCAGCCAGAGGTGCAGGGGGAGATGTCTTGGGAGTCTTGGGGGGTTGCCGCTAGGGTGACCACATTTCCAAACTACCATTCAGGGACACCCTCCCTTCCCAAAAATCAGCTTGTGCTGTAACGAATCACAGCACAGTGATTGGACACAAGAGGCAGGATTTATGATTTCTCCAATCACAAGCAGGGGGCGAAATTGTGCTCCTCCAGGCATTCCCGGCCAGGACAAGTACTGTCAGTGAGTAAAGCGGTGATGTGGTGGCTTTTTTTGGGGGCATCAGATTGGCCCGGTGGGTGGCAGTGTCAGTTTCATTCCGGGACACTGTATTGTCCTGGAATGAATGTGCCCGGGACAGACCTGCAAAATGCAGGACTGTCCCGGGCAATCCGGGACATGTGGTCACCCTAGTTGCCGCCCCTGCATCCACTGCCTTGTCAGCACCCGAACCCTGCGGCGGAACGGCTCCTCATATTGGCGGGCGGGCCCCTCACACGGGAGGCGGGCGGGCCCCCCGGACTTCACGGAACTACAGGGCCCAGTCGCAACTGCGACAGCTGCGACCCTGAAAATTCCGCCACTGGTGAAGGATCTCTCAATGCAAGTGGAGTGAGGTTGCAGCAAGCCACGCGGTCTACAGTCATCCGACCTGACTGAGAAAGGGTCCAGCGTTGCCTGCTGTTCATCAGGCATCTGATCAGCATCACCTCTACAGTGCAGCAACCCACGCTTTGTGCTCTGCAACGGGTGATCATTGCAAGCGGGTAAGCAGCCAGGACATCCATCCGGGATTCACTAGCTGGAAGGCATTGAATCGGTTTGGTTGTTGGTGAGAGGGACACTGCCCATCTTTGCAAACCTTTTCTTTGTTGTTTCACTGGGACACTGTGCACAGACAGCTTTACTTTGGGAACACTTCACTGCACCTTTATTTGAACACCGTACATCTTTAGTTACAGTCATCACCAGATATACTACTACTCTGTTACTACACTTTATTGAATACAATTAATGAGCTCTGACTGCTGGTGAAGTCTATCAGATCTGCAACAGGGACATTCTGTCATTACTACTTAAAGTAGGGTGACCAGACATCCCCGGTTTCAGGGGACAGTCCCCGGATTGAGGACACTGTCCCCGGACCAAGTCTGTCCCCGGTTTCGTCCCCAGATTGGATTTGAACAGGGGCTGGGGCAATTTCAAAGACAGTCAGCGCAGAATTAAAAAAAAATCTGAATCCCCCCCCCCGCTCCGCCGCTCCTACTAGCTTAGGGGGGTGTATTTTTCCCATCTGTGCCCCTTTGATGATCATGTGCTGGTCAGAGCGGAGGGAATATTTCTTCAGTTTTGGGTGCATGCCCATTCAGCTCCGCTCGCATTTTCTTCTGCCTTGGCTCAAGTCCCAGCCAGCCACCTGCCTGCTTATCTCCTTGCCTTCCCTGGCGGAGTGATCTTCCTCCGCTCCCCACCCAGTAGTACCCGGGACCCGGAGAGTAAAGCCCTGTACACACGGGCGAGAATCCCGTCGAAAAAAAACTTTGGTTTTCTCGACGGGATTCCTGGCAAGCTTGTCTTGCTCGCCGAGTGTACACACGCGCCATTCAAAAGAACCGCCGTTCGTTTGAATGGCAAGAACGTGGTGACATCATCGACTACGACGAGCCTGCGCTCGTCACATTCGATGCCATCGCTGCCATCTTGCTACACCCTACACTACCCTTGTATGCTACCGCGCATGCGTCAAAGTCTTTTCGAGCATGCGCGGGGTTACCATGGACAGGTAAGCATACACACTCGCGGTTTTCTCGTTGGGAAACAGGCCGACGAGAATCCTGACGAGAAAATAGAGATCAGGTTCTCTATTTTTCTCGTTGAGATTCCCGGCAGTTTTCCCGACGAGAAACCATACACACGACTGGTTTTCTCAGCAAAAAGCTCTCCCAGCAATTTTCTTGCAGACAAAAACGGCCGTGTGTACGAGTTTTAAGACTTGACAGGCTGTGAGGCGGGCGGCGGCAGCGACAGGCAGAGAGTCGCTGATTGCCGCCATTACTAGTTAAAAAAAAAAAAATATGTCCCCGGATTTCATTTTAAAAAATCTAGTCACCTTAACTTAAAAGGCCCTCATACCATCCATGTTTAGCTTCATCTCTCATTAGGATCAAAGATTAAACAGGCCGGCCTGGGTTTCTCTTTCTAGAAGTATTGTCAGAATTGATAATACTTAACCTCTGCTTATCCTTTCAGGTTATGTTTCAGTGGTACTTCACAATATGTGTATATAATAATCTGCTGTGGCCAACTGCTTTAACTGGCATTTTATTGAGGAATCACTCAACTGGGTTTGTGCTGTTATCCCAAGCTCAGTTGAACCATTACCTCCTTTGTGCAACCATATCTTAACTGAAGTATTCCAAGAAACGGTAACAAAATATAAACGTATTGAGTGTTGTCTTATTACTTAAAGGTGTTGCAATGATGTCTGAACCCAAAGTGTCAGGTGGGTTGATATGTTCACAGGGTCATGCAGATGAGCAGGTAAATCCAAGCAGTCCCCAAGGGACCTGATGGGGAACTTCCTCGGCAGTGTATTAAATGAATAGACCCGCCCCTTCTAAAGTTCCCCATCAGGTCCGCTCAGCCAATGACGTAGGTGTAAGGCTATGCGGACCAGATGCGGAACGTGAGAAGGGGCGGGTCTATTCATTTAGGTCCGCCCCCTCGTATGTCAGGCCCCCTCGTATGTCAGACCCCGCCTACGTCATTGGCTGAGCGGACCTGATGGGGAACTGCCTCCGCAGTTTTAAATTTGGGGTGGAGCTCCCCTTAAAATCCATACTAGACCTGAAGGGCCTGGTATGGATATTTGGGGGAACTCCACGCATTTTTTTTTTTAAATTTGCGTCAGGGTTCCCCTTAATATCCATACCAGACGCTTTTTTTTTTATTTTTATCAATGACTTTTTTATGTATTGCCGGGAGCCGACAATTCATTTTAGCCGCGAGTGAGTTTTAAATGACTTTTTTTCCTTTAGAAATGACATTTTGTGCAGGGACAGTTCTAAGCACGGGAAACATGCGCTACTTTACAGGCATACTATACACACACCCTAGGTACGAAATTTAAAGGAATAGTTCACTTTTATTGTTTCACTTTAAGCATTATTAAAACCACTGCTCCCGAAAAAACGTCAGTTTTGAAAACTTTTTTTTGCATTGATACATGTCCCCTGGGGCAGGATCCGGGTCCCCAAACACTTTTTAGGACAATAACTTGCATATTAGCCTTTATAATTAGCACTTTTGATTTTGAACGTTCAAGTCCATTGTATTTAATAGGATTCTAACGTTCACGCGAACATTCTGGCTGTTCGCAGGTTCTGGTGCGAACCGAACAGGGTGGTGTTCGGCTCATCCCTACACAGGACAAAGAGCCTCTGGTGGGGCTGTTTCCTGAAACAAGGCTGTGCAACAGTGAAGATAGCTGGATCTAAGACAGAGATAAATATTGCACCCAGCTGGCTGCTCCCAGGGGGGGTGGGAGAATGCTTTAACCACTTAACGACCGGCCACTGTATATATACGTCGGCAAAATGGCATGGACAGGCACAATCACGTACCTGTACGTGACTGCCTTCGTATAGGTGGGGGGGCGGCCATTGGTTTCTGGCCACCGCCTCGCGATCGCTCCCAGCGAATCAAATGCTTCCTCTGCCTGTGTAATGTAAACACAGGCAGAGAGGAAGCAGCAGGAAGTGATGTCATCTCTCCTGCGGCGCTCACATATACCGGAGCGCCGTCGAGAGAAGACATCAATAAGTGCACAAGCAGTACACTGACACCAGGACACATAGGCACACGATCGCCTCCCCAGTCACCCCCAGATCACCCCCCAGTCACAGTGTCACCGATTGCAGTGATCATTTATTTACTGATCACTGCAATCAGTGACATTTGTAACTGTAAGAGTGTCAGGGCAGTTAGTGTTAGGTCCAGGGTAGCCCCCTAACCCCCCCTAATAAAGGTTTAACCCCTTGATCGCCCCCCCAGGTAACCCTTTCAGCCCCTAGCACCACTGTCACTAATCGATCGTTTTTCTGATCGCTGTATTAGTGTCGGTGATGCGCTAGGTAGTCAGTTATTTTTTTATGTTCGCCGTCAGGTTTTTATAATGTCAGGTACCCCATATATATTACCTAATAAAGGTTTAACCCCTTGATCACCCCCAGGTAACCCTTTCACCCCTTAGCACCACTGTCACTAATTGATCATTTTTCTGATCGCTGTATTAGTGTCGGTGATGCGCTAGGTAGTCAGTTATTTTTTTATGTTCGCCGCCAGGTTTTTATAACGTCAGGTACCCCCATATATATTACCTAATAATGGTTTAACCCCTTGATCGCCCCCCAGGTAACCCTTTCACCCCCTAGCACCACTGTCACTAATCAATCATTTTTCTGATCGGTGTGTTAGTGTCGGTGATGCCGCTAGGTAGTCAGTTATATATTTTTGTGCGCCGCCAGGTTTTTATAGCGTTAGGTACTCCCATATATTACCTAATAAAGGTTTAACCCCTTGATCGCCCCCCAGGTAACCCTTTCACCCCCTTTTGCCAGTGTCACTAAGCGATCATTTTTCTGATCGCTGTATTAGTTATGCTGGTGCCGCTAGGTAGTCAGTTATTTTTTATAGGTTCGCCGCCAGGTTTTTATAGCGTCAGGTACCCCCATATATTATCTAATAAAGGTTTTAACCCCCTGATTGCCCCTAGTTAACCCTTTCACCACTGTTCACCGTATAAGTGTTACGGGTGACGCTGGTTAGTTAGTTTGCTTTTTATAGTGTGAGGGCACCCGCCGTATATAACCCAATAAAGGTTTAACCCCCTGATCGCCCGGCGGGTGATATCAATTAGGTTTTAGCATCAGAGAGGGTCTGCGTCGCCCCAGGCAGCGTCAGGTTAGTGCCAGTAACGCTAACACCCACGCGCAAAACATACACCTCCCTTAGTGGTATAGTATCTGAATAGATCAATATCTGATCTGATCCGATCTATACTAGCGTCCCCAGCAGTTTAGGGTTCCCAAAAACGCAGTGTTAGCGGGATCAGCCCAGATACCTTCTAGCACCTGCGTTTTGCCCCTCCGTCCAGCCCAGGCCACCCAAGTGCAGTATCGATCGATCACTGTCACTTACAAAACACAACACACATAACTGCAGCGTTCGCAGAGACAGGCCTGATCCCTGCGACTCCAGTGCTGTAGGAGGTTATTTCACCACCACAGTTAAAAAAAAGACCATATATGCCGAAGCATGGGGGCAGCAGGGGCGGAGAAGCGATTTTGCTCCTAATGCCGCGTACATACGGTCGAAATTCCGACGGAGGCTTGCCCGTGGAAAAGTCTGACCGTGTGTACGCGGCATAACTTTTGCGGGATGATGCCCCCATGCTTCGGCATATATAAATGGTGCATGTATGCCCATCATTAGAAGTGGGTGAATGAAGGGAGGTATTCTAATGGTGGGCATACCCACCGATCAATCTCTTTTTTTTCGTTCAGCCAACGGGCTGCATGAAAAAAAAGATTACAATACATGTCCAACAAGGACCAGCAAAGTACTGGTATGTCGCTGGACTTTGAATGGTTATACCAGAATGATGCCTGCGGGTTTAGGTATCATCTTGGTATCATTCTTTTCAGCCAGCGGCCGGCTTTCATGTAAAAACAATCCTAGCAGCTAATTAGCCTCTGGACTGCTTTTACAAGCAGTGGGAGGGAATGTCCCCCCCCCCGGATATAAAAAGCGCCATTGGGAAATTGGGAAAGCATTTTATCACACCGATCTTGGTGTGGTCAGATGCTTTGAGGGCAGAGGAAAGATCTAGGATCTAATAGACCTCATTTTTTTCAAAAAAAGAGTACCTGTCACTACCTATTAATATCATAGGGGATATTTACATTCCCTGAGATAACAATAAAAAATTATAAAATAAAAAAATATGGAAGGAACAGTTTAAAAATAAAATAAAAAAGGAAAATGAATAATAATAAAAAAAAAAAGCACCCCTGTCCTGCCCTGCTCTTGCGCAAAGGCGAACGCAAGCAATTGCATCATGCATGTGAGGTATCACCGCGAAGGTCAGATCGAGGGCAGTAATTTTAGCAGTAGACCTCCTCTGTAAATCTAATGTACACACACTATTATCCAGCGCTCATGGAAAGTCCCAATAACTAGTGAAGACTTTGGGAATAATGATGAAAAAAGCTTAGTTTGTTTATTAGTAACAATAAAAAGGGGGAATCCACTCCCAAATATACAGAAAGCAGGTAAAACTTTACTCTCTAGCCGCCATAGATAAGCCCCTTGTTAAACTTGCAAAAAAATCCGTGGAACAAGGAGGGGTTAAAAAAAGTCAGCACAAGGCCTGCAAACTGATCCCTCTGTGGGTACAGTACCTTGGATGATATGATCTGACCGAGCGGCGTGTGGAGGACCCTCCAGCGAGGGATACAGATCCAGGTTCGTAGTGCAGCTGAGACAAGAGAGTAAAGTTTTACCTGCTTTCTGTATATTTGGGAGTGGATTCCCCCTTTTTATTGTTACTAATAAACAAACTAAGCTTTTTTCATCATTATTCCCAAAGTCTTCACTAGTTATTGGGACTTTCCATGAGCGCTGGATAATAGTGTGTGTATGGTGTGCGTTTTGTACTTCCGGGTACGAATTTTTTCTTGCTGCTCTGGATTTTGGTCCTCCCCTTTTGTTTATATTTTCTTGAATATTTGGGATTTTTGTGACTAATTACTCATAAAAAACTTTTTTTTTTCCACCTTTTTTAGCGCTTGTGATCTTTGTTGTTTTATCGTAGTGTAAATCTAATGTGGTAACCTGTAAAGGCTTTTAAAGGCTTTTAAAAATGAATGTAGTTTGTCGCCAATGCGCGTTTGTAATTGAAGAAAGAAAAGTCTTCTGGACGCAGCACTCCGGTTAAAAAGCCTTTATTCCAAAAAAAGGTTCAGGAAACCAAAACACACTGCACAACACAGCAAACTGATCACATCTGGCTAACGCGTTTCACACTATTAAAGTGCTTACTCAATGCGCGTTTGTGCGAAATTTTAAAGCATGTCGTGTTTGGTATCCATGTACTCGGCCTAAGATCATCTTTTTTATTTCATCAAACATTTGGGCAATATAGTGTGTTTTAGTGCATTAAAATTTAAAAAAGTGTATTTTTTCCCAAAAAAATGCGTTTGAAAAATCGCTGCGCAAATAATGTGTGGAAAAATAAATGCAACACCCACCATTTTAATCTGTAGGGCCTTTGCTTTAAAAAAATATATAATGTTTGGGGGTTCAACGTAATTTTCTTGCAAAAAAAAATTTTTTTTTTCATGTAAACAAAAAGTGTCAGAAAGGGCTTTGTCTTCAAGTGGTTAGAAGAGTGGATGTAAGCTTCCTAATGTTGTGTATAAAATGCCAGGACAGTTCAAAACCCCCCCAAATTACCCCATTTTGGAAAGTAGACACCCCAAGCTATTTGCTGAGAGGCATGTCGAGTCCATGGAATATTTTATATGTTGACACAAGTTGCAGAAAAAAGACAATTCTTTTTATTTTTTTGCACAAAGTTGTCACTAAATGATATATTGCTTAAACATGCCATGGGCATATGTGGAATTACACCCCAAAATACATTCTGTTGCTTCTCCTGAGTACGGGGATACCACATGTGTGAGACTTTTTGGGAGCCTAGCCTCTTCCCTTGTATCAATGTCATCATCAGTCACTCCTTCCCTAGACCCACCGTGTCTTCCTGAGGAGTCCCCCGAACTGTTTGAGCACAGTGTTGGGTACATGCTCCAGGAGGATGCCCAGCGTTTCGAAGGCTCTGAAGATGATACCCAGCTAGAGGAAGGCAGTAGCGTGAGAGCAGAGAGAGGGGATGCTCAAGAAGGACAGCAATCTGGCAGTCATGTTCCAGCAGCTGCAGAATACTGCCAGATTGGCTCCAGTGATGAGGAGGGAGGGGATGATGAGGTCACTGACTCCACGTGGGTGCCTGATAGGAGAGAGGAGGAGGAGGATGAGGAGGAGGCACATCTCCAACAAGGCAGGATGCACTCCGAGGGCCAGCATAAGGGCAGCACACCGACTGAATCACACCGCACAGCTCTGCCTGTGCAGGGCGCTGCCTCTGCCCGTTATTCCAAAAGTTCTTTGGTGTGGGCCTTTTTTGAGTCGAGTGTATCAGATCGCACCGCTGCTGTTTGCAACATATGTCTCAAGCGAATCTCGCGTTGCCAAAACATCAGCCGCTTGGGCACCACATGCTTGACCAGACATATGTTGACCTGCCATGCAGCTCGTTGGCAAGCGTACCTTAAAGACCCACACCAAAGAACAAAGCGGACCTCTCCTTGCTTCTCATCAGCTGGGATCTCCAACCCCACTGTACCTTCAGTCCTCTCTGAAACCTACACTGAGAGGAATGAAGGTGTAGAATTAGGTGTGTCACAGCCAAGTACTTGCGGCCACTCTGCTAGCAGTACACTGACGTCTGATTATAGCAGGCAAATTTCCCTGCCACAGCTGCTGGACCGTCGAAAGAAGTTCACTCCCAGCCATCCACATGCCCACCGGTTGAATGCTAGCTTGGCTAAATTGCTAGCAATTTAACTGCTGCCTTTTCAGTTGGTAGACTCGGCCCCCTTCCGTGAGTTTGTGCAATGTGCGGTTTCTCAGTGGCAGGTTCCCAAACGCCACTTTTTCTCATGGAAGGCGACTCCGGCTCTCTACCGGCATGTGGAAGGCAATGTCCATGCCTCGCTGGACAGGGCGGTCAGCGGTAAGGTGCATATTACCGCTGACTCATGGTCCAGCAGGCATGGACAGGGTCGTTACCTTTCTTTCACGGCCCATTGGGTCACTCTTTTGGCAGCTGGGAAGGATGCAGGACAAGGTGCAGTAGTGTTGGAGGTTGTTCCGCCGCCACGCCTCCAAAATGCTACTACTGGTTGTGACACACCTCTCTCCTCCACCCCCTCCTCTTCTTCTTCCTCCATGGCCTCTTCCTGTGTTTTGTCCTCAGAACCAGCGGTGCTCCGTAGGCGTTCAAGGGGCTATGCAGGTACGCAGGCAAAAAGATGCCATGCCGTGCTTGCGCTGATGTGTTTGGGGGACAGGAGCCACACTGGGGCAGAGGTTCTGTCAGCTCTGCAGGGGCAGGCCGAGAGGTGGTTGACGCCACGCCAGCTTAAGCCAGGAATGGTGGTTTGCGACAATGGCACCAACCTCCTCTCCGCCCTCCGACAGGGACAACTGACCAATGTGCCCTGTGTGGCTCACGTCCTTAACCTGGTGGTGCATCGGTTCTTGGGCAGGTACCCGGGCTTAAAGGATGTCCTGAGGCAGGGCAGGAAAGTCTGTGTGCATTTCTGCAGATCATATAATGCCAGTACTCGGCTGGCTGAGCTGCAAAAGGAGTTGAACCTGCCCAAGAACTGCCTTATATGTGACATGCCCACCAGGTGGAACTCAACGTTGGCCATGCTGCAGCGGCTGCACACGCAGCAGAGGGCCATCAATGAGTACCTGTGCGACTACGGCACCAGGACAAGGTCAGGGGAGCTCAGGTTTTTTTCATCACGCCAGTGGGGCATGATCAGGGATGCATGCACTGTCCTGGCACCATTATAGGAGGCCACGAGGATGGTGAGCAGTGACAGTGCATGCATCAGTGACACTGTACCTCTTGTCCACCTGTTGGAGCATACGCTGCGTGGAATAATGGACAGGGCACTTGAGGCAAAACAGAGGCAGGAAGAGGAGGACTTCCTTGCCTCTCAAGGCCCCCTTTACCCAGACAGTGTTCCTTGTGTTCCACCCATCACACAGGAAGAGGACGAGGAGGAGTATTGTATCAGCATGGAGGTGGAGCATGGCACTCCGCATCAACAGCAGCAGTCTTTTAGGGATGATTTACAGTCCCAACAAACCTGTGGACTTGTACGTGGCTGGGAGGAGGTGGCTGTGGATCATGTCGTCCTTAGTGACCCAGAGGACTCCGGACCGAATGCCTCAGCTAACCTACGCTGCATGGCCTCCCTGATCCTGCAAAGTCTGCGGAAGGATCCTCGTATTCTTCGGATCAAGGAGAGGGACCATTACTGGCTGGCCACTCTCCTTGATCCACGGTACAAGGGCAAGGTTGCGGACCTTATCTTGCCATCGCAGAGGGGGCAGAGGATGAGACAACTCCGGGAGGCCTTGCAGAAAGGTCTGTGCAACGCGTTCCCAGAGACTGGGAGGTTACAAACTCCTGGTCCTGGACAACGAGTTGCTGAGGCTTCGGTCAGTAGCAGAAGGAGCGGTGGAGAAGGTGGCCGTCTGACCGATGCGTTCAGACAATTTTTTAGTCCGCAGCCCCAAGGTATGATCGGTTCTAGCAACCATCGCCAGCGTCTGATATACATGGTGCAGGAATACCTAGGGGCAAGGTCAAACTTGGACACCTTTCCCACCGAAAATCCTCTGGCTTACTGGGTCTTGAGGATGGATCACTGGCCAGAGCTTGCACAGTATGCAATTGAGCTACTGGCCTGTCCTGCATCCAGCGTTCTTTCAGAACGCACATTCAGTGCTGCAGGAGGCGTTGTCACGGATCACAGGGTGCGCCTGTCCACCAACTCGGTTGATCGACTGACCTTCATAAAGACGAACCAGTCTTGGATCACCACCAGCTACCAAGCACCTGAAGCTGATATAACAGAATAATTTATTTTGAAATGTCACATCCCTTCAAGACTGCCTATGCTGATGCTGAGTGACTGTCCTGTTATGTTGACTGACTATCCTCCTCCTCCTCAATGATCCGATTCATGATGATAGCTTGGAAGAACATTTTTGTTTCTGGGTACCGCCACCAGTGGCTAAGGCCCAATTTTTCAGCCATGTAATTACAATTTTTTATGCAATGCTTTGCAGCAGGGCTCATTCCTGCCCTCCAACTAGAGTATCTGGGAGAGGTTGCAGTGTCGTGGCACCAGCACCAGTGCCTAAGGCCCAATTTTTCAGCCCCTGTTTAACAGGGGCGTGTAATTACAATTTTTGATGCAATACTTTGCAACAGGGCTCATTGCTGTGCTCCAATTACAGTATCTGCGAGGGGTTGCAGTGTTGTGGCACCAGTGCCTAAGGCCCAATTTTTCAGCCCCTGTTTAACAGGGGCGTGTAATTACAATTTTTGATGCAATACTTTGCAACAGGGCTCATTACTGTGCTCCAAGTACAGTATCTGTGAGGGGTTGCAGTGTTGTGGCACCAGTGCCTAAGGCCCAATTTTTCAGCCCCTGTTTAACAGGGGCGTGTAATTACAATTTTTGATGCAATACTTTGCAACAGGGCTCATTGCTGTGCTCCAAGTACAGTATCTGAGAGGGGTTGCAGTGTTGTGGCACCAGTGCCTAAGGCCCAATTTTTCTGCCCCTGTTCAACAGGGGCATGTAATTACAATTCTTGATCTAATAATTCACAGCAGGGCCCATTCCTGCACCCACCAAGAGTAACTGTGAGGGCTTACAGTGTTGTGGCAACACCACCACCACCACCACCACCAAAGGCCCAATTTTTCTGCCCCTCTTCAACAGGGGCATGCAATTACAATTCTTGATCTAATAATTTACAGTAGGGCCCATTCATGCGCCAACCAAGAGTAACTGTGAGGGCTGACAGTGTTGTAGCACCAGCACCACCACCAAAGGCCCAATTTTTACTACCACTGTTCAACAATGGCATGTAATTACAATTCCTGATATAATAGTTCACAGCAGGGCCTTCCAGCGCCCACCAAGAGTAACTGTGAGGGCTCACAGTGTTGTGGCAACACCAACATGTAAGGGGCAAATTTCAGCAGAGTATATACGGCAGGCCCCTACTTTCAAACATCCAACTTACAAACAATTCCTACTTGCAAACGGAAGGAGACAACAGGAAGTGAGAGGAAATCTACCCCTAGGAAGGGAAATTCTCTCCTGTAAGAGTTAATATGGGAAAAAGGTGTCTCCTCTCTACTGATGCTTTATCACCAATCCTTGTTTCAATAAAAACCCCACTTTTCAAAAACATTTGTCATTGGGACGGAAAGTGAGGTGAAATGTTCTGAACAGGTGCACAGACAGCAAAACAAATGTTGCAGGGGTGATAACCCTTCCCTATGTTTTCCAAAAAGCTTAAAAATAGATTTTTTTGGCTGGAGCTACACTTAAACAATGTACCTGTTCAAAATTACAAACAGATTCTACTTAAGAACAAACCTACAGTCCCTGTCTTTTTTGCACCGCCTGTATACTGCTGTTCAGAGTATATAGGGCCTTTTTTTATTTTGGGTGCGGGGTTCCTCTTAATATCCATACAAGACCCAAAGGGGCTGGTAATGGGCTGGGGTGATGGGGTAGCCATGCCATTTTTCTCAAAGATTTTCATCCATATTACCGGGACCAGACATTACATTAAAGCCGCAAGCAGTTTTAAATGGCTTTATTTTCCTTTACAAATGTCATTTTGTGCAGGGACAGTTCTAAACACGGGAAACATATGCCACTTCACAGGCATACTTTAGACACCCCCCAGGTACGATATTTAAAGGAATATTTCACTTATTTTTTTCACTTTATGCATCATTAAAATTACTGCTCCCGAAAATCGGACGATTTTAAAACTTTGTTTTGCATTGATGCATATTAGTCGTTATAATTAGCACTTTAGATTTCGAACGATCGCGTCCATTGTATTTAATAGGGTTCTAACGTTCGCGCGAACTTTCGGTCCGTTCGAAGGTTCTGGTGCGAACCGGGAGGTGTTCGGCTCATCCCTAATGTCCGCACAATTTCCAGTTAAAGCAGCGCAGTGCCAAATTGTGAAATCACCTCTGGTCATTATGGTCCGTATTGGTCCGGTCCTTAAGTGGTTAAAGAATCATTTACACTACAGTATATAGTACAGTTTTCCTTCAAAGCTGAGCACAAGATTGATTGGAAAACTCATCTACGTCTGATTTACAATCCCTTGCACACTTAGAAGCACTATGTTTTTTAATCCAAAAGTCTGGTCCGCAGTGAATAAATGTACAGCCATGTTTCTAATATTGCGTGCTTTGAGCCATATTATACATAATCATGAATAATGTTATGACAGGTTTAAGAACACTTTTAGGTTTATCTCCCCAACTGAGCTATGGATGCTGCTGATGAGAACATAGAGGCTAAGCCAGTAGCTGGACGTCCATGGGTTATAAATTTTAAAACTGCGATAAACACTCTAACTCATGTAACTGTCATTCCTCTGTCTTATGGCCAGGAACAACAGTTCATTTACTTAATCCCAGAGCCTGAAGTGGCTCTGCAGATGTTATCACCAGCTTCAGCACACCTGGCATCTATTATTGACTTGTTTGCTCTGCTCTTTTAAATAGTTGTTCAAAAATGATAGGAGTTCAGCATTAAGCTCTGATAACTAGCTATTAAGTTTTTCATGCCAGTTTGAGTCAATTTAGATGTGCAGTATACAGCCCACACAGGGGCTTTGCACACCAACAGTGCATGCTTTGTGGATTAATCACAAAAAGTCAATGACTGAAAAATATGGACAATTACCTAAGATTTTTAAAAAATATCCACAAATAATGCTCATAAACTACCTGACATATGTATACTTCTGGGGACCAGTGTCCATTAGTGGGGGGAATGTGTAGCAGTGTGGTCAATTTAGGGGGAGTCTCTGAGTAGTAATTAGGCTTAGACACCTTGATTTGTTAGTGGCTATGGACCATTTTTGTCTTCAGGGGATAATGCTGGTGATGAGTTCCCTGTGGCCTGCGGGTGGCGCTGCCATTCTGGGCCGGGGTTGAACCACAAGCCTAGTGCTGTGCCTTTTGTGTCCCCTCTCGGCAGCCGTACGGTGGGGCGGGGAACCTGCTGTGCATGCCAGGAGAGGATATAAAAGGGGCAGACATCTCCTGATCGGGGTCCACCCCCAGGCACCTTCAGCCTGGGAATGAGTGTGGTTCATCTCCGGGTGCCCTAGGCCCAGAGGCTGTGTTCCTGTTCCTTTGGCCTGGGATGAGGTACTACCCTGCCGTCCTGTTCGCCTGGGTATGAAGACTCAGGGGTTGCGGAGAAGGCCCGGGGCCCAGCACCTTCGGCTGGGGTCCGCTAAGGATTGAGGAGTCCAGGGTGCCGCCTTGCGAGGGGACCTGCACTCTCAGAGAAGCGAGGATCATTCCGAAGGACCGATGCTGGAGTCACGGTGAAGGAAGGGTCTGTTGACTCTCTAGGGGGACATCTTCTCCTTGATGGGGGCCATGTTCTAAGAGGGAAGTTCACGTTCATCAGGTCAGTGGCAGTGGCCTTATTCACCAGATCTGTGGCAGAGACCAAACTCACGGTCTGTGGCAGAGACCAAACTCACGGTCTGGGGCAGAGACCTGTGCGCCTAGTATACTGCTTGAGAATCTGAGTAGTACAGTAAAGAGCTATGTTTGTGCCTGGACCTTCTCCACACCTTGAGCTGTCCTGTTCCTTTGCTCCAACCTTTTTCCTATCCAAGAGACTGTGTATTGTAAAGCGAGAATAAATCTTAAGTTGGAGTTTCAGCTGGTGTGGACATTAATGTTACTGGGGAAGTTAAGGACTTGCCTCTACTCACGGTAGAGGCGAGAATCATTCTCGGGAGGATTCTGGCCCTGGCTGCAGACAAGACCCAACAACAACACCGCTCAACCTTTTACACAAGAGGGTACGGGCTGATAGCGCAGTGTGCCTTTCTCCCCCTGCGAGGAGCCGAGTTAAATGCAGGCTGGGGGATAGGTGGGTGCGCTAGACGTGGGGGCTCGTCCGGGATTTGTCTGCGGCTGAAAAGTGTGGAAACCCAACCCAGAGTTTGAACTTTATTCCCCAGTGAAGTTCTGTGGAGGTCGGCCATATTGAGAACTGTGCCACGAGGAGAACCCTGACTGCGCAGTTCGTGGGCGTGCCTATAGAGAAAGCCCGCGAACAGTGCAGAAGATGGGAGGAGTCTGGCCATGTGAGGAGTTGCACGTGGGGACTTTGGCGCGAAAAGGACAGTGCGCAATGGAACAGCAAGCGGGAAACATGGCGTCTTATGCCTCATGGACTCCGGCCACTACCACCATGAATGTGACCTCGTTTGCTGCTTCTGTGACCGATACAGGGATTCGGCTAAAGCCCCAGGGACGTTTTGCTCTCTACGTATACAGAGATGTAGAGGCCCTCGGAGTGGTTTGTCCCGGCTGCTCGGGACTGGTGGTGCATCTCAAGCCCTTTGGCAGATGCAAGCAATGTAAGGAGTTTCTATTTGAGGTGGAGCAACCCACAGAAAAGCCTCTGGCTTTCCACCTCAACTGCCTTACGGGCGCCACTACTTTGGAGGAAGGAGCCAGAGCTTTCACAGCCACCCCTACGTGCACTGTTGAGACTTCGGAGGAAGTCGCGAGCAGAGATGTTCTGGAGATTGAGGAACCGGAGTCAGAGAGACCGGAGGATGCTGCCTCGGTCACCACAGAGTCCTTACTCCCACCGCCCAAAAGGAAGATTGGTTTCGTGAAGGCTTCCTGCAGCTGTGGTGGAGTTACGCCCCAGCGCTTACTCGGAATGGATGCACCCGAAGGGAAAAGTTTCCGGACGTCCTGGCTCAGCTACAAGCCGAGGTAAGCCGGGAAAAGGGACTGTGTCTGAGGTCCGAAGTGTCGGGGATGCTTGGGTCAGGGATCCCAGGGCCCTTGAACTGGTTAGAGGGGGTGATTCATCTTCTACCCGGAGTTACTTGCCTGCGGAGGAGTGTGACACCTCTGACCTGGAGTCGGTCTCTGATCCAGGAGACGACGCAGCCATTGATGAAGTATTTGAGCGGAAGGGTTGGGATAAGATGCCCCTGTCCTTGTCCCGTAAAAATAGGGACCCACCCATGTCCACTGGGGAGAGCATACCCTGGGTGGAGGCCCCCGGAGCCTGAGGAGGGATCTGTCCCGTTGCCTGCCCTTCCACCGTTGGAGATACCTGGATCCGTTGTTGGGATTGAACGGGTGTCATTGCGGGCCCCTGTGTCTGGTCCTGAGGTAGTGAAAGTACCTCGACACCCAAACACCATAGTCTTGCCTGGTATGGGAAATCGTCTTACCATGTCCCGTTTGCAGAGGTTATTTAACCAGAAGGTTGCCAGTGAATACGGGTGGGAGTACCCGTACTTGTCAAAGGAGCTTCTGTTTGAAGTAGAGGCCTATAGACACCGGTGGTACGCGGACTTTGTTTGGACACATATTAAGGTACCCCAGGCTCGTAGGTACTATTCATGTTCTGCTACAGCTACCAAGCGATACAATGACTGTAGGAAAGCCTGGATGCTTGGTCGGCACATACATGTGGATAAGGTGGTTATTTGCCGAAAGGACACAGACAATGTCGAATACCACATCGACACTTTTGACAGACATTGGAAGCCACTGGTGTTGCCGCATCCACAATATTATCTCTGAGAGACCAGACTCCTTATGTTGCTTTTGTTTCCGGATTGTACTCTCTGGAGCCCAATAACTTTTTGCCCTTGCAGCTGGGTTTTCTACTTGTTGGAAGAGCGGGAGCAGTTGTTTTTTTCTTTTCTCCCCTCTCTCAGCACCACATAGACATAAGGACTCTGGGGTATAGATAGTTCAGGTTTATATAAGAAAAAGGGGGCGCTCAGATACTCTTAATATACTTAATTGATAAGTGATCTCTTATCTAATAAATTATTATGTGAATAATTCTTAAATATAAACACCACCACAATCCTGTGATACCAAAATTCAAAAAGGTGAATTGGCAGTCACCATATATAAATCAATTAGTCCCAATCGTGAAAATGTCGTGCTGTCAAGCCCACAACAATTAAAAAAATCTATAACACTCAATTGTAAAAAAGTCCCATTAATTGAATTAATGAAAATTCAAATGTGTAACAATTCCAATACGTGAAAAAATATTTCAGCAAATAATGTTCATAATATATTGCGGTTAGTTTCTTCAGAATAGTGCAAAGAGTTAATCCTTCACCAAATCTTCATGTGAAGCTAGAAAAAATCTTCAACAAATATTGTTCATAATATATTGTGATTATTTTCTTCAAAGTAGTGCAAAGAGTTAATCCTTCACCAAATCTTCATATGAAGCTAACACCCGAAGTGCACAAATAATAGATTGCGCTTACCAAAGGATGTGGACCTCTTTAGTTAAAAAGAAGGTCTTTAACAGCTTGAGCAGGATTGTGCCTGCACACATATGGACAATGCTGGTAGAGAAATGTTTGAGACTCCTCCCTTGGTTAATTAGGCGGAACATGTGAAATACAAGCAAAAGAACTCCATAGTGTAACCCGTATTTATTTGTAAAAAAACAATAAAAATAATATATAAAACATATATGGCCTAGGTGGCCTCTTACATTAAAAAGTGCCCATCCCGGCACTGGGGCTGCAGGCAGACCGACGTACGTTTCGTGTTGATTACGTCTTCAGACGCCACCCTGAAGACGTAATCAACACGAAACGTACGTCGGTCGGCACAGCCTGGTCACGTGGTATACACACGCAGCGCTCCATCCTGGGTCCCTGACTGCAGCGAACGGCAGCTTCGGTGCACGCCGCTTCCAGGAGTCCATGAGCTGTGAGCTCCCTACTGTCTGCCTGCAGCCCCAGTGCCGGGATGGGCACTTTTTAATGTAAGAGGCCACCTAGGCCATATATACTACCCTGGTGGTGATGACGGATGTTGGAGTGAGATTACCTACAGACTAAAAAGGCTTACCTTTTTCATCTTTGTGCTGAGTTTGTACCCCAGAGGGGGAGCGTGCCTCACTTGTGGTGAAGTCTTGGGATTGGTGTAGGGTGCACTACAGACTGTATCCATAGAAGAAATACCACTACTAGTCTGACTGTTGCAAAGTCATCACTCAAGTGTTTTATATGTTTTTGGACATTTATCCATAACCAGCGCTGTTTATCATATGGACTCTATGGTTTTATGCTTTTTATATGATACTTATTGTATTTTACATTTTATATGTATGAGGATCTCATTTCATATAAATTTAAATAGCTGCTCCCTTTTATATAATTTGTATCACAGTTCAACAACTCTGATATCAATTTTTGAGCTGAATTATCGTTTATTCCCCATTACTTTTCCAGCTAAACAGTTGGAGGAGTGAGCCACAGGTACCGCATACTAGCACCTAGGCACAGAGAAGTGCAAATTTGGGCCAGTTATTTTGCACCTTTACTTTCTATACAAATTCTCCTTTTTTTCTTGGCAGCCATGGATGCACTGCTCTTCCTGAGTAATAGGAATATAGATATTAACAGCATCTTCACTGTTAATGAGCACACTACTGCACAATTAAACTACAATGGTGTTATGACTGCCCTCGGGAACTCACTAGAGAAACAAGTGAGAACCTGGTGGGATATATGCACTTTAGAACAATACTTAAAGGAACGTATTATTATTAGAAGTTTAAGATGGGAAGTAGTCCCCCAAGATGGTCTAGATGACCCCGAATCTATGTCCGAATGGCTAGAATTCTTTAATGGGGTAGGTTTTAAACTACAAGAATTAATTTTAAAAAGGAAAAAGAAAAAGATGTTCAAATTAGAAACAAGGATAAACGAGTTGCAAAAGCAACTAGATCCTATTAAGGATAGTCAACAAATTACTGATTTTAACACCCGTATAAAGAAAAAACTAGAAAAAGTGGATAAGGAAACTCAGAAAAAGAAAACCAAAAAATTCCACAGAGATCTAGGAGACTTTCGTTCAAATATGGTTTATCTATGGCAGCAAGTGAACCCTACTGAAGCAAGAGATACGGAAGGTCTGACTATGGAAACCCAGCAAGACACCAACATTGGAAGTCAACTGCCCTCTAATAGTCAACCATTACCTATAGTGGATAGAAGAGATTTGGGCACACAACAGACCCCTATCAATCATTCCACACCTATCAGAAATGATCACAACTATGGTAGAGGGAAACCAAGAAGACCTGGTCCACCGAATCCTCAGTATCGACCTCCACCTACACAAGATTACTATCAAGTACCGATATATAATCATTATGACCCTTTATGGGATGATAGGAATAGACAACAATATCAATCACCCCGGTCCTCTTTTTTAGGGAGAGGCAGGGGATGGCAGAAGAGGGGCAGAGGGTCAAACAATCAGAGAGGAAGAATGCCAACATATCCACAGCAAGTGACAGAATACAGGGGACCGCAACATGGACCAACACAGAAAGATCCCCAATGGAGGGACCCACCACATTGGGAACGGGAAAGGATGCAACAACCAGGCCCAAGGAGAGAAGGAGCAGAGGCTGTAGGGCCGGACGAAGGACACAATAAAAGAAGTCGAAAGGAATACGAGAAGGAGTACGAGTAGGCGGGATCTTCAATTTAACCGATGTGGTCTTAACAGATAAAGAAACTAATATTTTAAATTTGGGGCTCAAATGTGGTCTACATCGCCCAATTAACAAATTTAATGTGTTTATAGACATGAATAAATATATGAGGAAACTGAATATGAAAAAATATTTTTTAAACAAGAACTCAAACCCTGTAACAAGTACTTTATCAGCACCAACTGATAGTGGTTTGCGAAACAAATCACTTTTTAACCCCTTATTGGGGACCAATCAGCCCTTGGATGTTTTTAAAGGACTCATACTTCGTGATTTGGAACACATCAAACCTAAAAGAAATGTCAATCCACGCTATATCAAAGAAGGCATAGAACTTCTAGAGAAGAGAAAGGAGATAATAGTGAGACCAGCAGACAAGGGAGGTGGAGTAGTAATCCTTACCAAAGACTTTTATCACAACCAGCTAACACAAATGCTATCTGAAGAGGCAATATACTTGAAGCTGGAAAGAGATCCCACTCCACAATATGAAATTAATCTACAGAAACTGGTGGAAATGGGTTTCCAAACAAGAGCTTTGTCTTTGAGGGAGAGTAAATATTTAGTACCGAGTAGTAGTAGGATACCTACTATATACACTCTCCCTAAGATCCATAAAGAACTCAACCTTCCACCAGCGAGACCCATTGTGAATGGGATCGGATCGATTACATCACATTTGGGCCAATATCTTGACCATTACCTCCAAAGCAGTGTGACATCAACACATGCCTATCTTAAAGACACTAAGGACCTCCTATCTCTATTACAGGAAATAGATCTGACTGGAAAAGAAGAAGTGTTCTTAGTAACCGCAGACGTTTCATCGTTATACACAATAATACAACATGACGACGCCCTCTTAGCCCTGAATTGGGCACTGTCTAAAAGAGATGACATCTCCCATTCACAGAAATTGTTCCTACGTAATGCTCTGGATTTTTGTTTGGGACACAATTATTTTTGGTTTGATGGAAGCTTTTTTTCACAAAGAAGGGGAGTAGCCATGGGTGCTAAATTTGCTCCAAGCATAGCGAATTTATTCATGGCCGAGTGGGAGGACAAAACAGTATTCCACATGAAACGTAAAGAACTGATACTGTACCGACGAAATATTGACGATTTATTTCTCATATGGGCAGGATCAATGGCATCACTAGAAACCTTCCTGGAAGAACTAAACCAGAACACTAACAATATTAACCTTACTTGTGAATATAATAAGGAAAGTATTCATTTCCTAGATGTTCATATATACAGGAATGGGAATAAATTGGGCACTAAAGTTTACTTTAAGCCCACAGATGCTAATAGTTTTCTTCCCACACAAAGCGGCCACCACCCTGCATGGCTAAAAAACATCCCTAAAGGCCAACTGATGCGGGTAAGACGCAATTGTACTGAGGATGCTGATTTCCTATCCCAGGCTGATGTACTAAAGAATAAATTTATGGAAAAGGGTTATAAAGAAACACAACTAATCAAAATTATTGAAGACCTCGCAGCTACTCCAAGAACCAACTATTTGAATAAAAACATTCTCCAAGGGCAAAATAATCATGAATGGAGTTTTATATCAGGATACCACTCACAGTATAAAGAAGTGGAACATATCTTCTTTTCCCATTGGCATATACTCCTTCTTGACAAAATCCTTAAAAACTATATACCAATAAGACCTACTTTTATCTATAGGAAAGCTCCTAACTATGGAGATAGGGTCGTCAAGAAGATACTAGACGTACCACACAAACCCCCATCTTTTTGGGATAAGGATGGCTTTTATGCCTGCAGAAAATGCCGCCCTTGCAGAGAGGTGAATAAACCCCTTAGAGCACTTGAAAATTTTACATCTACGGCCAATAACAGAGAGTTTACCATTAAAGATTTTATTACCTGTAACACTACCTATGTAGTGTATGTTTTAGAATGCCCCTGCAAGTTATTATACATAGGCCGGACGAAGAGGGCTCTTAAAATACGTGTAGCTGAGCATGTGGCAAACATCAAAATCGGGTATAAGGATCACAATGTTTCCTTACATTTTAAATTGTTCCACGACCAAAACCCCGCAGGTCTCAAGTTTTGGGGAGTGGACCACCTAAAACCACCTTGGAGGGGGTCCAATTTAGTAAGAGAATTATCCAAGCTTGAGACCCAATGGATTTATTCTGTAGATACTTTATCTCCGAAGGGGTTAAACATAGATCTAGACATCAATTGTTTTATTAGTGATTCTTGATATATTGTTTTTATTAACAGTTTTTATGATTAACTTTTTATTGACTGTTTTAGCAATTTTATCTACACTTTTAACAATTGATTTGAATACCGCCTCTCAATGGCACCCTTTCTCGGCCCAAACCTCTGAAACTTATTGATTTATGTACATATATGTTGATATATTTATCTATAGTCTTATTTATCTATTTTTATTTATCTAAGGCTAATTAACTATACACTCATAAATTTTGACGGTCCAATTTTCATTTCATTTTATTTCAAATAATTTAGATCGATTTTTAATTTATTTCATGTAGTTCTATATACACTTATATATGTGTAGACTATACATATATATATATGCATCTATTATATGCATGTACCTTATATTGATTTATTTTCAATATTTGGATTAGCGGGTTTAAATTCCCATTTTTTGAACATCTTCTGCTGCTAGAATACACGCATATACACATAGTGGTTGCATAGCCCGAATATGTCTAATGTAGTGTTAAAATGTATTTTATATTGTATTTCTCAGGGGACAGATTAGGTGTTTCACTAGACCTGTCCCATTGAGCTATATTGTGCAGCGAACATCAAGTAACTGCAGCTTTCATTCTGCAAACAAATCAGCTTATTTAAGAAATAGTTAAACACCGACAGGTGGATATTATCATAGTGCAAGTTTTTCGCTTCTATGTAATAGTGATTGAGATATTGTTTTAAAATTGTGATGGTTTTATTCACATGTTTGCTGTCTTAGTTTGATAGCAACTTTTAGCCCCTCTTTGTTTAAATTTTCATTTTGTTATTTGTTATATAACAAATTGTGTAGTAATACGTGCTGTTGGAACACTCCCCAAAAGCTCTTGTTTGAGGACGTGCATATCGCAGTTCCGCCCTGACAAGCACCAATCAGGGCGGACGGATTGCGGCACTCCAGCCAATAGGCGACGAGCGGGGGGGTTATACCACGCACGCTGACGCTGGGCTATCTACGCCCTCAGTTGAAGTCAGCTTGTGACGAAACCGGTCAGGGCCCAGATACCGCAGCGTCTCTGTAACCAGGAAGTACAGAGTGATCTCCACGGTAACTGTCTCAAACCCGGAACAAAGACTGCAGCGTTACGTTCGCAACACGGGCGCCCTCTTGGGACAGGATAGCGGTGAATATACTCTGTACTTTATGTGCTTTTTTACAAGTGATTGAAATGTACGTGCATTTGAAACAGGGACTTTGTATTGGGGGTTTTCTTGATTAAAGCATATTACACTATTGGTGCTTTTATGTCCTTATATGTTTGCCTGAGGATTTTAACCCATACTACCCTGGTGGTGATGACGGATGTTGGAGTGAGATTACCTACAGACTAAAAAGGCTTACCTTTTTCATCTTTGTGCTGAGTTTGTACCCCAGAGGGGGAGCGTGCCTCACTTGTGGTGAAGTCTTGGGATTGGTGTAGGGTGCACTACAGACCGTATCCATAGAAGAAATACCACTACTAGTCTGACTGTTGCAAAGTCATCACTCAAGTGTTTTATATGTTTTTGGACATTTATCCATAACCAGCGCTGTTTATCATATGGACTCTATGGTTTTATGCTTTTTATATGATACTTATTATATATATATATATATGTAGCGGGTGTTTGAATTAGGCCCCTTTCACACTGGGGCGGGCAGGAGCGGTGGCGGTATAGCAGCGCGATTTTCAGCGCTGCTATACCGTCGTTCTTACCGCGGTATGCGGTCGCTAGGGGGGTAAATTTAACCCCCGCTAGCGGCCGAAAAAGGGTTAATACCGCCCGCAAACCGCGGCTATTGCCGCAGTTTGCGGGCGGTATTACCGCACTGTCCCATTGATTTCAATGGGAGACCGCGGTAAAGGAGCGGTGAACACACCGCTCCTTTACCGCTGTAAAGAAGCAGCTAGCAGGACTTTTGGAGCGGTCCTGCTAACGCACCGCTTCAGTGTGAAAGCCTTCGGGCTTTCACATTGAAGGCTACAGGGCAGGATTTTTTCATGCGGTATAATAGCGCTAATATTAGCGCTAAACCGCATGAAAAATGCCCCAGTGTGAAAGGGGCCTTAATGTGAGGACTATGGTGGTGTGGGGTTCCTTGGGGCCTACAGGTGGCGTTGTTGCCTTGGGCCGGAGCTGAACTCACATCGCAAACTGTGCCTTTTTGTCTTCCCCTGGAGCTGGTACAGCGGGGCGGGGAACCCGCTGTGACGCAAAGGGAGAGGTCATAAAAGGGGCGGACGCCCTGACCTTAGGGGCAGAGAGTTGGAGGACGCGGCCGCACCCAGGCACCTTCAGCTTGGGTGCTGGCGTTCCGGTGTTGCGGGCCTAGGCGCCCTTGGCCTAGCCGGAGCGGAGATGGAGTCCATCTCAGGCACCTTTTCCGCGAGGGTGGAGGAATCCGAGGGGACCCTAACTCCTTGGGTGCCCGTGTCTGAGTTCGTGAGGACTGGTGCGCAGTAACTTCTCCGAAGAGCCCGGCGTGGCATCGCTGGTGACGGAGAGGCCTCCATTTCTCCCTTGGACGGATTTCTTCCTCTGACAGGGGCAAAGTGAGCGAAGGTAATTCACGTTCTATATCACCTAGTCAGTGGCAGTGACTATTTACCACTGGTGACAGCACAGTGGGCAGCAGCAAGAAGGGAATGGATTGTGCCTCGATCTGTCCCCATTTTCCAAAGGAGAAAGATTGTTTTATTGCTTGGCAAGAAGAATAAAACTGAGTTGTACCTATTCACTGTGTGGAACTTGGGTTACTAAAGCAAAGGAGTCAGGGACGAAGGACTGGACTTGACTCTAGGACACCTACACAAAAGCCCAATCTTCTGGCCTTCACCTCTTAGCTACGGAGGACATGGGCCGTGGTGTGTTTCATCTCTCTCTCCCAGGTACCCCTAGACAACAGTCATATGATCGATAAAGAAAGGGAGAGGGGTGAGGCCGCTACACGTGGGGGCTCATCCGGGATATGTGTATGGTGTCTGAAATTTAACTTTGCTGCCCAGAGGAGTTCCCATAACTGTGTAGTTCGTGGGCGGGGCAAGGGAAAAGCCCGCAAACAAGTGAGAAGCCCGCGAACAAGTGCAGAAGGTGGGAGGAGTCTGGCCACGTGGACATACGCACGTGGAGATTCCGGCGCAAGTGGGTCAGTGCGCAATGGAGCAGCAAAGGGAGAGGATGGCTTCAAGTGCTCCGTGGATTTCCGTTCCTTCCTTTGCGGATATGTCTTCTCTGGCTGCTCCGATTATGGATACGGGGATAAGACTAAGGCCCCGGGGGCGATTGGCTCTCTATACCTGCAGAGACATGGAGGCCCTCGGTGTGATTTGTCCCGGCTGTTCAGGACTGGTGGTCCAGCTGAAGCCGTTCGGGCGCTGTGAGGTCTGCAAAGAATTTCTCTTTGAGGTGGAATCATCCACAGAAAAGCCTCGGGCTTTCCACCTCAACTACCTCACAAGGACTACCACTCCGGAGGGAGAGATCGATGCTGGTGCGTTCCCCGTGCGCACTGATCCGGGCGAAGTGACTGCCCAAGCGGAAGTGAAAAGAGAGAAATCCGAGGATGCTGCCTCGGTCACCAGCAGCTCCCTGCTCCGGCCGCCAAAGAGAAAAGTCGGCCTAGTGATGGCCTCGTGTGGTCGTGGAAGAGCTTCGCCCCACTGCTTGCCTGGCCTGGATGGCTCCGGTAGGAAAAGTCCTGGACATCCCTGTTCTTCTAAAGGCCCAGGTGAGCCAGGGGTTGGGACTGTCTGCGTGGTTAAAAGTGGCGGTAGCCCACAGTTGGTAGAGGCTGTCAAGGGGGATAGTTCCGTGACTGGGAATTATCTGCCCGCTGAGTGCTACGACACCTCTGACCTGGATTCATTGTCTGACAATGGCGATGATGGGGAAATAGACGAAATCTTCCAACAGAAGGGATGGGACAAGATGAAGCTACCCTCGTCCTGTGTTGCAAGGGACCTGCCCATGTCTACTGGAGATAGTACACCTCGGGTAGAGGCTTCGGTGCCAAGGGAAGAAGCTGGTTCTCTGTCTGAAGTTCCCCTTCTGGATTCAACATCCATTTCACCTGCTCCTGTTGCGGGAGTGCAATGTCAATCACTGCGGGCTCCTAGGCCCAGGTCTACCAAAGTGGTGAACGCACCTCGCCACCCAGAAGTGATTGTTCCACCTGGAGAAGGAGACCGAGCTACTATGCCACCTTTGTCAAGGCTGCAGCGTCTCTTTGGCCAGAAGGTTGCTCAGGAATATGGGTGGGAATACCCGTATCTGCCTCGGGAACTGCTCTATGAGGTGGAGGTCTTTCGGCAAAGATGGTATGATACCTTTGTATGGGACAAACTGAAAGTACAGCAAGCACGACGGTACCTTTCCTGTTCACCAACGGTCACCAAGAAGTTTCAGGACTGTAAGGCTAAATGGATGCTGGGAAGACACATTCATGCGGACAAAGTGGTGATCTGCCGCTAGGAAGGAAAGAGTGTTGAGTACCATGTGGAGGCTTTTGATGATCGTCTGAAGCCTATATCATTGCCTCATCCAAGGTTTTACCTGTAAGAGAAAAAGCAAAGAAGAGAGGGAAAAAGACTCCCGTGTGCTTTTCTTTTCTATTCCTGGCTGAACTTTCCGGAGTGCCTTTCCTCAAACACAGGGACTGTGCCCTAGTTTTTTTTGTATTTGGGCAGTTCTACTCATTGGAGATATGGGAGCTGTTTTTGTTTGTTCTCCCTCCTTCTCCTGGCACTCAAAAGAAATCAGTGACTTTGGGTTTTAGATAGTGTAGGGTCACAGAGAAAATGATCAAGAGGAAAGTTCATCTGGAAGTGATGAGTGTCTTGACCACGGCACTGTCACCAGGTGGCAGTGTTGTGCAACGATTGTTTTGTTTTTTTTGACATTATGCAGCACTTATTGGAGTGAATGGGTTTCTTCTAGGATAGACTCATTCATTCCAAGCAAACACACATGTTGGTAGGATGTATGTTTCTTTTCTTTCCCTCTGCAGGAGACTCGTCTGTCAAGACTACTGAGAATGGGTGGTCCTTAGATAGCCAGAGGGAGGGAAGAATGTAAATGTGTGAGATATTTAAAGTGTTTTATTGGAAAGTTTTATAGTTATATTGTTTTAAGTTTTCCCTTTCCCATTCAGGTCTTGGCACAATTCAGGGCTAAATTGTGTAGTTTGGTCTCTGGGCTGAACTTATGTCACCACCCTTGTGGGATATGGGTTTGTACCAGACACTGGGGACCAGTGTCAAATCACCAGGGGGAGAGTGTAGCGGGTGTTTGAATTTATGTGAGGACTCTGGTGGTGTGGGGTTCCTTGGGGCCTACAGGTGGCGTTGTTGCCTTGGGCCGGAGCTGAACTCACATCGCAAACTGTGCCTTTTTGTCTTCCCCTGGAGCTGGTACAGCGGGGCGGGGAACCCGCTGTGACGCAAAGGGAGAGGTCATAAAAGGGGCGGATGCCCTGACCTTAGGGGCAGAGAGTTGGAGGACGTGGCCGCACCCAGGCACCTTCAGCTTGGGTGCTGGCGTTCCGGTGTTCCGGGCCTAGGCATCCTTGGCCTAGCCGGAGCGGAGATGGAGTCCATCTCAGGCACCTTTAGCCTGGGGTGAGGTACTATGGCGGATGCCTGGGGCTCAGTACCTTCGACTGAGTTCCGCGAGGGTGGAGGAATCCGAGGGGACCCTAGCTCCTTGGGTGCCCGTGTCTGAGTTCGTGAGGACTGGTGCGCAGTAACTTCTCTGAAGAGCCCGGCGCGGCATCGCTGGTGACGGAGAGGCCTCCATTTCTCCCTTGGATGGATTTCTTCCTCTGACAGGGGCAAAGTGAGCGAAGGTAATTCACGTTCTATATCACCTAGTCAGTGGCAGTGACTATTTACCACTGGTGACAGCACAGTGGGCAGCAGCAAGAAGGGAAAGGATTGTGCCTCGATCTGTCCCCATTTTCCAAAGGAGAAAGATTGTTTTAATGCTTGGCAAGAAGAATAAAACTGAGTTGTACCTATTCACTGTGTGGAACTTGGGTTACTAAAGCAAAGGAGTCAGGGACGAAGGACTGGACTTGACTCTAGGACACCTACACAAAAGCCCAATCTTCTGGCCTTCACCTCTTAGCTACGGAGGACATGGGCCGTGGTGTGTTTCATCTCTCTCTCCCTGGTACCCCTAGACAACAGCCATATGATCGATAAAGAAAGGGAGAGGGGTGAGGCCGCTACATATATATATATATATATATATATATACATATGTAGCGACCCTCTCTCCCTCTCTTGCTTTATCTGTTATGCGGCTGTTGTCTAGGGGTCCCTGGGAGGGAGAGATGAGATACACCATGGCCCATGTCCTCCATAACTAAGAGGATTGGGCCAGAAGATTGGGCCCTGTGCAGGTGTTCTAGAGTCAAGTCCAGTACTTCGTTCCTGACTCCTTTGCTCCTAGTAACCAGAGTTCCACACAGTGAATAGGTCCAAATCAGTTTTATTCTTCTTGCCAAACAATAAACAGTTTCTTCTACTGAGTAATAATGGGGAATAGATCGAGGCACAATCCTTTACCTTCTGATGCTAACCACTGTGATATCACCAGTGGCGGATAGTCACTGCCACTGACCATGTGAGGTAGAACGTGAATTACCTTCGCTAGCACGGCCCCTGTCAGGGGAAGGAGATCCGTCCAAGGGAGAAACAGGAGGCCTCTCTGTCACCAGCGGTGCTGCGCCGAACTCTCCAGAGAAGTTCCGCACACCAGTCCTCACGAACTCAGACACGGGCACCCAAGGAATTAGGGCCCCCTCGGATTCCTCAACCCTCGCGGAACTCAGTCGAAGGTACTGAGCCCCAGGACTCCGCCATAGTACCTCACCCCAGGCTAAAGGTGCCTGGGATGGACTCCATCCTCGCTCCGGCCAGGTCAAGGGCACCTAGGCCCGGAACACCGGAACGCCAGCACCCAGGCCGAAGGTGCCTGGGTGCGGCCGCGTCCTCTAACTCCGAACTCTGAACCCTGTGGTAAGGGCGTCGCCGTCCGCCCCTTTTATCCCCTCTCCCTTTGCGTCACAGCGGGTTCCCCGCCCCGCTGTACCAGCTCCAGGGGAGGACAAAAAGGTACAGTCTTGCGGTGTGAGTTCAGCCCCGGCCCAGGGCAACAGCGCCACAAGGAACCTCACACCACCAGAGTCCTCCAAGAACCAGAAAAGGGTCTCGGATACCCTAGCAATCTGTGCATCTGGGTTACACTACCACCCAGATACCTCCCTTAAATTCAAGTACCCGCTACATATATATATATATATATATATATATATATACAGTTGTGCTCATATGTTTACATACCCTGGCAGTATGATTTCTTGGCCATTTTTCAGAGAGTATGAATGATAACACAAAAACTTTTCTTTCACTCATGGTTAGTGTTTGGCTGAAGCCATTTATTATCAATCAACTGTGTTTACTCTTTTTAACCACTTCAGCCCCGGACCATTTGTCAGCTTAAAGAGGAAGTAAACCCTCCACACATTTTTTAGCTAAACATACCCCTGCAAGAGAAATGCATAATGAGCAAGTATGCACAGAATACTTGCTCATTATGTGGCACTTACCTGAAATCGAAGCCCCTGAAGTCCTCCTCCTTCCCCTCCGCTGCCGCCCGCCATCTTGCCTCAATGTCCCTTCCGTGTATCGCCGCTCCAGCGCTGTGATTGGCCGGAGCGGCGATGACGTCACACGCATGCGCGCTCGGGCCGGCAAGATCCCATTCAGAAAAAAGGCAATGATGCCGGCCCGCTAGTGCGTATGCGTTTGACGTCATCGCTGCTGGGTTTTTAGCAAATATCTCCTTAACCGTGTAGGTTCAGGCCTGGTTCACACTGGGGTGACAAACGCTCCGACATTGGGAGCTCATGTCGCATGACGTGTGAAAATCAATGTTTCCCTATGGGAGCCGTCTTAACTGGTCCGACACATGTCGGGCCGACTTTGAAAATGCTCCCTGTACTACTTTGGTCCGACTTTGATCCGACTTCAGCCCACTGACTATCATTGAAGTCGGATCAAAGTCGGACCGCAGTCTTGCATGATCCGACTTTGGCATGCGACTTGTGCTGTACTGCTCTTGAGGGGGAACTCCAGGCCAAATTTTCAATAAAAACCGGCATGGGTTCCCCCTCCAGGAGCATACCAGGCCCTTAGGTCTGGTCTGGATTTGAAGGGGCGCCCCTACGCCGAAAAAACGGCGTGGGGGTCCCCCCCAAAATCCAGACCAGACCCTTATCCGAGCACACAACCTGGCCGGCCGCAGGGGAAGAGGGGGGGACGAGAGAGAGGCCCCCCTCCCTCCTGAACCGTACCAGGCCGCATGCCCTCAACATGGGGGGGTTTGGTGCTCTGGGGCAGGGGGGCGACCTGCGGCCCCCCCACCCCAGAGCACCCTGCCCCCATGTTGATGAGGACAGGGCCTCTTCCCGACAACCCTGGCCGTTGGTTGTCGGGGTCTGCGGGCGGGGGCTTATCGGAATCCGGGAGCCCCCTTCAATAAGGGGGCCCCCGGATCCCGGCCCCCCCACCCTATGTGAATGAGTATGGGGTACATCGTACCCCTACTCATTCACCTGGTGGAAAAAAATTGCAATAAAAAAACCACACAGCTTTTTAAAGTATTTTATTGCACAGCTCCGGGGTCTTCTTCCGACTTTGGGGGTCTCCGGTGTCGTCGCCGCGCTCTCCGGTTCTTTCTTCTGCCGGGCCTCCGCTAACTTCTTTTTAGCTCTTCTGCTAGCGGAGGCCCGGTCTTCTCCGTCGCCTTCTTCTTCTCCCGCTCTCCGGTTCTTCTCCCGCTCTCCGGTTCTTTCTTCCGCCGGGCCTCCGCTAACTTCTTTTTAGCTCTTTTGCTAACGGAGGCCCGGTCTTCTCCGTCGTCTCGTCCGGCTCTCCATTGTCCTTCTGCCGGCCCCTCCACTAACTTCTTTAGCTCTTTTGCTAGTGGAGGGGCCGGTCTTCCCGTCGTCGCCGTCGGCGTCTTCTTCTCTTTTCTCCTCCTCGATGTTGACGCGTCGCTTCCTCCCGCTGTAATACTGGCTGTCCGCTCCGCATTAATATAGGCTTCTCATGACGTCACAGTCACATGTTCCGGGGCACATGGCCCCGGAGCATGTGACTGTGACGTCATGGGAACATGTGACTGTGACGTCATGCGAAGCCTATATTAATGCGGAGCGGACAGCCAGTATTACAGCGGGAGGAAGCGACGCGTCAACATCGAGGAGGAGAAGAGGGAAGAAGACGCCGACGACGGGAAGACCGGCCCCTCCACTAGCAAAAGAGCTAAAGAAGTTAGTGGAGGGGCCGGCAGAAGGACAACGGAGAGCCGGACGAGACGACGGAGAAGACCGGGCCTCCGTTAGCAAAAGAGCTAAAAAGAAGTTAGCGGAGGCCCGGCGGAAGAAAGAACCGGAGAGCGGGAGAAAACCCGGAGAGCGGGAGAAGAAGAAGGCGACAGGGAAAAACCTGGCCTCCGCTAGCAAAAGAGCTAAAAAGAAGTTAGCGGAGGCCCGGCAGAAGAAAGAACCGGAGAGCGCGGCGAGGACACCGGAGACCCCCAAAGTCGGAAGAAGACCCCCGGAACTGTGCAATAAAATACTTTAAAAAGCTGTGTGGTTTTTTTATTGCAATTTTTTTCCACCAGGTGAATGGGTAGGGGTACGATGTACCCCATACTCATTCACATAGGGTGGGGGGGCCAGGATCCAGGGGCCCCTTTATTAAAGGGGGCTCCCGGATTCCGATAAGCCCCCCGCCCGCAGACCCCGACAACCAACGGCCAGGGTTGTCGGGAAGAGGCCCTGTCCTCATCAACATGGGGGCAGGGTGCTCTGGGGTGGGGGGGCCGCAAGTCTCCCCCCTGCCCCAGAGCACCAAACCCCCCCCATGTTGAGGGCATGCGGCCTGGTACGGTTCAGGAGGGAGGGGGGCCGCTCTCTCGTCCCCCCCCTCTTCCCCTGCGGCCGGCCAGGTTGTGTGCTCGGATAAGGGTCTGGTTTGGATTTTGGGGGGACCCCATGCCGTTTTTTCGGCGTAGGGGCGCCCCTTCAAATCCAGACCAGACCCAAGGGCCTGGTATGCCTCTGGAGGGGGAACCCATGCCGGTTTTTTATTTAAAATTTGGCCTGGAGTTCCCCCTCAAGATTCATACCAAACACAGTGCCTGATATTGGCGGGGATCCAAGTCGGATCCCCGTTCATTGAAAGTCGGACATATGTCGGCTTCATGTCGCAGGGCAAAGTCGGATCCAAAGTAGGACAGATGTCGTGTCACACTAGTGTGAACCCAGCCTTAGGAGATATTTCATTCACCTACAGGTAAGCCTTAGGCCCCTTTCACACTGAGGCGTTGAAAAAACGCTAAAAAATAATGACATTTTTTACCGCGATTTTACCGCGTTTTTACCGCGATCGCGGTAAAAATAGCGCTAACGCCTATGCGTTTTTACCGCGATTTTACCGCGTTCACGCTAAAATTAGCGCGAACGCGGTAAAAACACGGTAAAAACGCATAGGCGTTAGCGCTATTTTTTAACATAACGCTTATGCCTATGTGTTTTTACCGCGTTTTTACCGCGAATCCCATTCATTTCAATGGGGATAGCGTTTTTACAGCGCTATTTTATGCGCCCTAAAGTTGCTCTAAAAAAGCTGTTTGCAGGATTTTTTTTAACGCCCAGCCAGCAAAACGCCTCAATGTGAAAGCCCTCAGAGATTTCACATTGAGAATGCTGGGGCAGGATTATTTCAGGCGTTATTACAGCGCTATTTTTACCGCAAAAACGCGGTAAAAACGCCTTAGGCCCCTTTCACACTGAGGCGTTTTTACCGCGTTTTCGCGGTAAAAATAGCGCTGTAATAACGCCTGAAATAATCCTGCCCCAGCATTCTCAATGTGAAATCTCTGTGGGCTTTCACATTGAGGCGTTTTGCTGGCTGGGCGTTGAAAAAAATCCTGCAAACAGCTTTTTTAGAGCAACTTAAGGCCCCTTTCACACTGGGGCGGGCAGGAGCGGTGGAGGTATAGCAGCGCGATTTTCAGCGCTGCTATACCCTCGTTCTTACCGCGGTATGCGGTCGCTAGGGGGGTGAATTTAACCCCCGCTAGCGGACGAAAAAGGCTTAATACCGCCCGCAAACCGCGGCTATTGCCGCGGTTTGCGGGCTGTATTACCGCGCTGTCCCATTGATTTCAATGGGAGACGGCGGTAAAGGAGCGGTGAACACACCGCGCCTTCACCGCTGTAAAGAAGCGGCTAGCAGGACTTTTGGAGCGGTCCTGCTAGCGCACCGCTTCAGTGTGAAAGCCTTCGGGCTTTCACATTGAAGGCTAAAGGGCATGATTTTTTCATGTGGTATAATAGCGCTAATATTAGCGCTAAACCGCATGAAAAACGCCCCAGTGTGAAAGGGGCCTTAGGGCGCATAAAATAGCGCTGTAAAAACGCCTATCCCCATTGAAATGAATGGGATTCGTGGTAAAAACGCGGTAAAAACGCATAGGCATAAGCGTTATGTTAAAAAATAGCGCTAACGCCTATCGTGGTAAAAACGCATAGGCGTTAGCGCTATTTTTACCGCAATCGCGGTAAAAACGCGGTAAAAAATGTCAATCTAGGCTTACCTGTAGGTGCATGTTGTCAAAGTGGGTTTACAACCACTTCAAGGACCAGAGGTCTTTTTACAATTTGGCACTGCGCTGCTTTAACTGGTAATTGCACGGTCATGCAATGTTGTACCCAAACGAAATTTGCGTCCTTTTTTCCCCACAAATAGAGCTTTCTTTTGATGGTATTTGATTGCCTCTGCGATTTAAATTTTTTGCAATATAAATGAAAAAAAAAAAAATTTCAAAAAAATATTATATTTTCTAGTTTTTGTTATAAGAAAATCTAATAAACTAAATTTTAGTCATACATTTAGGCCAAAATGTATTCAGCCACATGTCTTTGGTAAAAAAAATGTCAATAAGCGTATATTTATTGGTTTGCACAAAAGTTGTAGCGTCTACAAACTAGGGTACATTTTCTGGAATTTACACAGCTTTTAGTTTATGACTGCCTATCCCATTTCTTGAGGTGCTAAATGGCAGGGCAGTACAACCCCCCCCCCCAAATTACCCCATTTTGGAAAGTAGACACCCCAAGGAAATTGCTGAGAGGCATGTTGAGCCCATTGAATTATTTTTTTTTTGTCCCAAGTGATTGAATAATGACAAAAAAATTTTTTACAAAAAGTTGTCACTAAATGATATATTGCTCACACATGCCATGGTTACATGTGGAATTGCACCCCAAAATACATTTTGCTGCTTCTCCTGAGTATGGGGATACCACATGTGTGGGACTTTTTGGGAGCCTAGCCGCGTACGGGGCCCCAAAAACCAAGAACCGCCTTCAGGATTTCTAAGGGCGCAAATTTTTGATTTCACTCCTCACTACCTAGGACAGTTTTGAAGGCCATAAAATGCCAAAATAGCACAACCCCCCCCCCCCAAATGACCCCATTTTGTAAAGTAGACACCCCAAGCTATTTGCTGAGAGGCATGTTGAGTCCATGGAATATTTTATATTTTGCCACAAGTTGCAGGAAAATTACAAACTTTTTTTTTTTTGCACAAAGTTGTCACTAAATGATATATTGCTCACACATGCCATGGGCATATGTGAAATTACACCCCAAAATACATTCTGCTGCTTCTCCTGAGTACGGGGATTCCACATGTGTGGGACTTTTTGGGAGCCTAGCCGCGTACGGGACCCCGAAAACCAAGCACCGCCTTCAAGATTTCTAAGGGCATTCATTTTTGATTTCACTTCTCACTACCTATCACTACCTATGACAGTTTTGAAGGCCATAAAATGCCAAGATGGCACAAAAAACCCCCCAAATGATCCCAATTTGGAAAGTAGACACCCCAAGCTATTTTCTGAGAGGCATGTTGAGTCCATGGAATATTTTATATTTTGCCACAAGTTGCAGGAAAATTACAAACTTTTTTTTTTTTTTTTGCACAAAGTTGTCACTTAATGATATATTGCTCAAACATGCAATTTTTGGGAGCCTAACCATGTATGGGGCCCCAAAAACCAATCACCGCCTTCAGGATTTCTAAGGGGCATGTTAAGCCCATTGAATATTACATTTTTTTTCCCCCAAGTGACTGAATAATGACAAAAAAGAATTTTTTTTTACAAAAAGTTGTCACTAAATTATATATTGCTCACACATGCCATGGTTATATGTGAAATTACACCCCAAAATACATTTTGCTGCTTCTCCTGAGTACGGGGATACCACATGTGTGGGACTTTTTGGGAGCCTAGCCACATACGGGGCCCCGAAAACCAAGCACCGCCTTCAGCATTTCTAAGGTCCAGACGGAATCCCAGGGAGAGTAGTTAAGGCCTGTGCTGATCAATTAGCTGGAGTCTTTGCCAAGATCTTTAATCGATCACTATCATCTGCTGTTGTTTAAAATCAGCCACTAGAAGTCAACTGTGGGAAGTTTAGACAATTATAGACCAATAGCACTGACCTCAGTACTAATGAAGTGCTTTGAGAGGTTGATCTTGAAATATATCAAAACTAGACTACCGGGTAGTTTAGATCCTTATCAGTTTGCGTATAGGGCAAATAGAAGCACAGAAGATGCGATAGCTTTAGCGCTGCACGGGGCACTTGGACATCTGGAGCATTCAGGAAACTACATAAGGATGTTGTTTATAGATTACAGCTCTGCCTATAATACCATCATTCCAGATCGGTTGTTTGAAAAAATGCAAAAATTGGACCTGCCGCCCTTTATTTGTTTTTGGATAAGGGATTTTTTGGTCTATCGCTCACAGGTGGTCAAATTGGATACGTTTGTTTCTTCTAAGCGAGAAATAAGTACTGGAGCACCACAGGGTTGTGTTTTAAGTCCCTTTCTCTATGCACTGTACACTAGACATGTGCAAAAGGAAAAAATTCATTTCGTTTCGTTTCGTTTTAATTCGTTAATTAATTAATTTCGTTTAGTTAGATTCGTTAAATTTGTTAAATTCGTTTTCGGATTTCGTTTTGTTTTCGACCGAATTCGAAAATCAGTCGCATTCGAAAATATTTCAACCGAATTCGAAAATATTTCTACCGGATTCGAAATTATTTCAACATGATTCGAAATTATTTCAACTGCATTTGAAACTATTTCAACCGGATTCGAAAATATTTTGCGACCCGACTTTGGGTCCACGTATCTCAGGGTCACTTAGTAATAGAAACCCCAAATTTGGAGATGTTATAGTGCTAGTTCTACTGTGTTTGCATACCAAATTTGGGGTTTCTAGCTACAAGTGGCCCCGAGATATGTGGACCCAAAGTCGGGTCGCAAAATGTCAAGCACTTTACTGGAGCAGAGAATGACATTTTGCGACCCGATTTTGGGGCCACATATCTCGGGGCCACTTGTAGCTAGAAACCCCAAATTTGGTATGCAAACACAGTAGAACTAGCACTACAACATCTCCAAATTTTGGGTTTCTATCACCAAGTAACCCCAAAATACATGGACCCAAAGTCGGGTCGCAAAATATTTTCGAATCCGGTTGAAATAGTATCAACATGATTCGAAATTATTTCAACTGCATTTGAAACTATTTCAACCGGATTCGAAAATATTTTGTGACCCGAATTTGGGTCCATGTATCTCGGGGTTACTTGGTGATGGAAACCCCAAATTTGGGGTTATTGTTTTTCTAGTCTATTTTCTATTTTATTATAATCTTTTCTATCCAAAGTTAAAATTAATTAAATAATGAAAAAATTTGAATTCATACTATTCGAAATTCAAATTTATTCTATTCGAAATTCGAATTTCAGAAGATGGTTGTATATTCTTTCTATTTTATTCTTCTAAATTATATTTTTTTTCTATTCTGTTCTAATCTTTTCTATTTGAATTATAAATTTTGGAAGAAGGTTATTTACTTACTTATATACATCTGTCACATAAAAAAAAAGATGTGAAATGGCTGTCACGGATGTCGATCGCAAGGCAAGTACATATGCTGTATGTCATTGTCCACTTACCACAACACCTGCCATGAGTGCCACGACACCGGCCACGAGTGCCACGACACCGGCCACGAGTGCCACGTGACCTGCCACGAGTGCCACGTGAACGGCCACGAGTGCCACGTGAACGGCCACGTGACCTAGTTGTGGATTGTCTACTTGCCACGTCACCTGCCACAAGTTATGGGGCTCCTGGCACCAAGTGACCCCCAGATATGGGCGATATTTCAAGTACTTTTCTGCAGCAGAGAATGACATTTTGTGACCCGACTTTGGGGCCACGTATCTCGGGGCCACTTATAGCTAGAAACCCCAAATTTGGTATGCAAACACAGTAGAACTAGCATTACAACGGGGTTACTTGGTGATAGAAACCCCAAATTTGGGGTTATTGTAGTGCCAGTTGTAATGTGTTTACATACCAAATATTTTGGGATTTCTAGCTATAAGTGGCCCCGAGATACGTGGCCTCAAAGTCGGGTCACAAAATTTAATTCTCTGCTGCAGAAAAGCACTTGACAGATCGCCCCTATCTGGGGGTCACTTGGTGCTAGGAACCCCATAACTTGTGGCAGGTGACGTGGCAAGTGGACAATCCACAACTTGGTCACGTGGCACTCATGGCAGGGGTTGTGGTAAGTGGACAATGACATACAGCATATGTACTTGCCTTGCGATCGACATCCGTGACAGCCATTTCACATCTTTTTTTTTATGTGACAGATGTATATAAGTAAGTAAATAACCTTCTTCCAAAATTTATAATTCAAATAGAAAAGATTAGAACAGAATAGAAAAAAAATATAATTTAGAAGAATAAAATAGAAAGAATATACAACCATCTTCTGAAATTCGAATTTCGAAAAGAATAAATTTGAATTTCGAATAGTATGAATTCAAATTTTTTAATTAATTAATTAATTTTAACTTTGGATAGAAAAGATTATAATAAAATAGAAAATAGACTAGAAAAACAATAACCCCAAATTTGGGGTTTCTATCACCAAGTAACCCCGAGATACATGGACCCAAATTCGGGTCACAAAATATTTTCGAATCCGGTTGAAATAGTTTCAAATGCAGTTGAAATAATTTCGAATCATGTTGATACTATTTCAACCGGATTCGAAAATATTTTGCGACCCGACTTTGGGTCCATGTATTTTGGGGTTACTTGGTGATAGAAACCCAAAATTTGGAGATGTTGTAGTGCTAGTTCTACTGTGTTTGCATACCAAATTTGGGGTTTCTAGCTACAAGTGGCCCCGAGATATGTGGCCCCAAAATCGGGTCGCAAAATGTCATTCTCTGCTCCAGTAAAGTGCTTGACATTTTGCGACCCGAATTTGGGTCCACGTATCTCGGGGTCACTTAGTGATAGAAACACCAAATTTGGTATGCAAACACAGAAGAACTAGCCCTACAACATCTCCAAATTTGGGGATTCTATCACCAAGGAACCCCGAGATACATGGACCCAAAGTCGGGTCAAAAATATTTTTAGATTCGAAAAAATTCGGATTCGGTTAAATTCGTTAGTATTGTAATTCGGTAATTCAGATGCATCCGAATGTCCGAATAATGAAAAATTCGTCCGAATTTCGATTCGGAACGAAACGAAATGCACATGTCTACTGTACACATATGACTGCACCCCCTATTATGAGACCAATAGTATAGTTAAGTTTGCAGATGACACTACCGTAATCAGTTGTATCACTGGAGACGATGAGGAGCAATACAGGAGAGAGGTTGATAGGATAGTGGAATGGTGTACAGCAAATAACCTGATCCTGAACACAGGGAAAACAAAGGAACTGATTGTAGATTTCAGAAGGAACAGGCCTGAACCAGCACCGCTTTTTATTAAAGGCGTGTGCGTGGAGCGGGTCTCTACCTTTAAGTTTTTGGGAACATGCATTTCTGAAAACTTATTGTGGACAATCAACGTTAAAGCCATTATTAAGAAATCGCAACAGCGTTTATATTTTTTGCGACTCCTTAGGAAAAATGGCTTGGGAAGGAAGGTACTAGAGACCTTCTATCGCTCTGCCATTGAGAGTATATTAACGTATTGTATTCTAGTGTGGTACCCTAGTTGTACGCAGGCAGATAAAAATGCTCTAAAGAGAGTGGTTCGAACATCGCAGAAAATTGTAGGGTGTGAACTTGTTTCTCTAGATGAAATATATGAGACTCGTTGCCTTTGTAGATCAGGAAAAATAGTGAGAGACCCGACTCATCCTGGTTGTCATTTATTTGAATTATTGCCATCTGGGACACGTTTTAGGGTGATTAAAACAAGGACAAAAAGATTTAAAGAGAGCTTCTTCCCCAGGGCTGTTAAGGCTATCAATGCAGGAATGAAATGAAAGGAGGTCACATAGTCTTATTTTATTGTCTTGTTTAGTTTTTAATATGAGGATACTTTTTATACTTTTATAATATGGGGACACTTTTATATATAAATTCTGTCTGGTAAATGCATGGTTGATAATTAGGATGTATGAATAATGTGTGGAGTAGAAATGTAATTTCATTGTGAATTTGTTTTTACAATGACAATAAATCAAATCAATCAATCCAATCAATCAATAATGCTGCGTACACACGACCGTTTTTAATGTCATTGAAAAAAACTGTGTTTTTCTCGACGTGATTCTTCTCAAGCCTGCCTTGCCTACACACTATCGTTGAAAGGCATAATGGCAGAATGTGGCATCAGAGTTTTCCCAGCGTTGGAACTTTCCCAACGGTGGAGGAGCCATTGATGGCAAGCACGCCCGCATCGTGCCCCCACCCCATTCGGGATCCTATTATTTTAATTACAAAGGGTTCCACAGTATCGTGCTGATGGCGGTGGTGTCTGCCAATTATGAGTTTCTTTTTGTGGATGTTGGGAAAAATGGGCGGATGTCTGACGGTGGAGTTTTTGCCCAGACAGATTTCGCCCACCGGCTACAATCAGAAGACCTGGCATTGCCACCTGCGGCAGAGAATGAAGATGGACTACCCTTCGTTTTCATCGCAGATGAGGCGTTTGCGCTAGGTCCACATCTGATGAGGCCTTTTCCCCAAAGGACCCTCACCCCTGAGAGGAGGGTCTTTAATTATAGGCTGGCCAGAGCCAGAAGGGTGGTTGAAAATGCCTTTGGCATCATGGCCAGCCGTTTCTGCCCCTTTCAGACCTCTATAAATATGGCGGAGTACAAGTGGAATCGCATTGAATCACATTGTAATGTGCTGTTGCATCCTACACAATAAAAAAAAAAAAACACTCAACAAATTATATTTCTTCAGTTGGCCTTCAGGCAACACGCTATTCTGATGTAGCATTGCCAGCCCAGGAAGCTGGCCCTACAGGCTTGGCCCCCCAAAGCGGCCGTGATGTGCGCCAACGTTATGTTGATTATTTTATGGGTAGGGGGGCCATTGCAATGCATGATGACCTTTGAATCTTTGCTTTTAATAAAAATATACTTTATAATGAAAACATCTTGTTTTTTTTTTATTTGGGTTGATTTGATCTTTCTCCTAGGTCAGTGATGGTGAACCTTGGCACTCAAGATGTTTTGGAACTACATTTCCCATAATGCTCAACTACACTGCAGAGTGCCTGAGCAACATGGGAAATGTAGTTCCAAAACATCTGGGGTGCCAAGGTTCACCGTCACTGTCCTAGGTTATCCTAGTGCACTTGTAGTGCCATGTGTATTTTTCATAAGTAAATAACCATCATTGTTAGTGTAAACACACCCAATTAAAAAAAAAAAATTGGGCAACATTGATATAAGAAGCCACACATTGTTGAGTATAAAATATTTTTAATTGTTGCACATTTTAAATATTTTCTTTTTTATTAAAATAGAAAATAGTATACTTTTTTTATTTTTGGGTATTTATCTTGCTAAAACGCATGAACCATATGTAAGTTCAACATGTACAATAGTACTAAAAACAATTAAAACTTTACAAAACAAAATATCAAAACAAACAAAAGTAAAATTTGTTGCCATATTAAAGATTTAAACCCTCCCAAGCGCATCTCTGATCTTTTTTATTCTTTGCTCCAGCTGCTTGGTCTTTTGCCTGATCTGGAGCAAGTTTTGGTTGATATGATCCAGGTCACGAGAGCAGACCATGAGTTCTTGGATCACCATCTGGGCACTGTGACTGGTGAATCTTTCTTGGGCCACAGGCAGAAAAGCACCTAAAATTTTTAAACACACCATGTCTTATAAATATGCAGGCCTACATCTATTACCTGAAGCTGTGGTGTATGACGCTGACCTGTTGTGTTGCCAATTTCCACTTCTTCCTCCACATCCCGCGGTTGTGGGTCTTGGGTTGGAGGTGTCGGGTTCCTAGGCTCCTGTCTCGAAGCTCTTTGAAGCCCTATGAGTTTGAACCAAAAGTATACTTGAGTAAATAAAAAAATTTAGGTCTGAAAGAGTATTAATCATTCTTTGGAAGTGTGGTACAATTGTCTGTTTTGTCAATAGTTCTAAGCTGAACACATGATTGTATCCATTACCAAAGCTGGTAGATTGATCTATTTTGGTCAAGTTTCACACATGGCAACACACCAAGTATCCACTGGATCACCTGTGTGTGACACCATAAAAAGGTTGTTCTTGTGGCCCACACTTGTGTTAATGAGTCCAGATGTGTAACCAGCTGCTGAGCATACTCTCCTTACCATACACTGAATCCAGTTAGATTAGTTAAATATAGTTACCAACACATCTACACAACCATGTTTCAAAAATATTCTCACATAAACAGTTCAAGATGTCAAGTTTCATGTTCTTGGGCACAATAATCAGTCGTAGGAATCATCGTTCACTAATTAAATTACAATGTTTTTGTCTGATAGTGTTAACTAAATTTGATCATTCCTAAATAGGCATGTTCAAATTTAGTTCCGGGACGCCGAGGCAGCCATCCAGGGAGGGTTGCCATTGCGGCATGGTTGCCCCTGTGAGGCGACGCATGGGGGAGGATCATCCTAGGACATCTTCCTCAATTGAGGACTATATATAAACACATATAGGAAACTGGGTAGATCTCATGTTGATCCCCAGCTTCCCCAATATGGCAGATCAGAGAGTCCAGACAATTGTAAGTATTAAACAGCCTACACAGGCTGTTTGTCACTCTTCCCTTCACTTTTACCCTTTGGGTAATACTACTCCTTCCCATTGAGCTCTACGAGCACTGGTTGTTTCCCCTGGCAAAGGTTCAGTTGGGAATCTTCCAGCATCAATGGATTTAGCTCTTTAATATTCAGCTGTGACTTGGATAGGTTGTAGCATTTCACACTCATCACACTTAACACACTAGATTTTTCACCTATACACATTTTATTTCCAACACTCATTCCATCACTTTCGCAACATCACATTACATTTCACTGCACATTTCACATCCACACCCATTCTTTCACACTCCTGATTACACATAATTCTTCCATTTTCATTTTCTTTTTAATATTTTTTACCAACAATTTCTTCACTTTTTTCACCCTCACTAGTCCTCCCCATTACACCTTCCTACCATCACCTACCCACACATACAACTCACTCAGTCACCGCTGTACCCATCATACCAATAGATTTTAATAATAAACATATCAACATCCTAATATATAACAATGGAAGGGCAACCCATATGGACCTCCCACCTGCCTACATAATAAGATGTCATATAATATACTAATTGTATGGAAGCAATACCAATGCATCCTACATTGATGCCTTTGATGTCCTTTACAGGTGCTGGTTGCCTGTCCGTGCGCGCCTCGCGTGGAGCATCCCCCCTCCGGTATGGCTCCCTGTAGGTCGCATTTGTTTCCTGGTGGCGCCGACCCCCGGGGTGTCGGGTGGCTGGGGGGCTGTTGGATCCCTGGAGGCGCCCCCTTTTGGCGGAGCTCTGATTGGAAGCTAGGTTCTAACATACAACATATTGGTAATTATATATTTTGTGTCCCTTACCTTTGGGTACATACCCAGGTAATGAAGTGATACTCATCTTATAATTCTTTGCAGCAAACAACATACCCTCTGAAGAAGATCCTTTGTGATCGAAACGCGTCAGAACGTATACAGATGCATATTGACATGTATAGCTGTATAGCATTGTTGTGTAACATTTATGTTGTATTTTAACATTCTGTGTGTGTAAACTCCATCAGAGCTTCAAATGTTGGTAATTCTATGTACAGATGCAATAAATACATTTTATTATACTTTTGCACATTTTTGCTGCTAAAAAACCCCACCGGGGGGCATTCCCATTCCTCATTATTCGGGGTGTGCAGCGTCATTCGCTCTCTTTATATATGTCTCTTTCCCATTTCCTGTTCAAATTTAGTTAACACTGTATCTGAAAAAAAACATTGTATTATTGCAAATGAACGATGATTTCTACGATCGATTCTTGTGCCCAAGAACATGAAACTTAACATTTTGAACTGTACTACATTAAAGAAAAAGCACATGCAGCACCATGCTAGTAATAATAATCTGAGTAACTGTAAATCTACTTACTTCTTCTAATAACTTTTTTTATTTTGCTGTATTGCTCCAGCTCCCTCAAATTGATGTCAGATGCATCTTTTGCGGAGCTGTTCTTTTGATCTGCGAACCCCAAATTTTCTTTGCAGAGTTTTCACCACTTTGTCCATTATTTTTGCCTTGACCTGGTCATCATAATCCTCCCTCCTCAATATTGCCACCATTTCAACCATCTCCTCGAACGCCATGTTTGTGGCCTTGTATCTCCGGGATCTGGTCTGTGGTTCTTCCAGACTTTCCTCCTCAATTTGCAGAGTCTCCGCCATGTTGTGTAAGCATTAGGACAAGCGAGAAGGGGCGGGGAAAGTAGTATAACGAACGTCAGGGGCGGGGAAAGCGTGCAGAGCTTCACACATTCGCAGTGTATATAACGGAAATACGCATGGATGAAAACAACGTTTAGTGTGTGGAAGAAGGTCGGAAGCAACGAACGTGTAGATCGAGGGTACGTAACATTTTTTATACTTTTATACTTGATGACTGATCGATTGATGAGTTTGTGCCCTATATATGGTGAGAAAGATTAGTAGTAGTCTTGACTGACATTAGTATTTTTGTCTGGTTTTTGTGAAGGACTAGCATCAAAGGTAGAGCTTGAAGGACACCGCCACTCACTGGTTCTTCTTTTTAAGGGCTTTGTTTGCCCATTTTTATTAAAAGAAGTTCACAACAAAATCAAAGGTTTCCCTCGCAGGGGTTTCAGCACTCCTTTTCATCAACAAAATGACATTCAGCCTCCTGGCTTATACATACATCAGTGCTGCTCAGACCTTCCACTTCAGGCTCTTGTCTGTCTCCTACAATTCCATTGGCAACACCGTCCATTTAGATAGCAGCCCCTCACTGCTCTGACCCTCAGACCTGGGTCTCTGGCTGCCACTGTGCACACTTGCACACCTGCCCTCTATGGCTTCCCCAGTGCACACCTGCACTCGTCGGGAGGGTGGAGCCCAGAATGCTGGTCCTGACTCTACTATCAGGCCCACACACACCTGAACAATCAGTGTGCAGTTGAGTCTCAAAACCCGGATCCAGGACTGGGGATTTCATCCCACCCGGATCTCTAAGAAATCCCCAAGCTCCGGGTCCCAAAGTGGACTTTAGTAAATCATGAGGAAACTGAAAAGCCAGTTTCCTCCCAAACAAGCAAATACCCTGGAGCCCCTCAACCTGCCTGGTTGAGAATCCTGTATTCATACACTGGTGGGGTACCACACTACCACATACCCTCCCCCTTTGTTTCGATCCGAAGGGAGAAACACCAGCACCCATCATTATGGTTGGGACACCTCTGTGCTGGCTGTCAGCCACGTAGGCCCAACCTTTTTCCGGGTGCGATTCCAGGTATGTCCCACCCTGGATCTTAACAAGGTCCTATATTTCCCTATACTCAGCCTTCTCCCTCTTCTTTTGGGGTTCCATAAGCACTGCCTCTCCTGAAATTTTAACAGGGCACCCCTGGTCTTTCTACTAACCCTTCTGCCTCCACGCTTCAGGTTCCCTGGTTTCCCAATACTTTTGGACACCACACTGTCATGTACCTTTAACAAACTATTTGGTTCATCATTGACAGACATATTCAAACCAACATTACACCTCTCAACGTTGCACAGATCACCAATGCCTTTTTTTTAGCATTTGCTAGGGCAGAGTCTGCAGAGGGCACACATACCGGAGGGCCGCCATCACCCACGGGAACCTCACAGGACGTCACCTCCCCGGGGTTCACCCACTCTGCAGGCAGCTGTTCTACCACTTGCCCTGTTCTGATGCCATCTGTATTTTTATCCACCTGAACAGACAAGCTCTTTACCGCACATACAATTTTTACCGCACTTCTTATCCGTTTCCCTGTCTCGGGGACCTTATTAGGTTTGTCACCTAAACCAAACATTGGACTGGGGACCACAGTCTTTTTAACCACCTTCGGTTGAGCCCCGGTCAGGATTTCTGCTGCTTTCTGGTCCACACTTGGCCCTTCCATCTCATGCGATTCTTCCACTGGTACAGCACACACGCCCTTCACCGACAGCTGACCAGTACTACCTTGGCAGCAGAAATGCCTTCTACCTGGCTGTTAGGTGGTGAAACCTCAGACACTTTCTTTTCACCAAAGCCTCTCCCATATACCTCTTGTACAGGAAGTAACCCATCAGCATACCTAGAGGCAATTTTCAACACTAGTAATACAGTCATAAATAAACCATTTCTGTCTTGTCTTCCTTTGTGCTGTACCACCTGCCACTCAGGGTTCCACCTAATGGTACTCCGCAGTACCAGACTGTCTGACTGTGGTGGAGACACCCCAGTATAGACTGGCTGTACATCCCAAAGTTTAATCATCTCCTTTAATACTTTTGTTAGAAACCATACCCCTGGTTCCAGACCCAAGTCCTTCCTGGGGACTTTCCTGACACTGGGGATGCAGACAGACTCACTTGCTGAGACGTGAGAGGTTGCAAGGTTTAATGGAACCTTCTCCCAGCTGGAGACAACCACAGCCTGGTGCTCTACCAGAGCGCTGCCAGGTGCTTGACTCATACCCAACTTCTCAGGTTCAGCACCAATGAACTGCTTCACATTACCAGTGACAACGTCACTTTGACACGCCATGTCAGCATCATTTTTGTAGGTTACTGACAAAGTGTCTGCTGTGTGCTCGCCCTTATATGGTCCATATTTCTCACGAGGGTTAACCCCTGCAGCAGCCACCGCGCCCTCAGGTATAAGCTGTTCTGCCGTCCCTCCTGCTGGCACAGCAGAAACTTTGTCCACCTTATTTTTGTGCATGAAAGCCTCATCTATCAGGGACATTAGATTTTTACCCCAACTATCCCAATCCGTTGTAGCTGTGCTCCATTCACTGCCGTTCCTCAGCCCTGATCCATCCGCCCAAGGAGACATATTAGAACAGACGGGTTTAGTTGCAGATTCATCACCCAAATTACGAATCATGGCAGACTTCGGTAACCCATGTTTTAGCACCGCAGGTTGCAACACACCACAACCACCACCTTGCTCGGGCGGCGCTTCATAAGCCTCACACACCTTTGCATTTTTCACAGGTTGTGTTAACCCACCATTTACCGGCACATTTTTAGTACTAGCAGCTTGCACTAACACATTACCATTACACGGTACAGTTCCACTCTGTCCCACCAGAGTGACATCGCAGTTGTCCATGGCAACCTCCGACTCCAATACATGAAGTTCCCTGGAGATTTCTGGGGACAACTGTGCTGTCTTACCACCAATTGCTACAGGCAACGACCCATTTGTGACAACAGCTTTTGCTCTGGAAGAACCTGGGGTTTTCCCAACAGCAGCAAACTTTTCATTAACAGTAAAACTTATAGCATTTTTAGTTTTTGCAGGCTGTCCTAGCCCACTGCCAACTTGAGGCTGGCAGGCATTAGACACAACACTTTTAGTCATCAACACAGGTTCTGTTTGGACTTTAACCCCTGCATTCCCACTGGGTATGAAAAAGTCATTCTCAAGAGCACATTCTGTGGCCCCACTAACTGGGGTCACTCTCACATCATCATGGACAGTTTCGTAGCCAGTTCTTTTATACCTGAAATCAGCAGTTCCAGGCATCATTTCATTAAAGATAGTCTTACCCACCACAGTAATTGGGGTCACCATCTTCATTTGAGTACGTTGTCTTAAGAACCAGTCCTCAGCCGCACATTTACTGGCCAACTCTCCCTGGTGGCCATGGGATGAAATCACAGCAGGCATCTCCCACTGTTTAGCACCCCCTGCAGACACCACAGAAAACTCCTCCTTGTTGCCAGGGGTGACTGCAAACATATTTGCAAAGGGATCTTGGCCCACAGGTAAAGAGTTCTGTTTAGCAACATTACCTCTAGGTGCACCCCAGAATATAGGGCAAGACAATATTTCGAGCCCCAGCTGGCCACATTCCAAGCATGGTACTGGATGACTTTTCCCCAGTGCGTTTCTCTCCTGATGATTCCCTCCAGGCACAACTTCCACTCTCGTTGCCATGGGAGATCGCAGTCTCCCAGCAGAGCTTTGCTGGCTCTCTCCAACATGCTGTATTGACTCCTCTGGAAGCCACTTGTCACGACCCTTGGGAGGCACACCCCATGGTCCACAGACAGCTCGACTGGCCTCCTCTGTGTTGCTATGGGCAACCACTCTCTGTCCTGGCTTTTGATCAGCCTCTCTTCTGGCATATAACACAGGCTTCTCAGACCTTTGTTTTGCTAGGTAGCTTTGCATTGGAGCCAGGGACAAAAGGCACTTGGAGACTGCATGCCCCCACTCACTGCACCGCAAACAGCGCACTTGGTTCCACGTCTTGTCAGGGTTTCCCACCCTGCATCTGCTGGACCCTGTCTCAAGCTGTGTCACTTTCACACTTTTCGCAACAGCTGCTGGTTTAACTGCAGCAGCGTTGCCAGGGGCAACAGCACCCCTCTCCCAGGCATGGACATCCGGCAGCTCTCTTTTTGTATGGAAGGTTGGCTTGCCTTCCACTTTAGCTTGGTCCAATCCTGCCAGGTGTCGCTTGCACCAATCCACTGCAGATTCAAATGCTGGTGAACTCTCCACACTAGCCATCATCTGTGCATTCATTGCACCAGGGTTGCTAGGGACAACAGCAGCCCTCTTTTCCCTTGGAAAACTCTGTTTAGGCATGTATCATGTTCGATCAGGCGGTAACAACCCCTCCAGCCACAGAGCTCTATCTATCATCTCAGCCATCCTTGCTTCTTTTAGGCGTTTTGATCGCCCCATCCTTGCGGTCTTGCACACAGCAACTTGTAACAGTTCTTGGCGGAGAAAAGGAAAAAAAATAAAAAATCTGTTTGTTTCTCCTTTCACAGGTACACAACCTGCATGCAACAGTCCATCAAATAAACTTCTGTGCAATGCAGTTTGCCTGGCTGCCACACACAGCTAGCAGCAGTTCACTGCAGAGAAAAAAAATTGACTTTTTGTTCACAGGTACACCACCTGCAACAAATTGGAGCACTGTCTCTTTAAGGCTAGTTACCTTTCACTTGCAGGTTCTCCTCACCTGCACACACACAGATTCTGCAGTCTCATGCACCAAAAACACAGTTCATATAACAGATGAACTTACTTGATTGTAGGGATCTCAGATTGTGCCAAAATTCTCCACCACGTGTGAAGGACTAGCATCAAAGGTAGAGCTTGAAGGACACCGTCACTCACTGGTTCTTCTTTTTAAGGGCTTTGTTTGCCCATTTTTATTAAAAGAAGTTCACAACAAAATCAAAGGTTTCCCTCGCAGGGGTTTCAGCACTCCTTTTCATCAACAAAATGACATTCAGCCTCCTGGCTTATACATACATCAGTGCTGCTCAGACCTTCCACTTCAGGCTCTTGTCTGTCTCCTACAATTCCATTGGCAACACCGTCCATTTAGATAGCAGCCCCTCACTGCTCTGACCCTCAGACCTGGGTCTCTGGCTGCCACTGTGCACACTTGCACACCTGCCCTCTATGGCTTCCCCAGTGCACACCTGCACTCGTCGGGAGGGTGGAGCCCAGAATGCTGGTCCTGACTCTACTATCAGGCCCACACACACCTGAACAATCAGTGTGCAGTTGAGTCTCAAAACCCGGATCCAGGACTGGGGATTTCATCCCACCCGGATCTCTAAGAAATCCCCAAGCTCCGGGTCCCAAAGTGGACTTTAGTAAATCATGAGGAAACTGAAAAGCCAGTTTCCTCCCAAACAAGCAAATACCCTGGAGCCCCTCAACCTGCCTGGTTGAGAATCCTGTATTCATACACTGGTGGGGTACCACACTACCACATTTTTGACTTGCAGCAATTATGCAGGTATTTAAAGATCCTGATTTTATGGCAGAGTTCCTGCAAAGGTGGAAGAATCTTCCAGTTTTATGGCAGATCAAAAATAAAACAAATAAAAATTAAGAAGCCAGGAAGATAGCACTGGAGAGCATGCTTGAATTTGTGAAAACACAGATCCCCACAGCAACAATCGAGGATGTCAAGAAGAAAATTGGGACCATTAGGGGCACATATCGGACTGAACGCAGTCCTAACATCTATGAGGTCAGGCGCAGCTGCAGATAAAATTTACAAGCCGAATATGTGGTACTACAGTCAGCTGAACTTCCTTGATGACCATCTTGAATCAAGGGAATCCCTTTCAAGCCTTCCCCCCAGAAGTAGCTCCAGCCTTCCCTGCAGCCAACCCTCCAGCCTTCCCTGCAGCCAACCCTCCAGCCTTCCCTGCAGCCAAGTTCAACCTTCTTTGGAGGAACAAGCTGAATTCCTGGAGGAGCCTGATTTGACCATTGGGAGCCAGGTATAGTATTTAGCTAAAGATTTCTTGTACTAAAAGTATAATGATGTCAAAGAGATGTTAAACTTGTGTGAAAATTCTTACCATTTACCAAAAAGTGTTTGACATATCAACAGACAGTAGTGGCCAAAAATGATGGGGACAAGAATGAAAAATGCTGGGGTCAGAATGATTGGCTTTAATATTTATTAGCATTCAATTTGCAACTGTCATGAGGTGACAAATGTGTGTGATAGCAAAAATTTTAATATGTACCTTTTTTATACACAGACAGAACAAAGCCAGGATGAGGAGGGAGAAAATTTGAGCCAGGAGGCGGCAGGCCCCAGTGGGACCCAGGAGGAGGCAGGCCCCAGGAGGAGGCAGGCCCCAGTGGGACACGGCATAACACCAGGTCCCAGATACCTCCTCTACGCATTCCACAAAAAAGGGCCAGGAGGCTTATCCAGATGGAGGAGGAGACACAGGCCCTAATTAGGGAGGCTACTGCGGCCCTCAGAGAGCCCCCCACCGCTGCAGAGGGATTTGCTGCCCTTATTGGGCACAAACTGCCACAAATGGACATGGGCCAGCATCTCCGATGTGAGACCGTCATATTGTAGGCGGTCAACATGGGCATGATGGGTAAGCTGAACGATTTCACTGACCTTGGGGATATTAGGTATGTTCCTGCACCTGCTCCAGTCCCTGCTCCTGCTCCAGTCCCTGCTCCAGTCCCTGCTCCTGCTCCAGTTCCTGCTCCTGCTCCAGTTCCTGCTCCAGTCCCTGCTCCTGCTCCAGTTCCTGCTCCAGTCCCTGCTCCTGCTCCTGTTCCTGCTCCTGCTCCTGCCACAAGATCTCCTCCAGGGACACAGCCTCCAAATACACAGTTAGCAAAGGCTGCAGGGAAGGCTACAGGGAAGGCTACAAAGAAGAGCAAAAAATAATTACATGATATGTCCTTCTGATGGTCCCAATTTTGTTCTTGACATCCTTTGTTGTTTGCTGTGGTGATCTGTGTCTGCACTAATTCAAGCAGGGTCTCCAGTGCTGTCTTCCTGGCTTCTTTGTTTTTCGTTTACCTGTGGTTTTGGTTTGCCTTCACCTTTAACTTGTTTTTATGCCAGAATAAATTGATTTTTGGTTTCCAGACAAAAATTGAACATGTGTTTTTATTCAAAATAGAGAGTTTGCTAGTGAGTAGGCAGGGGCATTTCAAAAAAACATTTTGAAATTACCAAGGGACACTAACCTCCTTGAGGGTAAATTATAATAAATAATAATGTTGTTGTGGTTACTTGACACACTCAAAAATATAAAAAAATAATAGAAAGCAGTCTAAAATATTATCCAAATAATAACCAAAAATAACATCTTCAATAAAAGATGGTAAAAATGTATTTTCGTTTTTTAGGGAGATCTGGCTTACAAAAAATATAGATTAATCATGAGATCACAATAAATAATAAATTAAAAAGTTTGTCAAAACTCTGTGAGAATATCAGCATCAAAAAAATTGGATTATTGCAGCATTATAACGAAGAAAAGAATGTGCTGCATTAAACGATGCAATAATTTACAGCATGACGAATGTGCTATCTCCATTCCGAACGCTAGTTTTACCAGAACGAGCGCTCCCGTCTCATCACTTGCTTCTGAGCATGCGCGTTTTTTTCACGTCGTTTTTCAGCCTACACACGGCCGTTTTTCATGACAAGAAAAACGACAACGTGAAAAACAACGAGAAAAATTAGAGCATGTTCCAAATTTTTCATGCTCATTTTTCACGTCGTGAAAAATGCTCTGAAGCCCACACACGATCGTTTTTAATGACAATTTTAAAAAATGTAATTTTTCTTGTCATGAAAAACGGTCGTGTGTACGCGGCATAAGGGCGTAAATTTTTGATTTCACTCCTCACTACCTATGACAGTTTTAAAGGCCATTAATTGCCAATATGGCACAAACCCCCCCCCCCCCCAAATGACCCTATTTTGGAAAGTAGACACCCCAAGCTATTTGCTGAGAGGCATGTTGAGTCCATGGAATATTTTATATTTTGTCACAAGTTGCGGGAATATGACAAACTTTTTTTTTTTGCACAAAGTTGTGACTAAAGGATATATTGCTCAAACATGCCATGGGCATATGTGGAATTACACCACAAAATACATTCTGCTGCTTCTCCTGAGTACGGGGATACCACATGTGTGGGACTTTTTGGGAGCCTAGCTGCGTACGGGACCCCGAAATCCAATCACCGCCTCCAAGATTTCTAAGGGCATACATTTTTTATTTCACTCCTCACTACATATCACTACCTATGACAGTTTTGAAGGCCATAAAATGCCAAGATGGCACAAACCCCCCCAAATGACCCCATTTTGGAAATTAGACACCCCAAGCTATTTTCTGAGAGGCATGTTGAGAGTCCATGGAATATTTTATATTTTGCCACAAGTTGCAGGAAAATGACAAACTTTTTTTTTTCTGCACAAAGTTGTCACTAAATGATATATTGCTCAAACACGCCATGGGCATATGTGGAATTACACCCCAAAATACATTCTGCTGCTTCTCCTGAGTACGGGGATACCACATGTGTGAGACTTTTTGGGAGCCTAACCGCGTACGGGACCCCGAAAACCAAGCACCGCCTTCAGGCTTTCTAAGGGTGTAAATTTTTGATTTCACAGTTTTGGAGGCCATGGAATGCCCAGATGGCACAAACCCCCCCCCCCCCCAAATGACCCAATTTTGGAAAGCTATTTGCTGAGAGGCATGGTGAGTATTTTACAGCTCTCATTTGTTTTTGAAAATGAAGAAAGAAAAAAAATTTTTTTTTCTTTTTTCAATGTTCAAAACTTTGTGACAAAAAGCGAGATCTGCAAAATACTCACCATACCTCTCAGCAAATAGCTTGGGGTGTCTACTTTCCAAAATGGGGTCATTTGGGGGGGTTTGTGCCATCTAGGCATTCCATGGCCTCCGAAACTGTGATAGGCAGTGAGGAGTGAAATCAAGAATTTACACCCTTAGAAAGCCTGAAGGCGGCGCTTGGTTTTCGGGGTCCCGTACGCGGCTAGGCTCCCAAAAAGTCCCACACATGTGGTATCCCCGTACTCAGGAGAAGCAGCAGAATGTATTTTAGGGTGTAATTCCACATATGCCCATGGCATGTTTGAGCAATATATCATTTAGTGACAACTTTGTGCAAAAATAAATAAAAAATTTGTCTTTTTCCCGCAACTTGTGTCAAAATATAAAATATTCCATGGACGCAACATGCCTCTCAGCAAATAGCTTGGGGTGTCTACTTTCCAAAATGGGGTCATTTGGGGGGGTTTTGAACTGTCCTGGCATTTTATGCACAACATTTAGAAGCTTATGTCACACATCACCCACTCTTCTAACCACTTGAAGACAAAGCCCTTTCTGACACTTTTTGTTTACATGTAAACATATTTTTTCTGCAAGAAAATTATGTTGAACCCCCAAACATTATACATTTTTTTAAAGCAAAGGCCCTACAGATTAAAATGGTGGGTGTTGCATTTTTTTTTCCACACAGTATTTGTGCAGCGATTTTTCAAACGTATTTTTTGGGGGAAAAAATATATATATTTTTTTAATTTTAATGCACTAAAACACACTATATTGCCCAAATGTTTGATGAAATAAAAAATATGATCTTAGGCTGAGTACATGGATACCAAACACAACATGCGTTAAAATTGCGCACAAACGCGCAGTGGCGACAAACTACATACATTTTTAAAAGCCTTTAAAAGCCTTTACAGGTTACCACATTCGATTTACAGAGGAGGTCTACTGCTAAAATTACTGCCCTCGATCTGACATTCTGTCAGAGAAATCCCCAATCCAGTCGCGCCAGCCAGCGCCCTGTGCGTATGCGCAGCGGAACGGCGCTTCGGCGCTTGCGCGGGCGTGGGACGGCGCTTTGGCACTCGCTGGTGCGTGCGTAGGCCAGTGCGCCAACAGGAATACAGGCGGGCCTATATAAAGAGGCCTAGCTGCACTAACAGGTTGCTGGTTTGTTGTCAGCTTTCCTGTGTACCTGGTTTCCTGAATCTACTGTTTAAACTCCTGTTGTGACCCGGATCGGCTTGACTACTCTTCTCATCTCTCCTGGACCTGACCCTTGGCTTAATTAGGGCACTATAAAAGATTCAAATTTTTTTTTTTTTTTTTTACACAAATATGCTAGGGTTTAAATAGAAGATCTGTCGGTAGGCAGTCTATAGTGGCTGCCTTTTATTGGATAACACTTAGATTGTAAATGGGGAATAATTTATCCAACTTAATGAATACCTGTTAGGCACTTTTTAATATTATTTTTTTTTTTCCCTCACTATTAGGCTTGGAAGGCCAAGTCCTCTTAGGATATTAGATTAATTAGGGCACTATAAGAGATTCATTTTTTTTTTTTATTATTATTATTTTTTTCTTCACTATTAGGCTTGGAAGGCCAAGTCCTTGTAGGATATTATATTAATTAGGGCACTATAAGAGATTCAAATTTTTATTTTTTATTTTTTGATTTACACAAATACACTAGGGTTTAAATAGAACATCTGTTTGTAGGCAGTCTATAGTGGCTGCCTTTTATTGGATAACACTTAGATTGTAAATGGGGAATAATTGATTTAACTTAATGAATACTTTTTAGGCACTTTTTTTTTTTTTTTTTTCATATACACTTGGGGTTAAACAGAAGATATGTTGGAAGACAGTCTAAAGTGGCTGTCTCTTATTAGGATGCACTTAGATTGTAAATGGGGAATAATTTAATTCATTTAATGAATATAATTTAGGCACCCGCTTTAGTTGTTCTTTTTGTAGGATAGGGGTATATTTTAATGGATAAATGTTGTTGGTAATGCTGGCACTTAAGTCACCTTCACTTTGTTGGGGTGGATCCCCTCTTCTCTTTTCTTTCTTCTTTTTTTTTTTTCCTCCCTCTCTCCTCCCTCTCTCTCTCTCTCTCTCTTTCTTTCTCTCTCTCTCTCTCTCTCTCTCTTTCCCTACCTCTCGTTCTCTATGTACCTCCCCGCTGAGTCAACGACCAACTAAAATCGACTGATTATATAGGGGGACAATACAATATAGAAGGATTCTTTGGGACAGGTATCCTCTAGGATAGATTAGGTAAAGATAATGAGGTGTGAAAAAGCCGAGACCGAATAAGTGGGTTTTTAAATGTATGTATAAAAATGTATTTTTAATGCTATGGTACAATTTGTAAATGTTTATTATACTGTTGAAAATTAATAAAAAAAAAAAAAAAAAAGGAAGTAGACGCTTCGGCCACTGGGGCTATCCTTTCTCAAAGACAGGGTCCCAAATCCCTTTTACACCCGGTAGCCTTTGCTTCTCGGAAACTAACCCCTCCGGAACGGAACTATGATGTTTGAGACCGAGAATTACTGGCCATTAAATTTGCTCTGGAGCAATGGCGGTACCTTCTGGAGGGTGCATCTCATCCTGTCATAATTTTCGCTGACCATAAAAACCTGGAGTACCTGAGGACAGCAAAACGTCTAAGACTCAGGGAAACCCGTTGGGCTCTCTTCTTCACCAGGTTTAATTTCCACATCACCTACAGGCCTGGCTCCAAGAACGGAAAGGCAGATGCGCTCTCCAGGATGTTTCCTGAGACTTCCCAGGCAGTGGAACCAAGTACTATTCTGTCTGCACAGAACTTTCTCCTGGTCTCTCAGGCCGACCTGCTAACCTCCATTAAGACAGCTTCCAGGCACTGCTCGGACCAGGAAATCTCTTCTCTAGAGAAACATGATGACTTGCTTTGGTCCTGGGGTAAAATCTTTGTTCCTCTGGAAACAAGACAACTGGTCTTAGGAACTTTTCACGACCACAAATTAGCAGGCCACTTTGAAACCCGGAAAACCACGGAACTAGTCTCCCGCTCTTTCTGGTGGCCAGGCTGGAGACAAGATTGTAAGACCTACGTCGCCTCCTGCACCCGTTGCCAACGCAATAAGGGACCGAACACCAAAAGCTGGGGACTACTCAAACCCTTACCTATCCCTGAACGTCCATGGGCAGACGTTTCCATGGATTTTATCTACCTCCCTCTGGAGGATTCACCACGATTCTGGTCGTAATTGACCGCTTTTCCAAGATGGCACACTTTTTGCCCATGATCGGTACTCCCTCTGCTGCAGATACAGCCAAAGTATTTTTCAAGGAAATAACCAGGCTCCATGGGGTACCTAAGAGTATCACCTCCGACAGAGGCATCCAATTCACGTCCAAATTCTGGAAAGAACTTTGCAAGTCCTTAGAGGTCAAGATCTGTCTCTCATCTGCATACCACCCTCAGAGCAATGGCCAGACTGAGAGAACAAACCAGACTTTGGAACAATACCTCCGTTGCTTCTGCTCTGCTTCCCAGGACGACTGGTCCTCCCTATTATCTTATGCTGAATTCGCATATAGTAATTCTATTCATTCTGCTACCAGTCAGACCCCCTTTTGGGCCAACTTTGGTTTCCACAATTCTTTCCTCCCCGATGACATTCCTGAGAGTTTCTGTCCCTGCTGTTCAGGATCGGATAGCCTCTGTCCAATCGAACTTTCAGAAGCTTCGGGAAATGATGCAGAATGCCCAGGATTCTTACAAAAAATATTATGATAGAGGAAGGAAGGAAAATCCAGCCTTCAAAGCTGGGGAGGAAGTGTGGCTCTCCGCCACCAAACTCAAATTGCCTATTCCCTCACGGAAGATGGGGCCAAGGTTCATCGGACCTTTTAAAATCAAACGAGCAATCAACCCTGTTGTCAGGGTCACCTGTGGCCAGGTGACAGATGCACACCGTAGGGGGACAGGAGTGCACCGCGAGGTAGTGAACCCTATGGCTGGCTTCTGCGGGTAGGAAACTGGGTGGTTGTGGAAAGCGGGACCAGAGGAGCACAACCAAGATCCTAACGGAAGCTAGAGCCAAGATTCCCCAGGGTGCGGAGTCTAAGACCCAGCTGGTCTTCTCCAGGGCCTCTAGTGGTGAGGATGTTGTGCTGCAGGCTGGGACCAGGTCACGGCCCCTGGAGTTTCCTAGCTCACGCCCCGTAGGATAAGGGGAAAAGAGAGGAAGCAGCAGCACAAGATAAGGGAGAACCGAATAACAAGCCGAAGGTCAGGGGCCACAAGCAGACAAGGATAACGAAGAACGAGCCGAAGGTCAAGGGTCACGAGCAGACAGGGATAGTCGGGGACAAGCCAATAACGTAACAGAGAGACAGACGTAGCACACGGCAGGCAGGAACCCAAACACACAATGCCTAAGAAACATGTTGATCAGCACAGCAGGCTTGCAGTGCACAGGTTAATATAGTGTTCTGTGATAGGGCCTGGGGTGGAGTCAGGCTGGGAGGAGATTATAAAGGAAGCCAGGTGAAAGGGTTCTGGCCTCTAAGATGAACACATGGGAAGGAAGGTAAGCTGACAGACAAACACTACTGCATATCCATGACAGTACCCTCCCTCTTATGGGCCCTTCCCCGCCTGGGCCCAGGCTTAAAGGGAAATCTCAGATGAAACCTCCTCAACAGATGAGGTGCAACGACATCAGATGCAGCGATCCAAGACGCCTCCTCAGGACCAAAACCTCTCCAATGCACAAGGTACTGAAGAATACCTCTGCAGAGCCGAGAATCCAGAACTTGTCTAACCTCGTACTTTAGATTATCCTCAGAGACCAGAACCGAGGTAGGGAGACGACAAGAAGATCTATTGAGGACCAAAGGCTCTCTAGGAATAAGCAAGGGCATGAGAGGATCAACAGAAATCTGAGGAAGGTCCCCTAGACCCTTAAAGATGAACTGGTCATCTAGCACAGGACCATCAAACTGGGCAGATGTCAGTGGAACCCTGAAGTCAGGTTGGTTAGAGGGTGACATGTCACAGGAGTCAAGCTGAATAGCTGAAAGACAAGCAGAATGTCCTGAACAAGAAAAAGTAGGCGGCTCACTGGGCATGGGCTGGACTGGCATAACTAGTACAGAGGCCGAGTGAATAGAGTCAGGTGTAGCGACTACCTGAATCGCATCGCAAGACGTAGCGACTGCAGGACTTGTAGACAAGCTAGCCTGGCTGTGCGTCCAAGGGCGATTAGGGACAGAGAAATGTAAATGGTTATGCGACCTGGAATGAATGACCGGCTCAGGTTCACAGGGGGCAACCTTGGGTAGGCAGGACGAGGAACAGGAGGAACCCCAAGCCAGGATCTGTCCAGTAGTCCAGTCCACATGAGGAGAATGGAGCTGTAACCATGGGAGACCCAAAATTATAGGCGTTGAGGCCTTGGGTAAGATAAGGAAGGATATCCACTCCTGGTGGAGTGTCCCTACCGACATCTTAACAGGGAGGGTCTGGAAGCGGATAGGTCCCCCTGGGAGAACAGTACCATCAATCGCCAAGACCACCAATGGCGTGGTGAGGGGCAAAAGAGTAAGTCTCATGGACGACGCGATTTCCCAGTCCATGAAATTACCAGCGGCTCCGGAATCCAGATATGCTGAGACCGAATGAGAAGAAGCACCAACATGAAGGAACACAGAAAGCAGAAGACGAGAAGGGGAAGGTGATATTTCTGGGTCCAATACTCCACTTTCCAGATGAAGTGGACCCAAACGTTTTTCTGGACAAAGAGAGCAAGTGTCACGAAAATGACCTTTGCCCCCACAGTAGAGACACAGGCCTAGAGTTCTGCGCCTAGCACGTTCCTCTGGGGATAGCCTGGTGCTGCCCAGCTGCATGGGTTCCTCAGCTGGCAGGAGACGCTCCACGGGTCGAGGAGAGGGGAGCTCAGGCTGACTAAGGACCAAGGAGTGCTGGTGCCGCTTTTCTAGGGTCCTTTCCTGAAAGCGAATATCGATCTGGTTACACAAGGAGATAACTCCGTCCAGATCAGTGGGGATGGTTCTTCCTGCTAATTCATCCTTCACTCTATCAGAAAGGCCATGCAAAAAGGTTGCGACTAAGGCCTCATTGTTCCAGCTCAACTCAGCCGACAGTATGCGGAAATTAAGGGCGTACTGTCCCACTGAAGCAGACTCTTGGCGGAGACGTAGAAGGGCGCTGGCCGCTGAAGAGACACGAGCCGGTTCTTCAAAGATATTCCGAAAAAGTTTCAAGAAGCCAGACAGGCTAGAAACCACTGGATCATTCAGTTCCCACAGAGGGGCTGCCCAGGCTAAAGCTTCACCGGAGAGGAGGGAAATTATGTAGGCTACCTTTGCCCTATCAGACAGAAAGTTTTGAGGCTGAAGCTCAAAATGAATCGTGCATTGGCTAAGGAACCCTCTGCAGGCCTTGGAGTCCCCAGAGAAACCGAACGGAGCTGGCAGTGTTAGTGAGTGTGTGGCTGCGACTGGTGCGATAGGTACCACCGCTGGTTGTACTTGAGGTTGCGGATTCGGGGTTCCCAAGGAGGCCTGAAGCTGCTCGAATCGAGAAGCCAGATCCTGGAGGAATCGCATCACCTGAGTCTGATTCGATTCCTGGGTTTCAAGTCTGTGGACTATGCCCCGCAATGGATCATCCGCGGGGATCGGGATGTCAGCCGGGTCCATGGCTGATCAAACTGTCAGGGTCACCTGTGGCCAGGTGACAGATGCACACCGTAGGGGGACAGGAGTGCACCGCGAGGTAGTGAACCCTATGGCTGGCTTCTGCGGGTAGGAAACTGGGTGGTTGTGGAAAGCGGGACCAGAGGAGCACAACCGAGATCCTAACGGAAGCTAGAGCCAAGATTCCCCAGGGCGCGGAGTCTAAGACCCAGCTGGTCTTCTCCAGGGCCTCTAGTGGTGAGGATGTTGTGCTGCAGGCTGGGACCAGGTCACGGCCCCTGGAGTTTCCTAGCTCACGCCCCGTAGGATAAGGGGAAAAGAGGGGAAGCAGCAGCACAAGATAAGGGAGAACCGAATAACAAGCCGAAGGTCAGGGGCCACAAGCAGACAAGGATAACGAAGAACGAGCCGAAGGTCAAGGGTCACAAGCAGACAGGGATAGTCGGGGACAAGCCAATAACGTAACAGAGAGACAGACGTAGCACACGGCAGGCAGGAACCCAAACACACAATGCCTAACAAACATGTTGATCAGCACAGCAGGCTTGCAGTGCACAGGTTAATATAGTGTTCTGTGATAGGGCCTGGGGTGGAGTCAGGCTGGGAGGAGATTATAAAGGAAGCCAGGTGAAAGGGTTCTGGCCTCTAAGATGAACACATGGGAAGGAAGGTAAGCTGACAGACAAACACTACTGCATATCCATGGCACCTGTGGCCTTTGAATTGGCATTGCCCGACTCCTACAGGATACACCCAGTTTTCCACACGTCTCTGCTGAAGCCTGTTGTCCCCAACTCCTTCCCTGGAAGAGGTGAGCCTCCTCCTCCAGCAGTTGAGGTAGATGGTGAGAACGAATACAAAGTGGAATCTATTCTGGGATGCAGGAAAAGAGGCAGACAACTGCAGTATTTGATTAAGTGGAAGGGGTACCCCCCTGAAGACAATTCTTGGGAACCATATAGAAACCTGCATGCTCCCCGTTTAATTCAAGCCTTTTATCAGGAACATCCCGAGTTGATGTCCAGTTTGGGCATCCGGAGTCCGCCCCTCGGGGGGGGCACTGTCAGGGAAATCCCCAATCCAGTCGCGCCAGCCAGTGCCATGTGCGCACGCGCGGCAGAACGGCGCTTCAGCGCATGCACGTGCGCTGGACAGCGCTTCGGCGCTCGCTTGTGCGCGCGCCGGCGTAACGGCGCGCACGCATGCGTGCCAGTGCGCCAATAGGAATACAGGCGGGCCTATATAAAGAGGCCTAGCTGCACTAACAGGTTGCTGGTTTGTTGTCAGCTTTCCTGTGTACCTGGTTTCCAGAATCTACTGTTTAAACTCTTGTTGTGACCCGGATCGGCTTGACTACTCTTCTCATCTCTCCTGGACCTGACCCATGGCTTGTTTTACGGACTCCTACTTCTACCTGTGTTTGACCCTCGGCCTGTGACTCGGATCTGCTGTTATCTCCAGCCCCGGACCTTCTGCCTGCCTCCCGGATCTGCCATGTACCTCCAGGTCTGACCAGTTGCTTGTACTTATCTTGACTCTTTCCTTGCCTACTGTGTTAGACCCCCGGCCTGCACTTCCAACTTCAGCAGCCCTTACCCGGACTCAGTCTTCCGCCTGCCTCTGCTGGCCCTGTCTGTTCTGGACTTCTTGCCTTTAGCCAGTTCCTGCTAAGAAGCCTGCTCCTGCCTGGTGTTTGTCCCTCGGCCGGCTCTCGGTCAACTCAGCCCTACCAGATCGTCTAGCAAGACTCTTCCCACCTGGTAGCCAGTGCCTCTTCGCGCCATCCTCTCCCTGTTTCACCTCCAGGGGGCGGAGTGCGTCAAGTCGCAAGGGTGAACCGCTCTCGGCATCTCGACCTCGGTAAGTACATACCTGACACCTTCGCGGTGATACCTCACATGCATGGTGCAATTGCTGTTTACATATGACGCCAGACCGACGCTTGCATTCACCTTTGCGTGAGAGCAGGGGGGGACAGGGGTGCTTTTTTTTTATTATTATTATTTATTTTGCTTTTTTATTTTATTTTTAAACTGTTCCTTCCTTCTTTTTTTTTAATCATTTTTATTGTTATCTCAGGGAATGTAAATATCCCCTATGATAGCAATAGGTAGTGACAGGTACTCTTTTTTGAAAAAATTGGGGTCTATTAGACCCTTGATCTCTCCTCTGCCCTCAAAGCATCTGACCACACCAAGATCAGTGTGATAAAATGCTTTCCCAATTTCCCAATGGCGCTGTTTATATCCGGGGGGGGACATTCCCTCCCACTGCTTGTAAAAGCAGTCTAGAGTCTAACAAGCTAGGATTGCTTTTACATAAAAGTCGACCGCTGGCTGAAAAGAATGATACCAAGATGATACCTAAACCCGCAGGCATCATTCTGGTATAACCATTCAAAGTCCAGCAACATACCAGTACGTTGCTGGTCCTTGTTGGACATATATTGTAATCTTTTTTTTCATGCAGTCTGTTGGCTGAACGAAAAAAACAGATTGATCGGTGGGTATGCCCACCATTAGAATACCTCCCTTCATCCACCCACTTCTAATGATGGGCATACATGCACCATTTATAAATGCCGAAGCATGGGGGCATCCTCCCGCAAAAGTTATGCTGCGTACATGCGGTCAGACTTTTCCAGATAAATCCGCGCTGCAACTGAATGGCGTACCTGCTAAGCAAATGATGGTTAACATTAAAACAAAGTAATATTACAGTATAACAGTAAGACCTTACCATACTATACCTGCAAAGCAAATACCAAAAAAAACAGTAAAAAATAAAACATTTTTTAACGCAACCTGTGCCTAAAATATACATATGCCGAAGTATGGGGGAATCCTCCCACAAAAGTTATGCCGCGTACACACGGTCAGACTTTTCCACAGGCAAGCCTCCGTCGAAATTTTGACCGTATGTACGCCGCATTAAGAGCAGATTGCTCCTCCGTCCCTGCTGCCCCCATGCTTCGGCATATATGCTCTTTTTTTTAAACTATGGTGGTGAAATCACCGCCTACACTCCTACGCTGTTGCTGTCAAGATAAATAAATCCGTGCTGCAGCTGAATGGCGTACCTGAAAACAAAAAAATGGTTAACAATAAAACACAGTAAACAGTAAAGTATAAAAAAAATACATACCTGAAAAGCAAGCATGATAAAACATAATAACAATAAAAAATTGCAGAATAGAATACAGTAAAAAAAAAAAAGAGCAGAACAATAGAGAGAGAATAGAGAGGGAGAGAACAATAAAACAACTATTTTTTTATTTTTTTTTACATATATATTTTTTGTGTTTTTTATTTTTTCCTTTTTTTTTATTTTAAACACTTTTTTTTGTAACTGTAACTGTTCAACTGTTTGGTTCCAGGTTTGGGTCTCTCAAAATGCGATGGCATCTTGGGAGACCCTGTGTAAGTGTGTCCTATTCTGTGCATTGCTGTACCCTACGCTAAAACTGCACTAGTGTGTGGTAACGTTCAAAAGATTCACCAATGCAAAGACCAGGATTGTCAGGACAATAATAACGGGTGTCACGCCTATATCTGCTCTTTCTACAGACACAACATTTTCTTTGGGGGGCTCGTTGGGTAGGGGTACTCTCGAGGACATGCGGAAAATGCCTCTCATGCAGCCGGCTTACTGCATTTGGTTGGGAATGGTGAGGTGCAGCACCGCTTGGATACAGGAGGTCTGTGACAATCTCTTCCTGGAATTCAAGAAAGGATCCAGTCTGTCCTGAAGCCCTGTATAGCACATGAGCGTTCAGCAAAGCCAATTGAAATAAGTATACAGACACTTTTTTGTACCAGCGTCTGGCCTTAAGGGTAACTAGGTACGGTGCCAACAACTGGTCGTTGAGGTCCACCCCTCCCATATTTTGGTTGTATTCATGGACATAGAGGGGTTTCTCCACAACACCAGTCGCCGTACGAATTTGGACTGTTGTGTCTGCGTGAAGGGAGGTAAGAACAAAAACATTCTTATTATCCCTGCACTTCACAGTGAGCAAATTATTACACCTTGAGCAGGCTCTCTCCCCCAGCCCAAGACGGGAATATACAAGCCGCTGGGGTAAGCCCCAGTGATTAGGTCGCACGGTGCCACATGTGCCAATCTGATGATCAAACAAGTGACTAAAAAGTGGCACGCTCGTGTAATAATTGTCCACATACAAGTGGTACCCCTTTCCGAATAAGGGTGACACCAAGTTCCACACTATCTTGCCAGCGCTCCCTATGTAATCTGGGCAGTTCTCCGGCTCTACGTGACTATCTTTTCCCTCATAAACCATAAAGCTCCATGTATAGCCTGTTGCCCTGTCACAGAGCTTATAGAGCTTGACCCCATATCTGGCACGCTTGCTGGGAAGGTACTGTTGAAAGACAAGCGGCCAGAAAATGTAATCAGGGACTCATCAACGCAGACAACTTGATGGGGTGTGAACAAGGCTACAAAACGTTCATTGAAGTGGTTTATCAGGGGCCGTATTTTGTAGAGCCGATCGCATTCAGGGTCTCCACGAGGACGACAAAGTTCATTGTCGCTGAAGTGCATGAACCGCAAAATCTCCTTGTATCGTTTCCTGGCCATGGAGGCAGAGAACACGGGCATATGGTGAATTGGGCGTTTGGACCAATACGTCCGCAACTTCGTCAATTTCTGTATGCCCATGAGGAGGGATAGGCCCAGAAAGGTCTTAAATTCGGAAACTGTAATTGGTTTCCATTCTTAGGCAAGGGAGGACTGGGGATTAGCGGCGATGAATTGACCAGCATACAAATTAGTTTGGTCCACAATAGATTTATAGAGATCTTCCGTAAAAAACTGTGAATAAAAATCAAGTGGCGTAAAATCATCTGTTTCCACCTGAATTACGGGTTGGCCAGTGAATGGGGGAAGTACAGGTTCTGCAGAAAGGACACTATGGGCATAACGGGGCTGTCTTTGTCTTCTTCTTGGTGGCAGCGGGACACTACTTGTGCTTGCCACCTCGCCAGCTTGAACTGCACTTATGGGACTCGCCACGTCACCAAGTGTTACTGCAGTGCTGGATGTACGACCAGGGTGTACTAGGCTGATGCTTGCCAGTTCACCACAAGGATGAGCGGCACTAGTACTTCTCTGCTCCATACGAGAGCCCTGCGGTTCTTGCACCTCAACAACAGCAGAAGAATGCTGTCGGGTACACCTGACCTTAGCAGGCACCTCACCTTCGTCGTCAGTGCTATCTGTCATAGAGCCGCTGTCGTCTACGGGATCGTATTCTGAGCCTGAATCTGACAGATGCATGACCTCCTTATCACTATCTGTCATGCTCAGAAACTCGTAGGCCTCTTTACTAGTGTACCTTCGATTTGCCATTTTGGGCTCTAAATTTAGTGGTACACTAGTAAGGATTCACAGGTAAAAAAGCACCTGACTGTCAGCAACTGTATAAAACGCTACCAAAAAAAACTGTTAGCGATCGCAGGGATCAGGCCTGACTCTGCGAATGCTGCAGTTATGTGTTTAGTGTTTTGTAAGTGACAGTGATTGATCGATACTGCACTTGGGTGGGCTGGGCTGGGCGGAGGGGCAAAACGCTGGTACTAGCAGGTATCTGGGCTGATCCCGCTAACAATGCGTTTTTGGGAACCCTAAACTGCTGGGGATGCTAGTATAGATCTGATCAGATCATATATTGATCTGTTCAGATACTATACCACTATGGGAGGTGTATGCTCCGTGCGTGGGTGTTAGCACTACTTGTAGGGATGAGCCGAACACCCCCGGTTCGGTTCGCACCAGAACTTGCGAACGGACCGAAAGTTTGCGTGAACTATCGAACCCCGTTAAAGCCTATGGGACTCGAACGTTCGTAATCAAAAGTGCTCATTTTAAAGGCTAATATGCAAGTTATTGTCCTAAAAAGGGTTTGGGGACCCGGGTCCTGCCCCAGGGGACATGTATCAATGCAAAAAAAAGTTTTAAAAACTGCAGTTTTTTCGGGAGCAGTGATTTTAATGATGCTTAAAATGAAAAAAAAAATAATGAAATATTCCTTTAAATATCGTACCTGGGGGGTGTCTATAGTATGCCTGTGAAGTGTTTAGAACTGTCCCTGCACAAAATGACATTTCTAAAGGAAAAAAAGTAATTTAAAACTGTTTGTGGCTTTAATGTAATGTGTGGTCCCGGCAATATGGATGAAAATCATTGAGAAAATCGGCATGGGTACCCCCCCCCCCCCCACGCTGAACAGCAGTATACAGGCGGTGCAAACAAGAAAAACTGTAGGCTTGTTCTTAAGTAGAATCTGTTTGTAATTTAGAACTGGTACATTTTTAAAGTGTAGCTCCAGCCAAAAAATCTATTTTTAAGCTTTTTGGAAAACATAGGGAAGGGTTATCACCCCTGTAACATTTGTTTTGCTGTCTGTGCACCTGGTTCAGAACATTTCACCTCACTTTCTGTCCCAATGACAATTGGTTTTTGAAAATTTGGGGTTTTTAGTGAAACAAGGATTGGTGATAAAGCATACATGGAGAGGAGACACGTTTTTCCCATATTAACTCTTACAGGAGAGAATTTCCCTTCCTAGGGGTAGATTTACTCTCACTTCCTGTTGTCTCCCTCCGTTTGCAAGTAGGAGTCGTTTGTAAGTTGGATGTTTAAAAGTAGGGGCCTGCTCTATATACTCTGCAGAAATTTGGGCCTTAGGTGTTGGTGTTGCCACAACACTGTAATGCGGCGTACACACGATCGTTTTTCATGCCATTTTTTTTACCGACGTTTTTCACGTCGTTTTTTTTCATGTTTCCTCTCAAGCCTGTCTTGCGTACACACGATCATTTTAAAAAACGTTCAAGCAAAGCGCAGTGACGTACACCACGTACGACGGCACTATAAAGGGGAAGTTCCGTTCTAATGACGCCACCCTTTGGGACGCTTTTGCTAATTTCGTGTTACCGCGTGTTAGTAAAAGTTTGGTGAGAGACGATTCGCGCTTTTCAGTCTTCGTGCTTTGAAGATCGTTTTGTGGAGTTCAGTTTGTGCCTGTGGGTTCGTATCTGTCTTGCAGTGCTTGTAGTCAGTTCGTATCTGTTTATTCAGTGCATTCTTGTCTGCTCGTTCCTGTTTTTCAGCTTGTTCTTCATAGGCCTTGCTGTTCTTCCGTTCGTTCTTCTAGTTCGTTCTGAGCTGCCGACCGTTATCTAGCCATGTTGCGGCTACGTACTCGTTGTAGAGTTCGTGCTGTAGTTGGTGCAGGGGTTCATGCTGTATCCCGACTCCAGGCCATGAACAGGGTAAGGAGGAGTTCATGGACCAAGAATTGGTTGCTCCAGCGGCACCAGTTCTGTCATATGCCTTTGTTGCGGGAGATCAGGGAGAATAATCCTGAGGACTACAGGAATTTTCTCAGGATGTCTGACCCCGTATTTCAGCATCTGTTGGCTTTGGTGTCCCCCTACATTACCAGGCAGGACACCGTTATGCGTGAAGCTATCAGTGCTGAGCAGAGGCTCATTGCCACGTTGCGATACCTGGTGACTGGGAGAAGCCTGCAGGACCTAAAGTTCTCCACAGGCATATCCCCCCAGGCTCTGGGTATCATTATACCAGAGACGTGTTCTGCCATCCTTCAAGTTTTGCAGGAGGACTATATTAAGGTAAGTGTTCTTATTTCAAACATCACATTGTATGTATTTCTTTGTTTATTTTTATTTTTTGGGGTTTATTAGCAGTCCCTAATTCCCATGATTCTTAGCTGCAGGGAATGTCCCCTTTCTCCACATGGTTATTTATTTTTGGGAATGTTTTTATTAGGCCTACATTTAAATTTGCCTTACCTAACCTCTCCAGCATGCTATCCTGGGGCCATACCCACCTTGCCTAGTCATTTCCATGTATTTTAATCTATGCTCCATCGTAGTGCTTTACCCTAAACGCCCCCTAAAGATTGCCTAGGAATGTAACATTTTTCAATAATTCATACAGAGTGCTACAGTGATCTCCCCAACTCATCTTCAACCCCCCCCCCCCCCTATTTTTTTTTTGGGTTTGTTTTTGGTTTGTTGTAGCTTACTAATAATGTTAAAATTTTTCAGTTTCTCCCAATGTTGGCCATGAATGGTTTTCTTAAATCTGCTTTCAATGTTTCTGTCTCAAAGTATTAATTTTTTTTTTATTTAATTCCACAGTTCCCTTCTACGCCACATGAATAGCAGAATGTGGCATCTGAGTTTGCCCAACGATGGAACTTTCCGAACTGTGGAGGGGCCATCGACGGCAAACATGTTCCGGTCATCCCACCACCCCATTCGGGATCCTTTTATTATAACTATAAGGGGTTCCACAGCATCGTCATGATGGCAGTGGTGTCGGCCACCTACGAATTCCTCTATGTGGACGTTGGCAAGAATGGCAGGATGTCTGATGGAGGAGTCTTTGCACAGACGGAGTTTGGGGAATGGCTCCTTTTGGATCAGCTGGCCTTGCCACCAGCGGAGCAGAATGTGGAGGGACTCCCATTTGTCTTTGTGGCGGATGAGGCGTTTGGCCTGGGTCCCCATTTAATGAGGCCATTCCCGCAACGCACCCTCACCCCTGAGAGGAGGGTGTTCAACTATCGGCTGGCCAGAGCAAGAAGGGAGGTGGAAAATGCCTTTGGCATCATGGCCAGCCGATTCCGCCTGTTCCTCACCTTCATCCACCTTGCCCCTTACAAATGGAACCATGTTGTAATGCTTTGTTGTGTGCTCCATAATTATCTCAGGGTGCATTCAAGCAATTATCTGACTTTGACTGGGCCTGAGGCCTCATTATTTAAAGTGGAAAATCTTGTGGCCCTGGAAGCTGGCCGTCCAGGCTTGGCCCCCCAAACCGGACGTGAGGTCCGTCAACAATATGTCGATTATTTTGTGGGTAGGGGGGCCATTGATATGCCTGATGAATTTTAACCTTATTATTTTTAAATATAAAACCTTTTTTGGAGAAAATATTGTTTAGGTGTTTTCATTTAATATTCTTTTAGGTTTCTCGTCGGTTTACCTAATGCACTCGTATTGCCATGTGTATTTTGCATTCTTAATTAGCCTTCATTGTCAGTGTAAACACAAAACATTGTTTAGTTCACTTTGCACAACATTTACATAATGAAGCCACAAATTCTGCTTAACCACTTAACGACCGCTCACTGTATATATACGTCGGCAGAATGGCACCGACAGGCACAATCACGTAGAGTGTACGTGATTGCCTTTGTATAGTTGGGGGGTCCAATCGGACCCCCCTCCTATACAGTGAGCGGTGGCTAAGTGTCCGGGAGCGTTCCGGGATGAGGGGGCAGCCATTCGTTTCTGGCCACCCCCTCGCGATCGCTCCCGGCGAATGGAAATGCCCCCTCTGTCTGTGTCAGACAGAGGGAGCAGGAGGAAGTGATGTCATCTCTGGTGCGGCGCTCACATATACCGAGCGCCGTACAAGAGAAGACATCAGGTCAGTGCACACAACACTACACTGACACCAGGACACATAGGGACATAAATCGCCCCCCCAGGCCCCCCCAGACACCCCAGATCACCCCCCAGATCACCCCCCCAGCCCCCAGTCACAGTGTCACTGATTGCAGTGACCATTTATTTAGTGATCACTGCAATCAGTGACATTTGTGACTGTAAAAGTGTCACCAAAGTTTAGTCTTAGGTCCAGTGTAGCCCCCTAACCCCCCCTAATAAAGGTTTAACCCCCTGATCACCCCCCAGATAACCCTTTCACCGCCTATCACCACTGTCGCTAAGCGATCATTTTTCTGATCGCTGTCTTAGCGTCAGTGATGCCGATCGGCAGCCAGTAATTTTTTTTAGGTTCGCCGCATGTTTTTATAGCGTCAGGTACCCCAATATATTATCTAATAAAGGTTTAACCCCCTTGATCGCCCCCCAGGTAACCCTTTCACCCCCTATCACCACTGTCACTAAGCGATCGTTTTTCTAAATGCTGTCTTAGTGTCTGTGATGCAGATCGGTAGCCGGTAATTTTTTTTAGGTTCGCCGCAGGTTTTTATAGCGTCAGGTACCCCAATATATTATCTAATAAAGGTTTAACCCCCTTGATCGCCCCCCAGGTAACCCTTTCACCCCCTATCACCACTGTCGCTAAGCAATTGTTTTTCTAAACGCTGTCTTAGTGTCGGTGATGCAGATCGGTAGCCAGTAATTTTTTTTAGGTTTGCCGCATGTTTTTATAGCGTCAGGTACCCCAATATATTATCTAATAAAGGTTTAACCCCCTTGATCGCCCCCCAGGTAACCCTTTCACCCCCATCACCACTGTCGCTAAGCGATCGTTTTTCTAAACGCTGTCTTAGTGTCGGTGATGCAGATCGGTAGCTGGTAATTTTTTTTAGGTTCGCCGCAGGTTTTTATAGCGTCAGGTACCCCAATATATTATCTAATAAAGGTTTAACCCCCTTGATCGCCCCCCAGGTAACCCTTTCACCCCCTATCACCACTGTCGCTAAGCGATCGTTTTTCTAAACGCTGTCTTAGTGTCGGTGATGCAGATCGGTAGCCAGTAATTTTTTTTAGGTTCGCCGCATGTTTTTATAGCGTCAGGTACCCCAATATATTATCTAATAAAGGTTTAACCCCCTTGATCGCCCCCCAGGTAACCCTTTCACCCCCATCACCACTGTCGCTAAGCGATCGTTTTTCTAAACGCTGTCTTAGTGTCGGTGATGCAGGTCGGTAGCTGGTAATTTTTTTTAGGTTCGCCGCAGGTTTTTATAGCGTCAGGTACCCCCATATATTATCTAATAAAGGTTTTAACCCCCTGATTGCCCCTAGTTAACCCTTTCACCAGTGATCACCATATAAGTGTTACGGGTGACGCTGGTTAGTTAGTTTGCTTTTTATAGTGTCAGGGCACCCGCCGTGTATATAACCCAATAAAGGTTTAACCCCCTGATCGCCCGGCGGGTGATATCAATTAGGTTTTAGCATCAGAGAGGGTCTGAGTCACACCCCAGGCAGCGTCAGGTTAGTGCCAGTAACGCTAACACCCACGCGTGAAGCATACACCCCCCTTAGTGGTATAGTATCTGAACAGATCAATATCTGATCTGATCAGATCTATACTAGCGTCCCCAGCAGTTTAGGGTTCCCAAAAACGCAGTGTTAGCGGGATCAGCCCAGATACCTGCTGGCACCTGCGTTTTGCCCCTCCGTCCAGCCCAGGCCACCCAAGTGCAGTATCGATCGATCACTGTCACTTACAAAACAAAAACACACATAACTGCAGCGTTCGCAGAGACAGGCCTGATCCCTGCGACTCCAGTGCTGTAGGAGGTGATTTCACCACCACAGTTAAAAAAAAAAGCAAATATGCTGAAGCATTGGGGCAGCAGGGGCGGAGGAGCGATTTTGCTCCTAATGCCGCGTACATACAGTCGAAATTCCGACGGAGGCTTGCCCGTGGAAAAGTCCGACCATGTGTGTGCGGCATAACTTTTTTGCGGGAGGATGCCCCCATGCTTCGGCATATATAAATGGTGCGTGTATGCCCATCATTGGAAGTGGGTGGATGAAGGGCGGTATTCTAATGGTGGGCATACCCACCGATCAATCTCTTTTTTCGTTCAGCCAACTGGCTGCATGAAAAAAAAAGATTACAATACATGTCCAACAAGGACCAGCAACGTACTGGTATGTTGCTGGACTTTGAATGTTTATACCAGAATGATACCTGCGGGTTTAGGTATCATCTTGGTATCATTCTTTTCAGCCTGCGGCCGGCTTTCATGTAAAAGCAATCCTAGCGGCTAATTAGCCTCTGGACTGCTTTTACAAGCAGTGGGAGGGAATGCCCCCCCCCCGGATATAAAAAGCGCCATTGGGAAATTGGGAAAGCATTTTATCACACCGATCTTGGTGTGGTCAGATGCTTTGAGGGCAGAGGAAAAATCTAGGGTCTAGAAGACCCCAGTTTTTTCAAAAAAAGAGTACCTGTCACTACCTATTGCTATCATAGGGGATATTTACATTCCCTGAGATAACAATAAAAATGATAAAAAAAAAAATACTTGGAAGGAACAATTTAAAAATAAAATAAAAAAGCAAAATTAATAATAAAAAAAAAAGAAAAAAAAAAAAAAGCACCCCTGTCCTGCCCTGCTCTTGCCCAATGGCGAACACAAGCGTCGGTCTGGCGTCATATGTAAACAGCAATTGCACCATGCATGTGAGGTATCACCGCGAAGGTCAGATCGAGGGCAATCATTTTAGCAGTAGACCTCCTCTGTAAATCTAACGGGATAACCTGTAAAGGCTTTTAAAGGCTTTTAAAAATGTATGTAGTTTGTCGCCAATGCGCGTTTGTGCGAAATTTTAAAGCATGTCGTGTTTGGTATCTATGTACTCGGCCTAAGATCATCTTTTTTATTTCATCAAACATTTGGGCAATATAGTGTGTTTTAGTGCATTAAAATTAAAAAAAGTGTATTTTTTAACCCAAAAAATGCGTTTGAAAAATCGCTGCGCAAATACTGTGTAGAAAAAAATAATGCAACACCCACCATTTTAATCTGTAGGGCCTTTGCTTTAAAAATATATATAATGTTTGGGGGTTCAATATAATTTTCTTGCAAAAAAAAAAATGTTTTCATGTAAACAAAAAGTGTCAAAAAGGGCTTTGTCTTCAAGTGGTTAGAAGAGTGGATGTAAGCTTCCTAATGTTGTGTATAAAATGCCAGAACAGTTCAAAACCCCCCCCCCAAATGACCCCATTTTGGAAAGTAGACACCCCAAGCTATATACTGAGAGGCATGTCGAGTCCATGGAATATTTTATATGTTGACACAAGTTGCGGAAATACGACAATTTTTTTTTTTGCACAAAGTTGTCACTAAATGATATATTGCTCAAACATGCCATGGGCATATGTGGAATTACACCCCAAAATACATTCTGTTGCTTCTCCTGAGTACGGGGATACCACATGTGTGAGACTTTTTGGGAGCCTAGCCACGTACGGGACCCCAAAAACCAAGCACCGCCTTCAGGCTTTCTAAGGGTGTAAATTTTTGATTTCACTTCTCACTGCCTATCACAGTTTTGGAGGCCATGGAATGCCCAGATAGCACAAACCCCCCCCAAATGACCCCATTTTGGAAAGTAGACACCCCAAGCTATTTGCTGAGAGGTATTGTGAGTATTTTGCAGATCTCGCTTTTTGTCACAAAGTTTTGAAAATTGAAAAAAAAAAAATATATATATATTTTCTTTCTTCATTTTCAAAAACAAATGAGAGCTGTAAAATACTCGCCATTCCTCTCAGCAAATAGCTTGGGGTGTCTATATTCCAAAATGGGGTCATTTGGGGGGGTTTTGTGCGATTTTGGCATTTTATGGCCTTCGAAACTGTGATAGGTAGTGAGGAGTGAAATCAAAAATTTGTGCCTAGAAATCCTGAAGGCAGTGCTTGGTTTTCGGGGTCCCGTACACGGCTAGGCTCCTAAAAAGTCCCACACATGTGGTATCCCCGTACTCAGGAGAAGCAGAAAAATGTATTTTGGGGTGTAATTCCACATATAACCATGGCATGTGTGAGCAATATATCATTTAGTGACAACTTTTTGTAATTTTTTTTTTTTTTTTGTCCTTATTCAATCACTTGGGACAAAAAAAAATATATTCAATGGGCTCAACAGGCCTCTCAGCAATTTCCTTGGGGTGTCTACTTTCTAAAATGGGGTCATTTGGGGGGGTTTTGTGCTATTTTGGCATTTTATGGCCTTCGAAACTGTGATAGGTAGTGAGGAGTGAAATCAAAAATTTGCGCCCTTAGAAATCCTGAAGGCGGTGCTTGGTTTCCGGGGTCCCGTACGCGGCTAGGCTCCCAAAAAGTCCCACACATGTGGTATCCCCGTACTCAGGAGAAGCAGCAAAATGTATTTTGGGGTGAAATTCCACATATAACCATGGCATGTGTGAGCAATATATCATTTACTGACAACTTTTTGTAATTTTTTTTTTTTTTAGTCATTATTCAATCAGTTGGGACAAAAAAAAAAATTCAATGGGCTCAACATGCCTCTCAGCAATTTCCTTGGGGTGTCTAATTTCCAAAATGGGGTCATTTGGGGGGGTTTTGTACTGCCCTGTCATTTTAGCACCTCAAGAAATGAGATAGGCAGTCATAAATTTAAATTTCAGAAAATGTACCCTAGTTTGTAAACTCTATAACTTTTGCGCAAACCAATAAATATACGCTTATTGACATTTTTTTTACTAAAAACATGTGGCTGAATACATTTTGGCCTAAATGTATGACTACAATTGAGTTTATTCGATTTTTCTTATAACAAAAAGTAGAAAATATCATTTTTTTTCAAAATTTTCGGTCTTTTTCCGTTTATATCGCAAAAAATAAAAATCGCAGAGGCAATCAAATACCATTAAAAGAAAGCTCTATTTGTGGGAAGAAAAGGACACAAATTTCGTTTGGGTACAACATTGCATGTCCGCACAATTTACAGTTAAAGCAGCGCAGTGCAAAATTCTAAATTCACCTCTGGTCCTTTAGCTACCAAATGGTCCGGGGCTTAAGTGGTTAAGAAAATACCTTTTTTAATTATTTTTGAGGAAACTTCCTTTGAAGTGTAGATGTTATTAAAATATTTTGGGGGTTAAAACGCATGAACAGCCATGCGTAAAAAAATTAACAAATAAAAAAACGTGAAAATGTAAACATGTACTATTCATTATCAAGCTTAAAACAAAAACAAACCTGCCAAAACACAGCAAGTTCAACGTTCTTTTGGGTTCAAACATTATACACGCCCAAGCACAGCCATTATTTTTTGTAGCTTTTCCTCAACCCGCTTGGTATTTTGCCTGATCTCTATCAAGTCTCCCTTTATTTTTTCAAGGTCACGACAGCAGACCATGAGGTATTGGATCAGGATCTGGGCACTGTGATGTGTAAACTTTTCGGGGTCTCCGGCCAGAACTGCACCTAAACAAAAAAAAATCATGTAGTATAGAATATGTAGGCCTACATCTATTAACCTGCATCTGTCTGGTTTGACACTGACCTCTTGTGGTGCCACTTTCCACTTCCACAACTTCACGTTCCTCTCCATCATGTGGTTCAGGGGTTATCGTTGAAGGTGTTGGATTTCTAGGCTCATCTGACGTAGCTTTTTGAAGCCCCATGGAGATTGCAATAAAAGGTAGAGTTTTTGGCCACAAAAAAACAAGAAAAAGAGATTTCTAAATATTATTTGGAAGTGTGGTCCATTTTTAAATGTACCCTCAGTGACAACCGGAACACATGATTGGATACATTGCCAAAACCAGAGCATATACTTTTTGAAACAAAGTTTGACACATTGTAACACCCCAAAGTATATACACAGGATCACCTGTGTGTGACACCCTAAAAGTTTAGGGGTTTTGTCCCACACTTGTACTACTGCATTCAGATGTTTAAGCAGCTGCTGAGCATTCTCTCCCTTAACATTACAATGCCTACCCTTTTTCCCCAAAACAAATGTGATTTGGATTCTAAATATAAAGCAAATTGTTTACCAAATTTGCTCCCCAAAACCCCCAAAAAATTGTGTGTTCACACTAGATGATCCAAAAACATCGTTTTAGGAACTGGACGGAGAAAGAGGTTTACTACGTCCGTTTAGTGTGCGGACGAACATGAAAGTTCGTATCTTTCACTGTACTATATCAAAGTCTAAATATACACGACTTAATACAAGTAATAATCTTTAGCAGGGAAAATGAAGAAAAAGTACTTACTTTTTCCTATAACTTTCTTGATTCTTTTGTATTGGTCGGGCTCCCGCAACTTCAGATCAGACCATCGTTTTCTGAGCTGTTCCTTCGTTCTGCACTTTTGGTGAAGAGTTTTGACCACTTTGCCCATAATTTTTGACTTGACAAGTGTAGGCCTTTTATACGGCCCATGCTTGGCATCATAATCCTCCCTCCTCAAAATGGCCACCATCTCCACCATTTCCTCGAATGACATGTTGAATGCCTTATATCTCCTGGATCGGGATTTGGGCTCCTCTGGAATTTCCTCTGTAGAGGTCATCTCAGCCACCTGTGTCTCCGCCATGTTGTTAAGCACTACGACGAGCGAGAAGGGGCGGGGAAAGTACAATCTCGAACGTCGGGGGCGGGGAAAGCGTGCAGAGTTTCACGCATGCGCAGTGTATATCAAGTGAAGATCCATGTGTCGAAAATACATTCATTTGGCGGGAGAGGGAGTTAGCAACGAACGTGTTGACCAAGGTACATACGTTTTTAAGGATTTGGGTTTCATCAGAGGAGGAGATTTTGGGCTTGAAAATCTGTCAAAAATGCTGATTTGATGAATGTTGCCTGAAACATATGTATTTTCTTGTTGCTTGATTTTACAGAGGGAATGAATAGTTTCAAGAACCCTGACTTTATGGGGGAGTTCATTGATAAATGGAAAGACCTCCCTATCCTTTGGCAGACAAAAAGTGGTGCAAATAAAAATAAAGTGGCCAGGACAGCAGCACTGGAGAGCCTGCTTGCATTTGTGCAAACACAGATACCCACAACTAGTGATGAGCCGAACACCCCCGGGTTCGGTTCGCACCAGAACCCGCGAACGGACCGAAAGTTCGTACGAACATTAGAACCCTATTAAATACAATGGATGCGAACGTTCGAATTCTAAAGTGCTAATTATAACAACTATTATGCATGTTATTGTCCTAAAAAGGGTTTGGGAACCCGGGTTCTGCACCAGGGGACATGTATCAATGCAAAAAGAAGTTTTAAAAACGGTCGTTTTTCGGGAGCAGTCATTTTAATGATGCATAAAGTGAAAAAAAAAAAGTCAAATATTCCTTTAAATATCGTACCTGGGGGGTGTCTAAAGTATGCCTGTGAAGTGCCACGTGTTTCCCGTGTTTAGAACTGTCCCTGCACAAAATGACACTTCTAAAGGGAAAAAAAGCCATTTAAAACTGCTTGCGGCTTTAATGTAATGTCTGGTCCCGGTAATATGGATGAAAATCTTTAAGAAAAATGGCATAGCTACCCCATGACCCCCCCCTACCCCAGCCCATTACCAGCCCCTTTGGGTCTTGTATGGATATTAAGGGGAACCCCGCACATAAAATAAAAAAGGCCCTATATACTCTGAACAGCCGTATACAGGCGGTGCATACAAGACAGGGACTGTAGGTTTGTTCTTATGTAGAATCTGTTTGTAATTTTGAACAGGTACATTGTTGAAGTGTAGCTCCAGCCCAAAAATCTATTTTTAAACTTTTTGGAAAACATAGGTAAGGGTTATCACCCCTGTAACATTTGTTTTGCTGTCTGTGCCCCTGTTCAGAACATTTCACCTCACTTTCCGTCCCAATGACAACTGTTTTTGAAATGTGGTGTTTTTCTTGAAACAAGGATTGCTGATAAAGCATCAGTACAGAGGAGACACCTTTCTCCCATATTTATTCTTACAGGAGAGAATTTTCCTTCCTAGTGGTAGATTTCCTCTCACTTCCTGTTGTCTTCTTGCGTTTGCAAGTAGGAGTCGTTTGTAAGTTGGATGTTTGAAAGTAGGGACCTGCCGTATATACTCTGCAGAAATAGGCCCCTTAGCTGTTGGTGTTGGCACAACACTGTAAGCACTCACAGTTACTCTTGGTTGGTGCTGGAACGCCCTGCTGTCAACTATTATATCAGGAATTTTAATTACATATAATTGTTGAACAGTGGTAGTAAAAATTGGGCCTTTGATGGTGGTGCTGGTGCCACAACACTGTAAGCCCTGACAGTTACTCTTGGTGGGTGCAGCAATGGGCCCTGCTGTGAATTATTAGATCAAGAATTGTAATTGCATGCCCCTGTTGAACAGGGGCTGAAAAATTGGGCCTTTCGTGGTGGTGGTGGTGGTGGTGGTGTTGCCACAACACTGTAAGCCCTCAGAGTTACTCTTGGTGGGTGCAGGAATGGGCCCTGCTGTGAATTATTAGATCAAGAATTGTAATTACATGCCCCTTTTGAACAGGGGCTGAAAAATTGGGCCTTTCGTGGTGGTGGTGGTGGTGGCGTTGCCACAACACTGTAAGCCCTCAGAGTTACTCTTGGTGGGTGCAGCAATGGGCCCTGCTGTGAATTATTAGATCAAGAATTGTAATTGCATGCCCCTGTTGAACAGGGGCTGAAAAATTGGGCCTTAGGCACTGGTGGCACAACACTACAACCCCTCACAGATACTGTACTTGGAGCACAGCAATGAGCCCTGTTGCAAAGTATTGCTTCAAAAATTGTAATGACACGCCCCTGTTAAACAGGGGCTGAAAAATTGGGCCTTAGGCACTGGTGGCACAACACTACAACCCCTCACAGATACTGTACTTGGAGCACAGCAATGAGCCCTGTTGCAAAGTATTGCTTCAAAAATTGTAATGACACGCCCCTTTTAAACAGGGGCTGAAAAATTGGGCCTTAGGCACTGGTGCCACAACACTCCAACCCCTCAAGGATACTGTACTTGGAGCACAGCAATGAGCCCTATGGCAAATTATTGCTAAAAAAATTGTAATTACACGCCCCTGTAAAACAGGGGCTGAAAAATTGGGCCTTAGCCACTGGTGGCGGCACCCATAAACAAAAATGATCTTCCAAGCTATCATCATCAGTCGTATCATTGAGGACTCGGAGGAGGAGGATAGCCAGTCAACATAACAGCACAGGCACTCAGCATCAGCATCAGTCTTGAAGGGATGTGACATGTTAAAATCAATTAGTCTGTTATATCAGCATCAGGTGTGTGGTAGCTGGTGGTGATCCAAGACTGGTTCATCTTGATGAAAGTCAGTCGATCAACCGAGTCGGTGGACAGGCGCACCCTGTGATCCGTGACAAATCCTCCAGCAGCACTGAATGTGCGTTCCGAAAGAACGCTGGATGCAGGACAGGCCAGTAGCTCAATTGCATACTGTGCAAGCTCTGGCCAGTGATCCATCCTCAAGACCCAGTAAGCCAGAGGATTTTCGGTGGGGAAGGTGTCCAAGTCTGACCTTGCCCCTAGATATTCCTGCACCATGTTTATCAGACGCTGGCGATGGTTGCTGGAACCGATCATACTTTGGGGCTGCGGACTAAAGAATTGTCTGAACGCATCGGTCAGACGGCCACCTTCCCCACCGCTCCTTCTTTGACTGGCCGAAGCCTCAGCAACTCGTTGTCCAGGACCAGGAGTTTGTAACCTCCCAGTCTCTGGGAACGCGTTGCACAGACCTTTCTGCAAGGCCTCCCGGAGTTGTCTCATCCTCTGCTCCCTCTGCGAAGGTAACATAAGGTCCGCAACCTTACCCTTGTACCGTGGATCAAGGAGAGTGGCCAGCCAGTAATGGTCCCTCTCCTTGATCCGAAGAATACGAGGATCCTTCCGCAGACTTTGCAGGATCAGGGAGGCCATGCAGCGTAGGTTTGCTGAGGCATTCGCTCCGGAGTCCTCTGGGTCACTAAGGACGACATGATCCGCAGCCACCTCCTCCCAGCCACGTACAAGTCCACTGGTTTCTTGGGACTGTAAATCATCCCTAAAAGACTGCTGCTGATGATGCTGAGTGCCAGCCTCCACCTCCATGCTGACACAATCCTCCTCCTCCTCCTCCTTCTCCTCTTCCTGTGCGATGGGTGGGACAGAAGGAACACTGTCTGGGTAAAGGGGGCCTTGAGAGGCAAGGAAGTCCTCCTCTTCCTGCCTCTGTTCTGCCTCAAGTGCCCTGTCCATTATTCCACGCAGCGTGTGCTCCAACAGGTGGACAAGAGGTACAGTGTCACTGATGCATGCACTGTCACTGCTCACCATCCTCGTGGCCTCCTCAAATGGTGCCAGGACAGTGCATGCATCCCTGATCATGCCCCACTGGCGTGGAGAAAAAAAAACAAGCTCCCCTGACCCTGTCCTGGTGCCATAGTCGCACAGGTACTCATTGATGGCCCTCTGCTGCGTGTGCAGCCGCTGCAGCATGGCCAACGTTGAGTTCCACCTGGTGGGCATGTCACATATAAGGCGGTTCTTGGGCAGGTTCAACTCCTTTTGCAGCTCAGCCAGGCGAGCACTGGCATTATAAGATCTGCGGAAATGCACACAGACTTTCCTGGCCTGCCTCAGGACATCCTGTAAGCCCGGGTACCTGCCCAAGAACCGCTGCACCACCAGGTTAAGGACGTGAGCCACATAGGGCACATAGGTCAGTTGTCCCTGTCGGAGGGCGGAGAGGAGGTTGGTGCCATTGTCGCAAACCACCATTCCTGGCTTAAGCTGGCGTGGCGTCAACCACCTCTCGGCCTGGCCCTGCAGAGCAGACAGGACCTCTGCCCCAGTGTGGCTTCTGTCCCCCAAACACACCAGTGCAAGCACGGCATGGCATCTTTTTGCCTGCGTACTTGCGTAGCCCCGTGAACGGCTACGGAGCACCGCTGGTTCATAGGACAAACCACAGGAAGAGGCCATGGAGGAAGAAGAAGAGGAGGGGGTGGAGGAGAGAGGTGTGTCACAACCAGTAGTAGCATTTTGGAGGCGTGGCGGTGGAACAACCTCCAACACTACTGCACCTTGTCCTGCATCCTTCCCAGCTGCCAAAAGAGTGACCCAATGGGCCGTGAAAGAAAGGTAACGTCCCTGTCCATGCCTGCTGGACCATGAGTCAGCGGTAATATGCACCTTACCGCTGACCGCCCTGTCCAGCGAGGCCAAGACATTGCCTTCCACATGCCGGTAGAGAGCCGGAATAGCCTTCCGTGAGAAAAAGTGGCGTTTGGGAACCTGCCACTGAGGAACCGCACATTGCACAAACTCACGGAAGGGGGCCGAGTCTACCAACTGAAAAGGCAGCAGTTGAAGCGCTAGCAATTTAGCCAAGCTAGCATTCAACCGCTGGGCATGTGGATGGCTGGGAGTGAACTTCTTTCGACGGTCCAGCAGCTGGGGCAGGGAAATTTGCCTGCTAGAATCGGACGTCGGTGTACTGCTAGCAGAGTGGCCGCAAGTACTTGGCTGTGACACACCTAATTCTACACCTTCATTCCTCTCAGTGCATGTTTCAGAGAGGACTGAAGTTATAGTGGGGTTGGAGATCCCAGCTGATGCGGTGCAAGGAGAGGTCCGCTTTGTTCTTTGGTGTGGGTCTTTGAGGTAGGCTTGCCAACGAGCTGCATGGCAGGTCAACATATGTCTGGTCAGGCATGTGGTACCCAAGCGGCTGATGTTTTGGCCACGCGATATACGCTTGAGACATATGTTGCAAACAGCAGCTGTGCGATCTGATGAACTAGCCTCAAAAAAGGCCCACACCAAAGAACTTTTTGAATGACGGGCAGAGGCAGCGCCCTGCACAGGCGGAGCTCTGCGGTGTGATTCCGTCGGTGTACTGCCCTTACGCTGGCCACCAAAGGGCATCCTGCCTCGTTGGAGATGTGCCTCCTCCTCATCCTCCTCCTCCTCCTCTCTCCTATTAGGCACCCACGTGGAGTCAGTGACCTCATCATCCCCTCCCTCCTCATCACTGGAGCCAATCTGGCAGTATGCTGCAGCTGCTGGAACATGACTGCCAGATTGGTGTCCTTCTTGAGCATCCCCTCTGTCTGCTCTCACGCTACTGCCTTCCTGTAGCTGGGTTTCATCATCAGACCCTTCGAAACGCTGGGCATCCTCCTGGAGCATGTACCCAACACTGTGCTCAAACAGTTCGGGGGACTCCTCAGGAGGAGGACATGGTGGGTCTAGGGAAAGAGTGACTGATGATGAGTCTGACATTGATACCAGGGAAGAGGACGCTTTGGCAGCTGCTTTGCCAGTACCCTGAGCCTGGGTGAGAGAGGATGAGGAGGAGGAGGAGGGCTTGGTCATCCACTCTACCAAGTCTTCGGCATGATGTGGCTCAACATGTCCAGCTGCCGAAAAGAAGGACAAGCGTGTCCCATGGCCATGTGCTGATGACAATGCACCGCGTCCACGACCAGCACTGTTGCCCCCAGACACAGAGCCTGCTTGCCCTCTTTTATTGCCTCCTGACTGTCTGCCTCTCCTTGTTTGCCTTCCAGACATTCTAATAGATGGCCTGCAGGGAGATGGGAAAAAAGCAATAAGGGCTACCTTCAGGTGTCCTTCTCTGTCCCTTTACTTAAGGATTTCTAAATATGGTTGAGGATGATTGCTTTTGCACAGAATAGCACAACGACAATTTCCCTGACTGTCCAAAAAACAAGGATTTCAAAGCTGGTTGATGAGGAATGCTTTAGCACACTATAGCACAAGGAGAATTCCCCTCACTTTCCTTCTTTGTCCCTAGAAACAAGGACTCGCACAGTGAAAGAAACTGACACTCTCCCTACCTAGAGTTTTCTGTCCCTAGAAAAAATGTTTTTTTAAAGCACACTATAGCACAAGGAGAATTCCCCTCACTTTCCTTCTTTGTCCCTAGAAACAATGACTCGCACAGTGAAAGAAACTGACACTCTCCCTACCTAGAGTTTTCTGTCCCTAGAAAAAATGTTTTTTTAAAGCACACTATAGCACAAGGAGAATTCCCCTCACTTTCCTTCTTTGTCCCTAGAAACAAGGACTTGCACAGTGAAAGAAACTGACACTCTCCCTACCTAGAGTTTTCTGTCCCTAGAAAAAATGTTTTTTTAAAGCACACTATAGCACAAGGAGAATTCCCCTCACTTTCCTTCTTTGTCACTAGAAACAAGGACTCGCACAGTGAAAGAAACTGACACTCTCCCTACCTAGAGTTTTCTGTCCCTAGAAAAAATGTTTTTTTAAAGCACACTATAGCACAAGGAGAATTCCCCTCACTTTCCTTCTTTGTCCCTAGAAACAAGGACTCGCACAGTGAAAGAAACTGACACTCTCCCTACCTAGAGTTTTCTGTCCCTAGAAAAAATGTTTTTTAAAAGCACACTATAGCACAAGGAGAATTCCCCTCACTTTCCTTCTTTGTCCCTAGAAACAAGGACTCGCACAGTGAAAGAAACTGACACTCTCCCTACCTAGAGTTTTCTGTCCCTAGAAAAAATGTTTTTTTAAAGCACACTATAGCACAAGGAGAATTCCCCTCACTTTCCTTCTTTGTCCCTAGAAACAAGGACTCGCACAGTGAAAGAAACTGACACTCTCCCTACCTAGAGTTTTCTGTCCCTAGAAAAAATGTTTTTTTAAAGCACACTATAGCACAAGGAGAATTCCCCTCGCTTTCCTTCTTTGTCCCTAGAAACAAGGATTCGCACAGTAAAACACACTGACACTCTCCCTACCTATCCTTCTCTTTCCCTAAACTAAAGGAATCCAGGTTAAGCAAGAAAGAAATAAATGTCACTGTCCCTGCCTATGCTTGTCTTTCCCTGCTCCGGAACACACTACACTAGGCCGCCGTGCTGGCGGCCTTTTATAGTGTGGGGCGTGTACTAAACACCCTCAGCAATAATTGGCCACAGGCATCCTGCCTGTGGCCAATCATTGCTCTCCTCGCTGCCGGCGCTGTGATTGGCCAAGCATGCGGGGTCACGGTGCATGCTTGGCCAATCACAGCGCCTGGATGACACTGCGATGGCGTAGTGCATTGTGGGCCGTTCGCGTCACTCGAATTTGGCGCGAACGGCCCAAATCGTTCGATCTTCGTCGAACGATCGAACAGCCGATGTTCGAGTCGAACGTATGTTCGACTCGAACACAAAGCTCATCCCTACCCACAACAACTCTCCAAGATGTGAAAACCAAAATTGCTACCATCAGGGGGACATACAGGACCCAGAGGAATATGGTCCTGAAGTCCCAGAGGTCAGGTGCTGCAGCAGATAAGGTTTATAAACCCAGTCTGTGGTACTACAGCAAGTTATCTTTCCTGGATGACCAGCTGGAAGTGCGGGAATCTCTCTCCACCCTTCCCCCCAGAGGTCAATCCAGCCTTCCTTGTAGCCAGCCCTCCAGCCTTCCTTGCAGCCAGCCCTCCAGCCTTTCTTGCAGCCAGCCCTCCAGCCTTCCTAGCAACCCTGCTCTGGCTTCCCCTGAGGATCAAGATGAGGTCCTTGAGGAGGCAGATTTGGATATATGGAGCCAGGTAAAGTATTGATATCTACATTTATATGTTACAAAAGTGATGATTTTCTATTGATGTTTTAGTATTGTTAGGTATTTAATATTACAAAAAAACAGGATTTAAAGAGCAAGATACAGTAGTGGTCAAATTTGATGGGGACAAGGCAACAATATCAGGAGGCGGAATCTATGCAAAATTAATACCTTTTGACATTCAATTCAAAAATGTCTGGAGGTGAACAATGTGTGTGATTGATGGTGTCAAAAAATAAAGAATGTCCCTTTCTTTTTTTACAGCCAGAGCTGAACCAGGAAGAGGGTGATGTTGGGGACCAGGAGGAGGCAGGGCCCAGTGGCACACAGGAGGAGGCTGGGCCCAGCACAAGAGCCCAGATGCCTCCCCTGATAATGAAACAACGAAGGCCAAGGAGAGCTAGGCAGGTGGAGGAGGAAACAAGAGCCTTTCTAAAAGAGGCTACTGTGGCCCTCAGAGAGGCACCCTTTGCTGAGGAGGGCTTTGCCGCAGTCCTGGCCCATAAGTTAGGCCAAATGGACTTGCGGCAAAAGCTCTATAGTGAAAACCTTTTGCTGAAGGTGATTAACAAGGGGTTGCTCGGTGAACTGACCAAGTTCACCGACATCACTGAGGTTGTCCCTACTCCTCCACCTCCTCCTCCTACTACTACTACTCCTCCTGCCACCTCCTCTCCTCCTGATCCCCAGCCTCCGAGGAAGTAACCAACAAAGGCTGCAGGGAAGGCTGCAGAGAAGGCTGGAGAGATGGCTATAAGGAAGCGAAAAAAATAATGCCTGCTGTAGTACCACAGACTGGGGACATATATGACTTATCTGCTGCTGTTCCTGACCTCTGGGAGTTCAAGCCAAGATTCAGCTCCTTTTTTTTTTTTCAATTAAATAGTTTGATTTTGACATCTTGGATGGTTGTTGTGGGGTCCAAAGGATGCACAAATGCAAGCAGGCTCTCCAGTGCTGCCTTCACGTTTAATTTGTAATGTACCTAAATAAAGGATTCTTTTTTTTGGCTTCAAATTCTTGACTATGTGATTTGTATTTCAAAAGAGACTTTGCTAGGGAGTAGGCAGGGACATTTCAAATAATATTATTGTTATTAACAAGGGACATAAACCTCCTTGAGGCAAAATGAGACAAATTTTGAAGGTTGGTGTGGTAACTTTACACACCAATAATTTAAGCAAAATCACCCAAAAAAAATAAAAGAAGCCTACATATATCAAAGAAGCCCATCAAAAATAATAAAGCTAACTCAATTACTAAAAAAAAAATTTGAAAAGAAAAAAAAAAATATTAAAATTATTGTGATCTTTACATTTAGTTATGAATTTATGAGGGAGATGTGGCTTCAAAAGAATATTTTACAATCATTAGATCAATTAGGAATTACTTAAGAACCTAGTTTGGCATAACTCTCAAATGTCATTAGCAAAAGAAGGTAATTATTTAAGCATTATCAAAAGAAGAACGGAATGCGCAGCATTAAAACTATGCTATTAATTCCACCGTGCCGAATGTGCCATCTCCATTTCCAACGCTAGTTTTACCAGAACGAGCGCTCCCGTCTCATACTTGATTCTGAGCATGCGCGTTTTTTTCACGTCGTTAAAGCATACACACTATCGTTTTTCACGTTGTTAAAAAAACGACATGAAAAACGACGTGAAAAAATAGAGCATGTTCGAAATTTTTAATGCCAGTTTTTCACATCGTTAAAAATGCTCTGGAGCATACACACGATCGGTTTTAATGGCCATTTTAAAAAATGGCATTTTTAATGGCATGAAAAACGATCGTGTGTATGGGGCATTAGGCCTCACAGTTACTCTTGGTGGGCGCAGGAACGGGCCCTGCTGTGAAATATTAGATCAAGAATTGGAATTACATGCCCCTGTTGAGCAGGGGCAGAAAAATTGGGCCTTTGGTGGTGGATGGCGTGGTGGTGTTGCCACAACACTGTAAGGCCTCAGTTACTCTTGGTGGGCGTAGAAACGGGCCCTGCTGTGAAATATTAGAACAAGATTTGTAATTACATGCCCCTGTTGAGCAGGGGCAGAAAAATTGGGCCTTAGGCACAGGTGCTGGTGCCACAACACTGCAACCCCTCACAGAAACTCTAGTTGGAGCGCATGAATGAGCCCTGCTGCAAATTATTGCATCAAAAATTGTAATTACATGCCCCTGTTAACACTGCAACCCCTCACAAATACTATAGTTGGAGCGCAGGAATGAGCCCTGCTGCAAAGTATTGCAAAAAAAATTGTAATTGAACGCCCCTGTTAAACAGGGGCTGAAAAATTGGGCCTTAGCCACTGGTGGCGGTGCCCAGAACCAAAAATGTTCTTACAAGCTATCAGCATGAACATTGAGGAGGAAGAGGATAGTCACTTAGCATAACAGGATAGTCACTCAGCATCAGCATAGGCAGTCTTCAAGGGATCTCCCATTCAAAAAAAAATTATTCGGTTACATCAGCATCAGGTGCTTGGTAGCTGGTGATCCAAGACTGATTCATTTTTATGAAGGTCAGCCGATCGACCGATTCGGTGGACAGACGCACCCTGTGATCGGTTACAAAGTCTCCAGCAGCACTGAATGTGCGTTATGAAAGAACGCTGGATGCAGGACAGGCCAGTAGCTCAATTGCATACTGTGCAAGCTCTGGCCAGTGATCCATCCTCAAGACCCAGTAACCCAGAGGATTTTCGGTGGGAAAGGTGTCCAAGTCTGATCTTGCCCCTAGGTATTCCTGTGAATCAGACGCTGGCGATGGTTGCTGGAACCGCTCATACCTTGGGGCTGCGGACTAAAAAATTGTCTGAACGCTCCTTCTGTGACTGACCGAAGCCTCAGCAACACGTTGTCCAGGACCAGGAATTTGTAACCTCCCAGGCTCTGGAAACATGTTGCTCAAACCTTTCTGCAAGGCCTCCCGAAGATGTTTCATCCTCTGCTCCCTCCGCAACCTTACCCTTGTAACGTGGATTAAGGAGGGTTGCCAACCAGTAATGATCCCTCTCCTTGATACCACAAATACGAGGATCCTGTCGCAGGCTTGCAGGATCAGGGAGACCATGCAGCGTAGGTTTGCTGAGGGATTCGGTCCGGAGTCCTCTGGGTCACTAAAGATGACATGATCCGCAGCTACCTCCTCCCAGCCATGTACAAGTCCATGGGTTTCTTGGGACTGTAAACGATCCCTTGAAGACTGCTGCTGATGCTGAGTGCTAGGCTCCACCTCCATGCTGACACAATCCTCCTCCTCCTCATCCTCTTCCTGTGTGATCGGTGGGCCAGCAGGAACACTGTCTGGATAAAGGGGGCCTTGAGAGGTAAAGAAGTCCTCCTCTTCCTCCCTCTGTCCTGCCTCAAGTGTACAATGGAAAAGGTAACTGTTAGCGCAAACACAAAGTGCATAAATAAATGGGGATATAGCAATGAGCCTGTTTAAAATAATGATGGTAACAGGCAGTTCAAGGGTTAAAAGGCAGATAATATGGCTGGTGGATGGCGGCTGCTGTCCTCAGAGAGCTGACTCTGTGGTAGACAAAAAAGGGTATAGAAAAAGGAAGTGCCACCTAAGTGCAGTATTAAAAGATTCTTTTAATGACACAAATATCAATCACACTTATAGGAAAGGAAGCAAAGGAAGGCTCATCTGTAAAGATCCTGTAGTCCTCGTCCCGGGTCCATGGGCTGCACAGATGTAGAAGATGCAGAGTAGGAAACAGCCTCTAAGTAGCAACAACGACTGCAGCTTTCCATCTCTGCATAGAAAAATGGATCCGGATCTGAGGCTTCCCCACGGACCACTGACACACAGATGAGCCTTTGTATTTCCTGTTTCCTACTCTGCATCTTCTACATCTGTGCAGCCCATGGACCCGGGACGAGGACTACAGGATCTTTACAGATGAGCCTTCCTTTCCTGTAAGTGTGATTGATATTTGTGTCATTAAAAGAATCTTTTAATACTGCACTTAGGTGGCGCTTCCTTTTTCTCTACTCTTTTTTGTTCTGCCTCAAGTGCCCTGTCCATTATTCCACGCAGCGTGTGCTTCAACAGGTGGACAAGAGGGACAGTGTCACTGATGCATGCACTGTCACTGCTCACCATCCTCGTGGCCTCCTCAAATGGTGACAGGACAGTGCATGCATCCCTGATCATGACCCACTGGCGTAGAAAAAATCCCAAGCTTCCCTGACCCTGTCCTGGTGCCATATTGGCACAGATACTCATTGATGGCCCTCTGCTGCGTGTGCATCCGCTGCAGCATGGCCAACGTTGAGTTTCACCTGGTGGGCATGTCACAGATTAGGCGGTTCTTGGGCAGGTTAAATTCCTTTTGCAGGTCAGCCAGCCAAGCACTGGCATTATATGACCAGCAGAAAAGCACACAGACATTCCTGGCCTGCCTCAGGACATCCTGAAAGCCCGGGTACCTGCCCAAGAATCGCTGCACCACCAAGTTAAGGACATGAGCCAAACAGGGCACATGGGTCAGCTGTCCCTGTCGAACGGCGGAGAGGAGGTTGGTGCCATTGTTGCAAACCACCATTCCTGGCTTAAGCTGGCGTGGCGTCAACCACCTCTGAGCCTGCCCCTGCAGAGCTGACAGAATCTCTGCCCCAGTGTGGCTCCTGTTCCCCAAGCACACCAGCTGAAGCACCGCATGGCATCTTTTTGCCTGCGTACTTGTGTAGCCCCTTGAATGCCTACGGAGCCCCGCTGGTTCCGAGGACAAAGCACAGGAATAGGCCATGGAGTAAGAAGAAGGGGAGGGGGTGGAGGAGAGAGGTGTGTCAGAATCACCAGTAGTTGCATTTTGGAGGCGTGGTGGCGGAACAACCTCCAACACTACTGTACCTTGTCCTGCATCCCTCCCAGCTGCCATCAGAGTCACCCAATGCGCCGTGAAAGATAGGTAACGTCCCTGTCCATGCCTGCTGGACCATGAGTCAGCGGTAATATGCACCCTACCGCTGACCACCCTGTCCAGCGAGGCCAAGACATTGCCTTCCACATGCCGGTAGAGAGCCGGAATCGTCTTCCATGAAAAAAAGTGGAGTTTGGGAACCTGCCACTGAGGAACCGCACATTCCACAAAATCACGGAAGGGGGCAGAGTCTACCAACTGAAAAGGCAGCAGTTGAAGTGCTAGCAATTTAGCCAAGCTAGCATTCAACCTCTGGGCATGTGGATGGCTGGGAGCGAACCTTTTTCGGCGGTGCAGCAGCTGGGGCAGGGAAATTTGCCTGGTACAATCTGAGGTTGGTGTACCGATAGCAGATTGCCCGCAAGTACTTGGCTGTGACATACCTAATTCTACACCTTCATTCCTCTCAGTGCAGGTTTCAGAGAGGACTGAAGGTATAGTGGGGTTGGAGATCCCAGCTGATGAGGAGCAAGGAGAGGTCCGCTTTGTTCTTTGGTGTGGGTCTTTTAGGTACGCTTGCCAACAAACTGCATGGCATGTCGACATATGTCTGGTCAAGCATGTGGTGCCCAAGCGGGTGATGTTTGGCCACGCAAGTTACGCTTGAGACATATGTTGCAAATAGCAGCAGTGCGATCTGATGCACTCGTCTCAAAAAAGGCCCACACCAAAGAACTTTTGGAATAATGTGCAGAGACAGCAGCACCCTGCACATGCGGAGCTCTGCGGTGTGATGTAGTCAATGTGCTGCCCTTAATCTGGCCCCTGGAGGGCATCCTGCCTCGTTGGAGATGTGCCTCCTCCTCCTCCTCTCTCCTATCAGGTACCCACGTAGAGTCCGTGAACTCATCATCCCCTCGCTCCTCATCACTGGAGCAAACCTGGCAGTATGCTGCAGCTGGGGGAACATGACTGCCAGATTTCTGTCCTTCTTGGGCACCCCCTCTCTCTGGGCTCATGTTACTGCCTTCCTCTAGCTGGGTACCATCATCGGAGCCTTCAAAACGCTGCGCATCCTCCTGCAGCATGTACCCAACACTGTGGTCAAACAGTTTGGGGGACTCCTCAGGAGGATATGGTGGGGCTAGGGAAGGAGTGATTGATGCCATTGAGCCGAGAGAAGAGGCCGCTTTGGCAGCTGCTTTGCCAGACAAAGTACCCTGAGCCTGGGTGAGGATGAGGAGGATGAGGACGGCTTGGTCATCCACTCTACCAAGTCTTCGGCATGCTGCGGCTCAAAATGGCCAGCTGCCGAAAAAAAGAATAAGCGTGTCCCGCGGCCACTTGCTGATAAGGATGCACCGTGTCCACGACCAGCACTGTTGTCTCTAGACACAGAGCCTGCTTGCCCTCTTTTATTGGCTTGTGACTGTCTGCCTCTCCTTGTTGGCCTTCCAGACATACTAATGGCCTGCAGTATTGATGTAGCTGCACAAAGCTAGGATGTATATACATATTGATTATACTGCAGCTAGCAGAATCAACTGCCTGCTTGTAGTATTATTAGGAAGAAAACAACAGGAATTGTGTTTAGTTAGCTTTAGATGCACACTGTGCAGAAGACACAGTAAACTGACAGAAAATACTGCAGTTGCCTGCCTGTGGTATTAATAGTAAGAGAACACCAGCAATTGTCTTCAGTTAGCTTTAGTTGCACACTGTTCAGAGGACACAGTAAACTGACTGAAAATACTGCAGTTGCCTGCCTGTGGTATTAATAGTAAGAGAACATCAGCAATTGTCTTCAGTAAGCTTTAGTTGCACACTGTGCAGAGGACACAGTAAACTGACTGAAAATACTGCAGTTGCCTGCCTGTGATATTAATAGTAAGAGAACACCAGCAATTGTCTTCAAGTAGCTTTAGTTGCACACTGTGCAGAGGACACAGTACACTGACTGAAAATACTGCAGCTACCACAATCACCTGCCTGCCTGTCAGTATATTAGGAAGAACATAACAGGAACGGATCTAGCTAAACTGAATACAGTGTGTGTATATATATATATATATATATATATATATATATATATATATATATATATATTGTACCATTGGGGGATGTTTAGCTCAGTGATAGATGCATTGTAGGTGAGTTCACAGCCAACAGGAACTAAGGTTTAAGGGCGCGGTAGCCCACTTTTATTGAAAGAAACAGAAAGTAAAGTTCATACATGCATTTGGTTTCCCACACAGGGGTTTTTCTCCCAAAAACATCAACACATGAAAATGCCATCCACCTGGCTCTTAAGGCTCGCTCAGCCTTGGGCGCAGTTCCTTGCTGCACAGGCCCACTCCTGGCCTCTAGGAAGGGCTCTCCTGACACTCCAGGCTTCCACACTCCTCCAAGACTTACAGTCCCCTCTGGTCCCTAAGACTCTCTTCCAGTTGTCTCAGCTATAGTCTCCCCGACTCTCTCAGCTGGCCCAACCCTCTCAGTCTACTGACCTGGAACCTCTCCCACATGGAGAAACGTCTTAAGGATGTTGCCTGAGTTCTTTTTCAGTAGCACACTTCCTTCCAGCAACTGCTGTAACACCAACTCCTTTTCCACTCACACTGAGCTATGTTCAGCTCTGCCTTATAACGAGTGTGTGCACCTCGCCACACACTCAACCTGCAGAGCTCCTAGAAAACCCGGACACATGACTGAAGACTCCATCCCTCCCAATGCACTTTGAAGTCTTCAAGTTTCCAGCCCCAATCCAGACTTACAAAATCCAGAGAAAACTTAAAGCATAGTTTCTCTGCTCAGCAATCACTAAAACCATTTAACTATACAGGCCCTTCTCAAAAAATTAGCATATTGTGATAAAGTTCATTATTTTCTGTAATGTACTGATAAACATTAGACTTTCATATATTTTAGATTCATTATACACAACTGAAGTAGTTCAAGCCTTTTCTTGTTTTAATATTGATGATTTTGGCATACAGCTCATGAAAACCCAAAAATCCTATCTCAAAAAATTGTTGCGGGAGATCAGGGAGAATAATCCTGATGATTTCAGGAATTTTCTCAGGATGTCTGACCCCGTATTTCAGCAGCTGTTGGCTTTGGTGTCCCCCTATATTACCAGGCAGGACACCGTTATGCGGGAAGCCATCAGTGCTGAGCAGAGGCTCATCGCCACGTTGCGATACCTGGCTACTGGAAAAATCCTGCAGGACCTTAAGTTCTCCACAGGCATATCCCCCCAGGCTCTGGGGATCATTATACCAGAGACTTGTTCTGCCATCCTTCAAGTTTTGCAGGAGGACTATATTAAGGTAAGTGTTCTTCTTCAAAAATTCACATTGTATGGTTTTTATTTTTGGATATTTTAAATTTGCTTTATTTGCAGTCCCTAATTCACATGATTCTTAGCTGCAGGGAATGTCCCCTTTCTCCCCATGTTTTATTATTTAAAGTTTGGGGTTTGAGGCCTACCTGTAAATTTGGCTTACCTAACCTCTCCAGCATGCTATCCTGGGGCCATACCTACCTTGCCTAGTCATTTCCATGTTTTTTATTCTATGTTCCATCGTAGTGCTTTACCCAAAACGCACCCTAAATTTTGCCTAGGAATGTTTCATTTTTGTTAAATTCAATACAGAGTGCTACAGCCTTCATGTGTGATATTCCCAACTCATCTTCAACCCCCCCCCCCATAATTTTTTGGTTTGTTTGTTTTTTGTTGCTTCCAATTTTTTATGTTTTGAACAGTTTCTACCAATGTTGGCCATGAATGTGTGTATGAAATCAGCTTTCAATGTTTCTGGCTCCAAGTATTAATTTATTATTTCTTTAATTCCACAGTTCCCTTCTTCGCCACATGAATGGCAGAATGTGGCTTCCGAGTTTGCCCAGCGATGGAACTTTCCGAACTGTGGAGGAGCCATCAAAGGCAAACATGTTCGGGTCGTCCCACCACCCCATTCGGGATCCTTTTATTATAATTATAAGGGGTTCCACAGCGTCGTGATGATGGCAGTGGTGTCGGCCACCTACGAGTTCCTCTATGTGGACGTTGGCAAGAATGGCAGGATGTCTGATGGAGGAGTTTTTGCCCAGACGGAGTTTGGGGAACGGCTCCTTTTGGATCTGCTGGCCTTGCCACCAGCGGAGCAGAATGTGGAGGGACTACCTTTTGTCTTTGTGGCGGATGAGGCGTTTGGCCTGGGACCCCATTTGATGAGGCCATTCCCGCAATGCACCCTCACCCCTGAGAGGAGGGTGTTCAATTATCGGCTGGCCAGAGCCAGAAGGGTGGTGGAAAATGCGTTTGGGATCATGGCCAGCCGATTTCGCCTCTTCCTTACCTCCATCCACCTTGCCCCATACAAATGGAACCATGTGGTTATGACATGCTGTGTGCTGCATAATTTCCTAAGGGTGCATTCAACGAGTTATATATCTTTGCGTGGGCCTGAGGCCTCTTTAATCAATGCAGAAACTTTGGTGGCCCTGGAACCTGGCCGTCCTGGCTTGGCCCCCCCAACCGGATGTGAGGTCCGTAACCAATATGTGGACTATTTTATGGGTAGGGGGGGCCATTTAAATGCCAGACAATCTTTAATAATTTTATACCAAAAAAATAAAACTTTTCTGGAGTAAAGATTGGTTTGGATTTTTTATTGTATAATGTTTGATGTTTCTGGTAGGTTTACCTAGTGCACTTGTTTTGCCATGTGGATTAAACAATCTTAATTAGCCTTCATTGTCAGTGTAAACACCAAACATTGATTAGTTCACTCAGCACCACATTTACATAATGAAGCCACAATTATTTGTTATGTAAAAATACCTTTATTTCTTTTTTTAGGTGGGAAACTTCCTTAGAAATGTGGATGTTCCCTTAATTTCGGGTGTATTAAAACGCATGACCAGCCATGCATAAACAAACTATATTCGTCAAAATTTTGAAAAAGCTAAACATGTGCTAGTCATTAAAGGGTAAAATAACAAAAATACTTATAAAACTCTGCAAGTAAAACGTTATTTGGTGTAAAAACATTAGACACGCCCAAGCACAGCCATGATATTTTGGAGCCTTTCCTCCACCCGCTTTGTATTTGCCCTGATCTCTAGCAAGTCTCCCTTAATTTTTTCGAGGTCATGACAGCAGACCATCAGGTATTGGATCAGGATCTGGGCACTGTGATGTGTCAACTTATTGGGGTCTTCGGCCAGAACTGCACCTAAATGTAAAAAGAAATATGTAGGATAGAATATGTAGGCCTACATCTATTTAACATGCATGTGTCTGGTTTCTCTCTGACCTGTGGTGGTGCCACTTTCCACTTCCACAACATCACATTCCTCTCCATCCTGGGGTTCTGGGGGTATTGTTGTAGGTGTTGCAATTATCGTCTGAGGTAGCTTTTCGAATCCCTAGGGAGATTGAAATAAAAGGAATAGTTTCATTAGTAGCGACTCAATTTTGCTAAAATAAGAAACATGAAAAAATACTTTGTAATCATTCTTTTGAAGCATGCTCCATTTTAAATTTTACCCCCTGTGCCAACCGGGACAAATGATTGGATACATAGCCAAAACCAGAGCATATACATTTTGAACACAAATTTGACACATTGTAACACCCCAAAGTATCTACACAGGATCACCTGTGTGTGACACCCTCAAGCTTTTTGGCTTTAGGCCCACACTTGTACTACTGTGTTCAGATGTTTCATCAGCTGCTGAGCATTCACTCCCTTAACATTACCATGCATATCGTTTTTTCTAACGAACAAATGTCCTTTGGATTAGCACCCAAAAAATAAGTGAGGCCCAAATTTACTCCCCCAAATAAACCAAAATACATGGGTGTTCACACTGGATGATCCTAAAACATCGTTTGAGGAACTGTACGGAGAAAGAGGTTTAATACGTCCGTTTACTGTGCGGACGAACCTGAAAGATGGTATCTTTCAGTGTACTATATGAAAGTTAAAAATACACAACAGAATACAAGAAAATAATATGTACCATGGAAACTAAAAAAAAATTACTTACTTTTTACTATAACTTTCTTGATTCTTTTATATTGGTCGGCCTCCCGCAACTTCAGATCAGACCATCGTTTTCTGAGCTGTTCCTTCGTTCTGCACACCCCGAATTTTTTGTGAAGACTTTTGACCACTTTGCCCATAATTCTGGACTTGACCAGATTAGGCCTTTTATACGGACCATGCTTGGCATCATAATCCTCCTTCTTTAAAATGGCGACCATCTCCACCATTTCCTCGAATGACATGTTGGATGCCTTATATCTCCTGGGTCTTGATTTGGGCTCCTCTGGAATTTCATCCTCTGTAGAGGTAATCTCAGCCACCTGTGTCTCCGCCATGTTTTGTTCAGCACTACGAGCGAGAAGGGGCGGGGAAAGTACAATATCGAACGTCAGGGGCAGGGAAAGCGTGCGGAGTTTCACGCATGCGCTGTGTATATCAAGTGAAGATCCATGTCTGGGAAATACGTTCATTTGTCGGGAGAGGGAGTTAGCAACGAACGTCGTGACGAAGGTACCTAACAATTTTACTTTTTGAGGTTCATCAGACGAGGAGATTTGTGTGCTCAAAATATGTAGACAATGCACAGTTGAGGAATGTTGCCTGAAATATATATTTTTTTTGGTTTCTCGCTTTTACAGATATCATGAATACTTTTAAAAACCCAGACTTCATGGGGGAGTTCATCGACAAATGGCAAGAGCTCCCTATATTATGGCAAACAAAAAGTGGTGCTAATAAAAATAAAGACGCCAGGAAAGCAGCACTGGAGAGCCTGCTTGCATTTGTGCAAACAAAGATACCCACAACAACTCTCCAAGATGTCAAAACCAAAATTGCGACCATCAGAGGGACATACAGGACCCAGAGGACTATGGTCCTGAGGTCCCAGAGGTCAGGTGCACCAGCAGATAAGGTTTATAAACCCAGTCTGTGGTACTACAGTAAGCTTGCTTTTCTGGATGACCAGCTGGAAGTGCGGGAATCTCTCTCCACCCTTCCCCCCAGAGGTCAATCCAGCCTTCCTTGTACCCAACCCTCCAGCCTTCCCTGCAGCCAGTCCTCCAGCCTTCCTGTCAACCCTGCTCTGGCTTCCTCTGAGGATCAAGATCAGGGCCTTGAGGAGGCAGATTTGGAGATATGGAGCCAGGTAAAGTATTGATATCTATATTTATATCTTACAAAATTGTAGAATTTAAATAGATGTTAGTATTGTTAAAGGTATGTACACTTCTACCAATAAAGTTTGTGAAGAGCAAGATACAGTAGTGGCCTAATTTTATGTGCACAAGACAACAAAACCAGGATGCGGAATCAATGAAAATGACATAACTTTTGGCATTGATTTCAACAATGTCTAGAGGTGAACAATGTTTGTGAATGATGATGTGGCAAAATAAATAATGTCCCTTTCTTTTTTTACAGCCAGAGCAGAGCCAGGAAGAGGGTGATGTTGGGGATCAGGAGGAGGCAGGGCCCAGTGGCACCCAGGAGGAGGCTGGGCCCAGCACAAGAGCCCAGATGCCTCCCCTGGTAGTTAAACCACGAGGGCCAAGGAGAGGTAGGCAGGTGGAGGAGGAAACCAGGGCCTTCCTCAGAGAGGCAACAGCGGCCCTCAGAGAGGCACCCTCTGTTGATGAGGGATTTTCCGCAGTCCTCGTCCACAAACTAGGGCAAATGGAGTTGCGGCAAAAAATTTACAGTGAGACCCTGCTATTGAAAGTCATCAATAAGGGCGTGCTGGGTGAACTCACTAGGTACACGGACATAAAGGAGGTTGTCCCTACTCCTCCACCTCCTCCTCCTCCTCCTACTACTCCTCCTGCCACAACCTCTCCTCCTGATCCCCAGCCTCCAAGGAAGAAACCAACCAAGGCTGCAGAGAAGGCTGGAGAGAAGGCTACAAGGAAGAGGAGAAAATAATGCCTGCTGTAGTACCACAGACTGGGGACATATAGGACTTATCTGCTGTGGCTCCTGACCTCTGGGAGCTCAAGACAAGATTGGGCTCCTTTTTTTGGGGGATCTAATCTCTATTTTGGTTTTGACATCTTGGATGGTTGTTGTGGGGTCAAAGGGATGCACAAATGCAAGCAGGCTCTCCAGTGCTGCCTTCCACTTTAATTTGTTAATGTTCTGAAATAAAAAAAAATTTAGTGCCCTTAAAAAACTTGACTATGTGATTTGTATTTCAAAAGAGAGCTTGCTAGGGAGCAGGCAGGAACATCTCAAATTATATTATTGTTATTATCAGGGGACACAAACCTCCCTGAGGCCAAATGAGACACATTTGGAAGGTTGTTGTGGTAACTTTACACAAGAATAATTTAAGCCAAAATAATAAAAAAAAGGGCGCAAAAAAAAAAACACAATAGTAAAATATAATTTAAAGAAAAAAGGAGAATTACATTATTTTATTATTATTAGTATTATTTAGGAGGGAGGTGCGGCTTATAAATAATATTTTACAATCATTAGAGCAATTTGGAATTACTTTAGAAACAAGTTTGGCATAACTCTCAATGTCGTTATCAAAAGAGGGTAATTTTAAAGCATTATCAAAAGAAGAACGGAATGTGCAGCATTAAAACGATGCTATTAATTCCACCGTGACGAATGTGCCATCTCCATTTCCAACATTAGCTTTACCAAAACGAGCGCTCCCGTCTCATAGTTGCTTCTGAGCATGCGCGTTTTTTTTCACGTCGTGAAAGCATACACACTATCGTTTTTCACGTCGTTAAAAAAAACGACATGAAAAACGACGTGAAAAAAGAGAGCATATCCGGAATTTTTAATGGCCGTTTTTCACGTCATTAAAAATGCTCTGGAGCATACACACGATCATTTTTCAGGGCCATTTTTTAAAATGGCAGTTTTAACGGCATGAAAAACGATCGTGTGTACGGGGCATAAGATGTACAAGTATCATTTAAGTATTGAATTGTGAATATACCTTGTCATATAGAGCTGGCATAGAAATGTATGTAAATATTATCTGAACCTTAATCATCATTTATCTCTGATTGTAGAAGTATATCCATTCATTTGTTTTATCACGACTTGTACCTGATTTTAATTTGCACTGTACTTTAGTTAACCACTTCAATACCAGGCACTTATACACCTTCCTGCCCAAGCCAATTTTGAGCTTTCAGCACTGTCGCAATTTGAATGACAATTGCGCGGTCATGCTACACTGTACCCAAACAAATTTTTTATCATTTTGTTCCCACAAATAGAGCTTTCTTTCGGTGGTATTTGATTGCCTCTGCGATTTTTATTTTTTGCACAACAAATAAAAAAAGAGCGAAAATTTGAAAAAAATTATGTTTTTCTTTGTTTCTGTTAATTTCTTTTGTAAATAAGTACCTTTTCTACTTCAATGACGGGCACTGATAAGGTGGCACTGACGGGCACTGATAAGGCGACACTGATGGGCACCGATGAGGTGGCACCAATGAGGTGGCACTGATGAGGTGGCACTGATGGGCACTGATGATGGGCACTGATAGGCGGCACTGATGGGCACTGATATGTGGCACTGGTATGCGGTACTGATTGGCACTCATAGGCGGCACTGATAGGCACTCATAGGCGGCACTGATGGGCACTTATGGGCGGCACTGATGGGCACTTATGGGTGGCACTGATAGGTGGCACGGACGGGCACTGATAGGTGGGCACTTATGGGCACAGATGGGCACTGATGGACACTAGTAGGTGGCACTGATGACACTGATGCCCAGCAATGCCAGCCACCACACATTGTGGTCGTGCCATGATGGTGCCAGTCAGTGCCCATTTGTGGGCACTTATTGGCATATGTTTTTTATGTTTTACTACATGTGGGTGGCCATGGGGGCCATCCACATGCTTGGGGCTTCCCTGGTGGTCCTGGGCAGCATCCTGGTGGTCTAGTGTGGGTATCCGAGGGGGAGCTGCGCTGATAAACAATCAGCACGAACCCCCCCTGTCAGGAGAGCCGCCGATCGGCTCTCCTCTACTCGCGTCTGTCAGACACGAGTGAGGAAGAGCCGATCAACGGCTCTTCCTGTTTACATCGTGATCAGCTATGATTGGACACGGCTGATCACGTGGTAAAAAGCCTCCGCCGGAGGCTCTTTACCGAGATCAGTGTAGCGGTGTGTCAGACTGACACACCGCTCCACCGATCGCCGCGATGCGCACCCCCCCCCCCCCCGGGCGCGCGGCGGCTGTTATCCTGCAGGACGTCAATAGACGTCCAGTGTGGATAACAGAACCACTTCCCAGATGTCAATATGCTATTGACTGGGCGGGAAGTGGTTAGTAAATATATATAATATTTTAAGCAAGATTCATTTGTGTTACTTCTCTTCAAACTAGCATGGATAAAAGAACTTAGAATTTCTTGATATTGTAGAAAACGGGAATCTCCAAAATTAAGATTTACCTATTTCCATAAGTACAATAATTATTTTATATTTCAGTATAAACATTCTGACATACTTGTAGGCACTATGCTGAGATGCGTCAATGTTTCTGACAGTATTAACCACTTGCCGCCCGCCCTATAGCGGATTGACGGCGGCAAAGTGGTTTTAAAATCCTGACTGGATGTCATATGACGTCCTCAGGATTTTAAGCCGCTGCGCGCCACCGGGGGCGCGCATCGCGGCGATCGTTGTTGCAGGGTGTCATTCTGACACCCCGCAACACCGATCTAGGTAAAGAGTCTGCGACGGAGACTCTTTACCACGTGATCAGCTGTGTCCAATCACGGCTGATCACATGTAAACAGGAAAAGCCGGTAATCGGCTTTTCCTCACTCGCGTCTGTCAGACGTAAGTAGAGGAGAGCCGATCGGCTGCTCCTCTGACAGGGGGGGTTTGTGCTGATCAACTATCAGCACAGCCCCCCCGAGGATGCCCACACTGGACCACCGGGGATGCCACTGGACCACCAGGGATGCCACTGGACCACCAGGGATGTCCATTACCAGGTATGCCTCCCTAGACCACCAGGGATGCCAATCAGTGCCCCTAATGGATGCCAATCAGTGCCCCTAATGGATGCCAATCAGTGCCCACAATGGGCATCACTGATTGGCAGGCATTATTGTTTGTTTTACAGTGCCACCTATCAGTGCCCATCCATGCCTCCTATCAGTGCCCATCCATGCCAATCCGTGCCACCTATCAGTGCCCATCCATGCCATCTATCAGTGCCCATCCATGCTGCCTATCGGTGCCCATCCGTGCTGCCTATCGGTGCCCATCCGTGCCACTTATCTGTGCCCATCTGTGCCCATCCGTGCCGCCTATCTGTGCCCATCCGTGGCGCCTATCTGTGCCCATCCGTGCCGCCTATCGGTGTCCATCCGTGCCGCCTATCGGTGCCCATCCGCGCCGCCTATCGGTGCCCATCCGCGCCGCCTGTCGTTGCCCATCCGCGCCGCCTATCGGTGCCCATCCGCGCCGCCTCATCGGTGCCCATCAGTGCCGCCTTATCGGTGCCCGTCAGTGCAGCCCCATCAGTGCCCATCAGTGAAGGAGAAAACATACTTATTTACAAAGTTTTGTAACTGAAACAAAAAAAATATGTTTTTTTTTCTAAATTTTCGGTCTTTTTTAAATTATTTTAGCAGAAAATAAAAATCGCAGAGGTGATCAAATACCACCAAAAGAAAGCTCTATGTGTGGGAACAAAATGATAAAAATTTTGTTTGGGTACAGTGTAGCACAACCACGCAATTGTCATTCAAAGTGCAACAGTGCCGAAAGCTAAAAATTGGTCTGGGCAGGAAGCTGTATAAGTGCCCTGTATGGAAGTGGTTAAATATTAATGTACATTTTTGATTGTATATAAGCTATATTGGATTTTCCAAGTAGGTGGTTCAAGTCATTTTTTTTCCATATTGTCTTCCATGATATGTATTTGCCCAGTCAGACCGCTGTGGCTATTACTATCCAGTTATGAGATATTGGATTAATATGATCGGTTATCCATTCACTTGACTTAAATATTGATCCTTTGATTTCCATTGGGAGATTAGCTAATTAATCAGCACTACTCGGTGGTGTTTACATTTCCTAAGGGGTAACCGCCGATCGCTGTACTCAGGGAAAATGGCGGCGCCCATAAGGTTTGTTTTGATATCCAAGAAAATGGCGGCTGTATGACTTCCGGTCTCACACACTATTTATAGTATGCCCCAACAACCAATCAGGCTCCCCTGAAGAAGTCACGAGGTACGTGACGTAATGCCGTAGGGAAGGATTGCGGCATCACACCAACGCTGTATCCTGGCCTAGGCCAACAAGGCCCAGGCCTAGGGCAGCACTTTGCAGGGGGGCAGCACAGAAAGAGTCCCCGCCGGCTTGCGTTACACTGTTAGTGTAGCGCCAGTCATATGGGGCCGACTGGGCTGAGAGGTAAATTAGTCTAGCGCCCCCATAAAGCGGCCGCACAGCTTCTAGTATGCGGGCGGCCAGCATTCCGCAACTGTGTGTGTGTGTGGGGGGGGGGGGGCGCTGCTTATAATTTTGACTGTCCTATCATCCTGGATCACAAACCTTCCCCACTGTGCTATATATTTTCTGCTGCACCATTGGCATGGTTATATCTTCTTAGTCCTCTCCATAAAATTATCAGAAATTTGTGCTTAAAAACAGAACTATACGCAACACTTTTGTTTCCATTTTGGATAGAGTAAGGGAGGGTTATAGCCCCTATCAGTTTATTTTTTACCATCCCTGTCCCATTGCAGAGATTTCCCTTCACTTCCTGCCCCATAGCCAAACAGGAAGTGAGAGGAAATCTATGCAAATTAAGGGAATCCATTCCCCCCCCCCAGGCCCTCAGAACTAGTGTCCCCACTGGAAAATTTCAGGGCGGGTCTTAAACAGAAAGGGGTGTGGCCTTGACAGGAAGGGGTGGGTCCTATTTAAATTAGGGGTGCACGATTTTAGTCAGGCCTAGGGCAGCACAAAACCTAAATACACCACTGCATCACACAGCTAGATCCGAAGCAGCAGCAGAGCAACAGTAAAGCCCCGTACACACGATCGGTTTGACTGATGAAAACCGTCCGATGGACGGTTTTCATCAGACCAACCGATCGTGTATGGTACCCATCGGTCTTTTTTCCATCGGTTGTAAAAAATAGAACTTGTTTTAAAATTTTCCGATGGATAAAAAACCGATGGGAATTTCCGATCGTCTATGGGCAAGTCCATCGGTTAAAAAACCCACGCATGCTCAGAATCAAGTCGACGCATGCTCAGAAGCATTAAACTTCATTTTTCTCGGCTCATCGGAGTGTTTTACATCACCACGTTTGGAACGGTCGGTTTTTTGACTGATGGTGTGTGGCCAAGACTGATGAAAAACAGTTTCATCGGATTTCCGATGGACAAATCCATTGGACGAAAATCCATATGTTATCCGATCGTGTGTACGGGGCTTAAGACGGCGCTTATCATGCCGGGAATCTTCTGTATATGCGAACTGTAATATTTTGTGATGTAAGAGTTCACTTCTTGTATTTAGAATAATGCCGCGTACACACGATCATTATTCACGGCGGTTAAAAAACCGCCGTGAATAATGACAGGAAAAATGAGGGAACCGCTTCGGTTCCAAGGGTTCCCTACACACAGTCGTTTTTCCCGTCATTTTTTCTCTTGACGAGAAAAACGACCGTCTGTGGGCTCCGCGGCAGTGTCTCCCTATGGGAAAACTGCCGCGGAAAAAAATGATGGAAAAAACGATGAGAAAATTTAGAACATGTTCTAATTTTTCTCGTCGTTTTTTCTGCCGTTTTTCTCAACGAGAAAAACGACATAAAGCCCACAGACGATCATTTTTCTCGGCGAAAAAAAAAATGCAGTTTTTCTCGTCGAGAAAAGCGGTCGTGTGTACGCGGCATAAAGCCATATATACGTTTAATACTACACCATCAGAGGCTTTTTTTTCCTGTCCCCCTCCCTGGCGATTGGCTGGAGCTTTGCTCCCCCCCTCCCCCTTCCCTCCTCCCTCTCCTATTCATCTGTAGGGAGTGTGATTGGGGGTGGACATAGCCATATTTAGATCCATAGTGGAGAAGACACAGAGGAGAGACAAGATTATCTCTTATGCCAGTTACTTTATTATATGAGGTGAGAGCATTGGGAGACAGGTGTAGGATTCACCACCGGTTCAATTCTCCAATTTGTATACTAAATACATAAAATTTAACTCCATCTGGAATACCGGAGAGATCCATTTGGCCTATATGTTTTTGGACATTCAATTTCATCGATCACCATCAATTGCAATATTGAACTTTTCTGCACGCATCTTGGCAGTTTATGCATGCACTTGCACTTTATTTTATATTGCATACTAGCACTAATTAGCACTTTTGATTCATTTATATGCATTTATTACTTATGTTTTTCACTTTAAAGTTTTGACAGTTTTTTTACACCTACCAGTTATACTCTGTCACAGAGGTGTTTTATGTGTTGTATTTATATACTTTAGCGCAAAATCCCCCCCCCCACTTGTTTTAATATTAGTGGGGTAGGAGTGCCTGTAGAGTCTTTGGTAGTTGGCACTATGGTTGGTTAATGATTCTCCAGGTATGACTGGAACTGCAGGTGACGGCAGAGAAAGGTGCAGATCGGCAACCAGGCGAGCTGGTGGCAGCAGGATCATTAGCAGGCAGGAGCAATGAGAGACAAGTCAGGTCAGCACAGGAACACACAGAGCAAGCAGCAGGCAGGTGCAGGGTCAAACAAGCCGGGTCAGATCAGGTGGTCAGGCAGAGCAATGCAGTAGACTGGAGCAAGGTCAGATAAACAGGCAGAAGTTTGGCAACAGGGTATCAAGTAAGTATAAGCAGGGTCAAGGCAAGCCGAGGTCAGGATTCTAGATAATGGGTTGGTCAGCAGAGCCGGGTTGGTACAGGTAATCAGATAGCAGATACGGGTTACAAGGCACAGGATCTGCAGATCAAACAGCACTGCACAAGTGCAGCTGCTGTCCTTTTAAAGGCCCATTGGCATCAAACAGCGATTAGCATGCACGCACACCCGCGCGCCCGTGCACACGCACATACACGCGCCGCTGCCTATTCTGTCCAGTGACCTGCGTGAGCATGCCTGTACGTGCGTTCCTATGTCCCATCATGGCAAGTCCCTGACAAGCGCCCTGCAACTGCAGAGCTGTGCGGTGTGATGCAATAGGGTGGCTGCCCTTAAGCTGCCCCCTAGAGGATATATCCTGCCCCATTGGAGTTGTGCTCCTCCTCCTCCTCACTTTAGTCCTCTCTTCTTTCAGGCACCCAAGTAGTCAGTGACCTCATCATCCCTTCCCTCCTCATCACTGTAGCAAACTTGGCAGTATGCTGCAGCTGGGGGAACATGACTGTCAGTTTCTTGTCCTTCTGTGGCACCCCCTCTCTCTAAGCTCATGTTACTCCCTTCCTCAACCTGTGAACCAACATTGGAGCCTTGAAATCGCAGTGCATCCTCCAGCAGCATATAACTGACACTATAGTCAAACAATTCTGGGGACTCCTCTGTGCATGATGGTGGGACTCCGGAAGGAGTGACTGTGGACAAGGAGCCCGGTTGAATAGGCCGCTTTGGCAGCTGCATTGGAAGGCAAACTACTCTGAGCCTGGGTGACAGAGAATGAGGAGTAGGGATGAGCTTTCTGTTCGGGTCGAACATGAGTTAGACTCGAACATTGGCTGTTCGCCTGTTCGTTGAAATTCGAACATTATGGGGCATTCGCGACAAATTCGAGCGGCGCGTCACGGCCCATAATGCACTGTGACATCGCAGTGCATTGCTGTCTGATGATTGGCCAAGCATGCACTATGACCCGCATGCTTTGGCCAATCACAGCGCCATCAGCAAAGAGAGCCATAATTGGTCAAAAGCAGAGTGTCTTTGACCAATTATGGCTCAGGGGGTTAAGTCCATGCCCCACACTATATAAGGCCGCCTGCATGTCAGCCCTGTGTAGTGTGTTGCTGGCGTTGACTGAGAGAGAGTGTAATTTCATTTAGTTTAAGCAGGCAGGCGATTCAGTTAGCTGCAGTGTATTTAGTATATATATACATCCAGGCTTGTGTGTGTATATATATATATATATATATATTAGGCTTGTGAAATTCGTTTCGTAACGAATCAAAATTCGTCCGAATTTAGCAACTTTCGGACATTCGGAAGCATTCGAATTTCCGAACAGAGCAATTACGAATAAAACCGAATCCGAAATAAATTATACCGCAAAATAGCGAATGCCCGAAGGTCTTCGGCATAATTCGTTATGAAAAAAGTTACGAATGTACGAATCCATTCGAAGCACAATAACACTCACTCTGCTCTCTGCTTCTCCCTCACCATGCTGAACTCCCTCTCAAAATGGTGTACAGGGGCGGAGGCTATAGCCGCATGAAAAAACGAAAGTAAAATACGAGATTTCAAATCCATTCGAAGCACAATAACACTCACTCTGCTCTGCTCTCTGCTTCTCCCTCACCGTGCTGAACCCTCTCAAAATGGTGTACAGGGGCGGAGCCTATAGCCGCATGTAAAAAACGAAAGTAAAATACGAGATTTCGAATCGTTACAAATAACCGCTATGTATTTAGAAAAGTACAAATCCATTCGAAGCACATTAGGCATAATAGGCAGCGTCGTTGTGAGAGAGACACGGAAAATTACGAATCAACGAACCCAAAAAAAGTTACGAAAGTAGGAGTTGTGTCCAGAATCAACGAAAAACAACGTACTCTACCGAAAGTACGAATTATAAAGCAACAAAAAATTCAACGAAAAATGTTGCTTGCAAAAATACGAATGAGTCCGAACATGAAAAATCCCGTCTAGCAAAATTACGAATGATTACGAATCAACAGGACCGGAAAGAAACGAACCGAAACGGAACGAATTTTTCCGTTGTGCACAAGTCTAATATATATATATATATATATATATATATATATATATATATATATATACACTGTATCCAGTTTAGCTAGATCTGACTGCAGGCCGTTCCTGGTGTACTTTTTCTAATATACTGTCAGGCAGGCAGGTGACTCAGTGAGCTGTAGTGCATTTAATATATATATATATATATATACACAGTCTTGTATGTATATATATATATATATATATATATATATATATCCACTGTATCCAGTGTAGCTAGACCTGACTGCAGGCTGTTCCTGGTGTACTTTTTATAATATACTGTCAGGCAGGCAGGTGACTCAGTGAGCTTCAGTGCATTTATTATATATATATATATATATATATATATATATATACAGGCTTATATATATATATCCACTGCATCCAGTGTAGCTAGATCTGACTGCAGGCCATTCCTGGTGTACGTGTTCAAATACACTTTCAGGCAGGCAGGTGACTCAGTGATCTGCAGTGTATTAATTATATATACAGTCTCCTACATATATATCCACTGCATTCTAGCCAAGCCAATATATCACTGTAGGTCATTCCTGGTGTACGTGTTCAAATACACTTTCAGGCAGGCAGGCAGGTGATTCACTGATCTGCAGTGCATTAAATATATATACAGTCTCCTACATATATATATCGACTGCATTCTAGCCAAGCCTATATCTGACTGTAGGCCATTCTTGGTGTACGTGTTCAAATACACTTTCAGGCAGGCGATTCACTGATCTGCAGTGCATTAAATATATATACAGTCACCTACATATATATATCCACTGCATTCCTGGTGTACGTGTTCAAATACACTTTCAGGCAGGCAGGTGATGCAGTGATCTGCAGTGTATTAACTATATATACAGTCTCCTACATATATATATCCACTGCATTCCTGGTGTACGTGTTCAAATACACTTTCAGGCAGGCAGGCGATTCACTGATCTGCAGTGCATTAAATATATATACAGTCACATATATATATATATATATATATATATATATATATATACTGTATATATATCCACTGCATTCTAGACAAGCCTATTGTCATGGATATGCAGTAGTGTTTGTCTGTCAGCTTACCTTCCTTCCCATGTGTTCATCTTAGAGGCCTGAGCCCTTTCACCTGGCTTCCTTTATAATCTCCTCCCAGCCAGACTCCACCCCAGGCCCTATCACAGAACACTATATTAACCTGTGCACTGCAAGCCTGCTTTGCTGATCAACGTGTTTGTTAGGCATTGTGTGTTTGGGTTCCTGCCTGCCGTGTGCTACGTCTGTCTCTCTGTTACGTTATTGGCTTGTCCCCGACTATCCCTGTCTGCTCGTGACCCTTGACCTTCGGCTCGTTCTTTCGTTATCCTTGTCTGCTTGTGGCCCCTGACCTTCAGCTTGTTATTCGGTTCTCTCATATCTTGTGCTGCTGCTTCCCCTCTTTTCCCCTTATCCTACGGGGCGTGAGCTAGGAAACTCCAGGGGCCGCGACCTGGTCCCAGCCTGCAGCATAACATCCTCACCACTAGAGGCCCTGGAGAAGACCTGCTGGGTCTTAGACCCCGCGCCCTGGGGAATCTTGGCTCTAGCTTCCGTTAGGATCCTGGTTGTGCTCCTCTGGTCCCGCTTTCCACAACCACCCAGTTTCCTATCCGCAGCAGTCAGCCATAGGGTTCACTACCTTGCGGTGCACTCCTGTCCCCCTACGGTGTGCATCTGTCACCTGGCCACAGGTGACCTTGACAGTTTGATCAGCCATGAACCCGGCTGACATCCCGTTACCCATGGATGATCCATTGCAGGGCATAGTTTGCAGACTTGAAACCCAGGAATCGAATCAGACTCAGGTGATGCGATTCCTCCAGGATCTGGCTTCTCGCTTTGAGCAGCTTCAGGCCTCCTTGGGAACCCTGAATCCGCAACCTCAAATACAACCAGCGGCTGCACCTATTGCACCAGTCGCAGCCACACACTCACTACAGCTGCCAGCTCCGTCCCGTTTCTCTGGGGACTCCAAGGCTTGCAGGGGGTTCCTTAGCCAATGCACAATTCATTTTGAGCTCTAGCCCCAAAACTTCCTGTCTGATCGGGCTAAGGTAGCCTATATCATTTCCCTCCTCTCTGGTGAAGCTTTAGCCTGGGCAGCCCCTCTGTGGGAACTGAATGATCCAGTGGTTTCTAGCCTGTCTGGCTTCTTGAAACTTTTTCGGAATATCTTCGGAACCGGCTCGTGTCTCTTCAGCGGCCAGCGCCCTTTTACGTCTCCGCCAAGAGTCTGCTTCTGTGGGACAGTATGCCCTTCATTTCCGCATACTGTCGGCTGAGTTGAGCTGGAACAATGAGGCCATAGTCGCAACCTTTTTGCATGGCCTGTCTGATAGAGTGAAGGATGAATTAGCAGGAAGAACCATCCCCACTGATCTGGCCGGCGTTATCTCCTTGTGTAACCAGATCGATATTCGCTTTCAGGAGAGGACCTTAGAAAAGCAACGCCAGCACTCCTTGGTTCTTAGTCAGCCTGAGCTCCCCTCTCTTCGACCCGTAGAGCATCTCCTACCAGCTGAGGAACCCATGCAGCTGGGTCGGACCAGGCTATCCCCCGAGGAACGTGCTAGGCGCAGAACTCTTGGTCTGTGTCTTTACTGTGGGGGCAAAGGTCATTTTCGTGACACTTGCTCTCTTTGTCCAGAAAAACGTTCGGGTCCACTTCATCTGGAAAGTGGAGTATTGGACCCAGAAATATCACCTTCCCCTTCTCGTCTTCTGCTTTCTGTGTTCCTTCATGTTGGTGCTTCTTCTCATTCGGTCTCAGCATATCTGGATTCCGGAGCCGCTGGTAATTTTATGGACTGGGAAATCGCATCGTCCATGAGACTTACTCTTTTGCCCCTCACCACACCATTGGTGGTCTTGGCGATTGATGGTACTGTTCTCCCAGGGGGACCTATCCGCTTCCAGACCCTCCCTGTTAAGATGTCGGTAGGGACACTCCACCAGGAGTGGATATCCTTCCTTATCTTACCCAAGGCCTCAACGCCTATAATTTTGGGTCTCCCATGGTTACAGCTCCATTCTCCTCATGTGGACTGGACTACTGGACAGATCCTGGCTTGGGGTCCCTCCTGTTCCTCGTCCTGCCTACCCAAGGTTGCCCCCTGTGAATCTGAGCCGGTCATTCATTCCAGGTTGCATAACCATTTACATTTCTCTGTCCCTAACCACCCTTGGACACACAGCCAGGCTAGCTTGTCTACAAGTCCTGCAGTCGCTACGTCTTGCGATGCGATTCAGGTAGTCGCTACACCTGACTCAGCTATTCACTCTGCCTCTGTACTAGTTATGCCAGTCCAGCCCATGCCCAGTGAGCCTCCTACTTTTTCTTGTTCGGGACATTCTGCTTGTCCTTCAGCTATTCAGTTTGACTCCGGCGACATGTCACCTTCTAACCAACCTGACTTCAGGGTTCCACTGACATCTGCCCAGTCTGATGGTCCTGTGCAAGATGACCAGTTCCCCTTTAAGGGTCTAGGGGACCCTCCTCAGATTCCTGTTGATCCTCTCATGCCCTTGCTTATTCCTAGAGAGCCTTTGGTCCTCAATAGATCTTCTTGTCATCTCCCTACCTCGTTTTCGGTCTCTGAGGATAATCTTAAGTACGAGGTTAGACAAGTTCTGGATTCTCGGCTCTGCAGAGGCATTCTTCAGTACCTTGTGCATTGGAGAGGTTTTGGTCCTGAGGAGGCGTCTTGGATCGCTGCATCTGATGTCGCTGCACCTCATCTGTTGAGAAGGTTTCATCAGAGATTTCCCTTTAAGCCTGGGCCCAGGCGGGGGAGGGCCCATAAGAGGGAGGGTACTGTCATGGATATGCAGTAGTGTTTGTCTGTCAGCTTACCTTCCTTCCCATTTGTTCATCTTAGAGGCCTGAGCCCTTTCACCTGGCTTCCTTTATAATCTCCTCCCAGCCAGACTCCACCCCAGGCCCTATCACAGAACACTATATTAACCTGTGCACTGCAAGCCTGCTTTGCTGATCAACGTGTTTGTTAGGCATTGTGTGTTTGGGTTCCTGCCTGCCGTGTGCTACGTCTGTCTCTCTGTTACGTTATTGGCTTGTCCCCGACTATCCCTGTCTGCTCGTGACCCTTGACCTTCGGCTCGTTCTTTCGTTATCCTTGTCTGCTTGTGGCCCCTGACCTTCAGCTTGTTATTCGGTTCTCTCATATCTTGTGCTGCTGCTTCCCCTCTTTTCCCCTTATACTACGGGGCGTGAGCTAGGAAACTCCAGGGGCCACGACCTGGTCCCAGCCTGCAGCATAACATCCTCACCACTAGAGGCCCTGGAGAAGACCTGCTGGGTCTTAGACCCCGCGCCCTGGGGAATCTTGGCTCTAGCTTCCGTTAGGATCCCGGTTGTGCTCCTCTGGTCCCGCTTTCCACAACCACCCAGTTTCCTATCCGCAGCAGTCAGCCATAGGGTTCACTACCTTGCGGTGCACTCCTGTCCCCCTACGGTGTGCATCTGTCACCTGGCCACAGGTGACCTTGACACCTATATCTGACTGTAGGCCATTCCTGGGGTACGTGTTCAAATACAATTTTTAGGCAGGCGATTCACTGATCTGCAGTGCAATAAATATATATACAGTCTCCTACATATATATATCCACTGCATTCTAGTCAAGCCTATATCTGACTGTAGGCCATTCCTGGTGTACGTGTTCAAATACACTTTCAGGCAGGCAGGTGATTCAGTGATCTGCAGTGTAATAACTATATATACAGTCTCCTACATATATTGTCATGCCTTTAGTAAAAAGGCTTGAATTTTTCCTATTTTTTCTGATTTAATAACATTTAATCTATGTTGCCATCTAGTGGCCGTTTTGTATAACTGCATCTATTTTCATAAGCAATATTAGAAGAGTTAGCTAGTTTGGGACTTGCAAGCCTCCGTACTTTAAATCCCATCAGGCCTTGCGTCACCTTCTTCAGCCATTTCATCTTTTTCCTTGGAAGCATGCACATGGACTGCTAAGATATATGTTCCAGCCTTCAGAAACCTCTCCGGTATGTCTACTATTTATGTACTCAGCTAGGCAGATAGATAGGGAGGCACTAATTGTACTATCTTTACTAATTGTATTTGTCTGTATCTGTTACAGTTTTACTCTATCTTGTATTAATAAAATTTCAAAAGGATTCTACGCCTACCGGAATGCATTGGTATGAGAGGAGTTATCAGTGTGCCCAAATACACCTCAGCCACGTGTAGTGAGGGGCATAACAGTAAAACGGAGGCTTCTAAGCACGGCTAGCATACAGAACAGCAGTAAAACAAAGGCTTCTAAGCACGGCTAGCATACAGAACAGCAGTGAGGCCTCGTACACACGACCGATTTTCTCGTCGTAAACAGTCAAGAAAAGTGCCGCGAGAGTTTTTTTGTCTAGAAAAACGTTCGTGTGTATGGTTTTACGACGAGAAACTTGACGAGAATCTCGACGAGAAAATAGAGAACCTGCTCTCTATTTTCTCGTCAGGAGTCCAGATTTCCTCGTCGTGTTTCTCGTCGGCCTGTTTTGTGACGAGAAAATGGTTCGTGTGTATGCTTTTACGACTCTTCCAAAAGTGCGCATGCTCACAAGCAACTATGAGACGGGAGCGCATCTTCTGGTAAAACAAGCCTTCATAATGGAGAGAGCACATTCGTCACGCTCATAAATATTTCATCGTTTAAATGTTCTGCATTGAATTCTTCGTTAGAATGTTACATTAATCAAAACGAGAGACCTTCTTTTGCTGCTGATATTCACACAGAGTTATGCCTTATTTTTAACCTTTTTCATGCTGCTCTTTATAAGATTTATGTGTATTATATCGTGCAAGTTTTTAGGAATAATTTAAATGGTTAGATTTTTCAAAATGATGTTAATTATAATTTCTCAATGTTTTGATAGCGATCTCCCATTTAATTTTCTAATCTATATTTTTAAAATTTCACACCATGTTTTTGAGCTAATCAGATTTAGTTATTCTTTTGGGGGGGGGTGATATCTGTGCCTTTTATTGTCAGTCAAATGTATCTGCTTACTCCAAAGCTTGTTTTTTTTTATTTAAAAATACACATAGTCAAGTATGAACTTAAACAAAAAACACATTTATTCATGTTTATAAATTAAATAAAGAGAAGGCAGCGCTGGAGAAGCTGCTGCCATTTGTGCATCCCAGGGACCCCAGAGCACACAGCAACCCTGTGTGGACACTAAAATTGGGAGCTTGAGAAGGCCCACATTTCAGAACACAATCTGATGCTGGCCTCCCAGAGGTCAGGAACAGCAGCAGGTGAGATATATGTCCCAAGTGTGTGGTACTACAACAGGCTGCCTTCTGTCCGACCAGTGCGACCACAATGAAGCAAGGCCATCACTTCCTCTTCTTCCTGGCAACCTTCCCTGCAGCCTTTACTGAAGCCTTCCTTCTTCGTTTAGCTGGAGGCTGGCCCACTGGAGGGGTACTCCTGTCAGGAGGAGGAGGTGGAGGTGTAGCAGAAGGGGGTGGGGCAGAAGAAGAAGGTGGAGGTGTAGCAGAAGGGGGTGGGGCAGAAGGTGGAGGTGTAGCAGAAGGGGGTGGGGCAGAAGGTGGAGGTGTAGCAGAAGGGGGTGGGGCAGAAGAAGAAGGTGGAGGTGTAGCAGAAGGGGGTGGGGCAGAAGGTGGAGGGGTAGCAGAAGGGGGTGGGGCAGAAGAGGAAGGTGGAGGTGGAGGTTGAGGTTGGGTCAGTTGGGCCACCTCACATATGGCGGTATTGGGGGTAATTTGCTCCATCACCCCCTTGTTGAGCAAGGTGATGAGCAGGGGTTCGCATAGGAGGCGTTGCTCCATGCTCATCACCTTGAACTTAGCCTCCACTAGGCCGGCAATGGCCTCTTCAGGGGATGTGGGCTCCTTGAGGGTGGCATGGGCCTCTTTAATAAGGGCCATTGCTGCCTCACTGGTGGTCCTGTCCCTCCTGCCTCTTTTGTGAAGCCTGATGGGAGGCACCTGGGATCTGGTGCTTCTCCTTTGCCCTGCCACCTCCTGTCTGCCACTGGGCCCTGCCACCTCCTGTCTGCCACTGGGCCCTGCCACCTCCTGGCTGCCACTGGGCCCTGCCACCTCCTGTCTGCCACTGGGCCCTGCCACCTCCTGGCTGCCACTGGGCCCTGCCACCTCCTGGCTGCCACTGGGCCCTGCCACCTCCTGGCTGCCACTGGGCCCTTCCTCCTCCTGCCTGACAGTTTCCAGACCCTCCTCCTGGCTGATTTCATCCTGTGTATGAAAAAGAAACATAGTTTAATATGTTGGTTTAATCTTTGCATCAAACTTTGTAATCCTGATGGAAGCAATTAGAATGTAAATGCATAAATCCTTGCTTTAAATTTACCACTACATCAGCTTGACTATTTACCACACAATTAAGTGCAGAATAATGTCTACAGATCATGATTTCACTTGTTGAATACAAAATAATGTATGTTTCTCATCCTGACATATTTGGGAAACATTAATTTTATCCCACTACATTTTCAGTTAATACTATACCTGGCTCCAGATGGCCAAATCAGGATCATCCAGGATGGCTGCCTCCTCTTGCTCCAGAGAAGGCTCAGGTTGGCTGCAGGGAAGTCTGGGGGGAAGAGTGGAGAGTGATGGCCTTGGCTCAATGTGGTCATCCAGGAAGGACATCCTGCTGTAGTACCACAAAACCGGGACATAAACATCATCTGCTGCTGCTCCTGACCTCTGAGAAGCCAGCACCTTAGAGCGTTCAGTCCTGTAGGTACCTCTCAAGCTCCCAATTTTAGTGTCCACTTGTTTTGCTGTGGCTGTGGGCACCTTGGTATGCACAAATGGGAGCAGCTTCTCCAGCGCTGCTTTTCTCACCCCTTTTTTTTTTATGGATGGGGTTTTTGGTCTCCCACAGAGCCGGCAGCTCCCTTACCCGGTCAATAAATTCCGCCAGGAACTCTTTGTCGCTAATAAATACATTCATATTGTATCTGCAAGTAAAATAAATTATATTTAAATAATGTGAGGCAAACAGTCTAACCTCCTTCACATCCTAGTCACCATATATACCCTCCAACAATCTCAAGACAGTATAGGCCAACAATTTTAACAAGTCTCACAAAATCACATACCTTCGTTCGCACGTCCGTCACTTGAACTCCTCTCTCCGCACACCGAACGTACTATAGTCACATGTGTGTTTGCTATATACACACCACGCATGCGTCCAAATTCGAACACGTCGCTCCGCACACGTCGCCCGCCCATGACGTTCTAACTAACATCTTTTCCCCGCCCCTTCTCTTTCGGCGCGCAGACAGATATGGCGGAGTTACAGCAGGTGTCTGATAATTCCGCAACTAGCGAGGAGACAAGCCCGGAGACCGAGGACACGTCACGATCAAGGAGGAGATTCAAGGCATCGAATATGTCTTTGGCGGAGATGGCGGAGATGGTGGACATCTTGGTCAAGGCTGATTATGATGCCAAGCATGGGCCGTATAGCAAACCAAATAGAAGGAAGGCCAAAATCCTCACTAAAGTTGTGAAGAGTCTGAGGGCGAAGTTCGGGGTGAAACGCTCAAATGAGCAGCTCAGAAAGAGGTGGTCAGACCTCAAACTGAGGGAGCCAGACCAGTTGAGGAGCATAAAGAGGATGCTCGCTAAAAGTAAGTAAAATGACGACCTTTCTGCTATTAATCTTTTTAGAAACTGACTTTTTTTTTTTTTAAAGCATATTGGACTCCCTTCCAAAATGTATTATTTTGAACTAGGTTGGGCACAGTAATCTGTAAAGTAAAAGAACTGCGCTAAACCAATATTTGTGCAACGGAGCTGCTGGCACTCAAACAAACAAAGTATAAACAGATATATAGAAAAATAATGCAGCGCTCAAAATCAAGAGATGCTGAAAGCACCTCTGATGTGTAAAGGACTAATGAACCACTGAGGGTTAGTGATGAATGATTAGAGTTCATAAGCAGTCTATTCCAATGAATGATTTCACATAAGAGATGACATCCGTGAAGACTGTAAAACGTGACCACTCTGGATAAGAAAAGTGATTCAAAAAAGTCCAAACAACATATGTGTAGTGAAAGTGAATGTCTTTTCATGGACACCGCCGCCACCACATAGATAACTGGAGGACCTCAATGTATCGGATGGAAATCAACAGTAAGAAACAAAAGATGAGATTGGATACTCTTACCGGATACGGTGGACACACCTGTCGTATGACAGTGTGTCAAACGGGCTAGATGGTCGCCATGACCAAAAGTAAGGGGAACTGGATGTCCAGATTGCCTCAGACCGACTCCCACGGGGTAGCAGATGACCAACTCACTCGATGGACACTCCTCCGATCATACAGGCTCCAAGACAGTGCAAGGTGGATGCAAGGGTAAAGGAGAAAAAGAAAAACTCCAGATGGTGCAGGTCAATATAACCATGAACGGTTTATTGAATGAATTTTGTCTTTTTTATATTATAGACAAAAAATATATATAAAAGTGATCACGAAATAAAATATTAAGAGCAATGTGGGGTGCAGCATAAGCAAGCCCTACGCGTTTCGACTTCAGAAGTCTTCAACAGGGGCATAGTGCTGTACCCCCCACATTGCTGACATTAAATAAAGTCTGAAATGAATCCGACCCACCCTAAAAGGGGCGGAGTCAAAACCGGAAATAATGAACTGTTCAACACCAGACTAACATCAATACAAATTAACCTGAACTAAAGAATCATTACATTCAAATAATATGAATAAATATGAAACAATATGCAATCATAGTGTATAGAAGTACAAATTAAACAACATATAAGTCACATAAAAAACATATATAAATCAAATTTTCCGCCTATGGTTATACCCCAATCATATTGGAAGACAGATGGAACCAAAAGTGCTAATAGCTTAATTATCTGGATGTTATTGTCCCCACCTGAACTTACCGCCAATGGAGGGCGTCTAAATATCCTACCAAGTGGCGGCAGATACACAGATGAAGGTCATCTTGCAGCTACACTTCACAAATGTTGCTGCAATATTGATTGGGGACACCATTGTAGCGTGGCGTCGCGGGTATAACCATAGGCGGAAAATTTGATTTATATATGTTTTTTATGTGACTTATATGTTGTTTAATTTGTACTTCTATACACTATGATTGCATATTGTTTCATATTTATTCATATTATTTGAATGTAATGATTCTTTAGTTCAGGTTAATTTGTATTGATGTTAGTCTGGTGTTGAACAGTTCATTATTTCCGGTTTTGACTCCGCCCCTTTTAGGGTGGGTCGGATTCATTTCAGACTTTATTTAATGTCAGCAATGTGGGGGGTACAGCACTATGCCCCTGTTGAAGACTTCTGAAGTCGAAACGCGTAGGGCTTGCTTATGCTGCACCCCACATTGCTCTTAATATTTTATTTCGTGATCACTTTTATATATATTTTTTGTCTATAATATAAAAAAGACAAAATTCATTCAATAAACCGTTCATGGTTATATTAACCTGCACCATCTGGAGTTTTTCTTTTTCTCCTTTACCCTTGCATCCACCTTGCACTGTCTTGGAGCCTGTATGATCGGAGGAGTGTCCATCGAGTGAGTTGGTCATCTGCTACCCCGTGGGAGTCGGTCTGAGGCAATCTGGACATCCAGTTCCCCTTACTTTTGGTCATGGCGACCATCTAGCCCGTTTGACACACTGTCATACGACAGGTGTGTCCACCGTATCCGGTAAGAGTATCCAATCTCATCTTTTGTTTCTTACTGTTGATTTCCATCCGATACATTGAGGTCCTCCAGTTATCTATGTGGTGGCGGCGGTGTCCATGAAAAGACATTCACTTTCACTACACATATGTTGTTTGGACTTTTTTGAATCACTTTTCTTATCCAGAGTGGTCACGTTTTACAGTCTTCACGGATGTCATCTCTTATGTGAAATCATTCATTGGAATAGACTGCTTATGAACTCTAATCATTCATCACTAACCCTCAGTGGTTCATTAGTCCTTTACACATCAGAGGTGCTTTCAGCATCTCTTGATTTTGAGCGCTGCATTATTTTTCTATATGGGCACAGTAATCGTTCGTTACGTTACCGACACTTCGTTCGGCCACTATCCGTGGTTTTGGCTTATTTAAGACCCCCAAAAGTAATTAGACAGCTGCCATTTTTGATCAAGTATTGTGGATAATTTTTAAGTCTAGATGATGTGTTTGTAAGGAGAATGAAATGCAAACTTTAATCAGTGTAAAGGAGAGGACACTCAGCAGCTGCTTCCACATCTGTACTTTGGAGCACTATAGTGTGGGCCACCAGACCCGCCTTTTTTGGGTGTCCCACACAGGTGCATCAGAGTTTATTTGTGGTGCCTCCATGTCCAAAAAATTACATCCAAATGTGAATAATAAACATATTTGGGGTCATAAAGAATGCATTTTTCTTTAAATTCCGCACAAACACACACTTGTACCCCACTTCCAAACAATTTAGCCTGTTTTAAGTTTAAAAATGAGATTTTTACAGTGTGATAAATAGACCTTTGGTTTTATTCTCATAGGGGAGAGAAGACTGGGAGGAGGACACTCCAGGGAGCACATGCACCCCACAACTTCCAAGCAACCCCAAACTCCCAAAGATCCACAACCGAAAGATGTGCAGGAAGTTGAGGTGGAGGAAGGAGAAGTGCAGGAAGGAGAGGTGGATGACGTTGTGGATCTGGTCACCACAACAGGTCAGTATCTGACACCACAGCTTAAGGTAAGCGAGGTAGGCCTGCAGAGTTTTATTAATTTTTTTTTATGGTTTTTAGGGGATGGAAATGTTGTGAAGGATAGCACACCGTTCTCTGCTGACAGTGCCCTCCGCCTCATCCAGCAAGTGATGGAATGTAGCACGGAACTGGACCTAATTAAACAAAGAATCCATGTGATGGAACAAACATTTAAAGACATTCTCTATGTTTTGGGGAGAATTCAATAAGCCATCCAAACACATTTGTTTTTACATGTTTGTTTTTATATTTTTACTAATTTTTTGAGTAACAAAGCAGCCAAAAATTGAATATGCACACAGTGTGTGAACATGTGCTATCTGCCATCAGGGGATATCCATGTACGTGTTTTGTGGGTGCAACCCCTTCCTCGTATCAAAAGTCGGTGAACTGAGGAAGGGGATGCACCCCCAAAACACATCCATTGATCACCCCTGATGGCAGATAGCACATGTTGACAATAGGGATCAGGATTGTAAACTTCCTATTTGCAAAAAAGTAAAAATGTGTGCATATTGAATTTTTGGCTGGGCAAGGGGTGGCAGGACCCCATATTAGGACGGGCACATAGAGACATAGTTTGTGTAACTGAATGTCTCAGATTGCTCAGAGGTATCCAATGTTGTCATTTTAGAAATGCAAGTGGTATTTTTGTATTTTCATAAGCCAAAATTTGACGGGTTGTGGTCAGGCCAACCCCAAAGTAAAACAAAAAAAAATGTGCAGAGAGTAAAATATTTGACCACAAACAACGTGTAGCTTCTTTTTATAATACACTCTAAGCTTATTTGGTTCTTTTGTAAGGTAACATAGTGAAATTGGTTGTTATTTACTAAAGTAAAATACACTTGCCACTACAAATGCACAAAGACAAACTAGGAGACAGGAAAGAACAAATAATTAAAGGTTTAAACAAGATTTTTATTGGGATACTTAGACATAGGCTGGCATAGGAATTGCCCCCCTACCCGTGAAATACTCCATGTATTTGTCCCGAACCACACGGGCATTTTGGGGGGGCAAGCCAAGACGGGCAGATTCCAGGCCCGGAAGGGGATTTGCAGGGGAAAGTCCAGCCTCTGGCAAAACTGAGGCCATATATGAATTCGCTTTGCGGCAAAGAAAATTGTGTAGCACACAGCAGCATAACACTACATAGTTTATTTTGTAGTCCGCCAAGTGGATGGAAGTCATAAAAAGGCGGAACCGGCTGGCCATTATGCCGAAGGCATTTTCAACGACTCTTCGGGCCCTGGCCAGCCGGTAATTGAACACACTCTTCTCTGGGGTCAGGGTCCTCTGTGGAAATGGCCTCATAAGATGCCGTCCGAGTCCGAAGGCTTCATCAGCCAAGAAAACAAAGGGGAGTCCTTCAATATTCCCTGCATCCGGTGGCAATGCAAGGTCGTCACTCTGGAGACGGAGGGCAAACTCCGTCTGGATGAAGGATCCCCCATCGGACATCCGGCCATTCTTCCCTACATCAACATAGAGGAATTCATACCGTGCTGACACCACCGCCATCAGCACAATGCTATGAAACCCCTTGTAGTTGTAGTAGTAGGATCCAGAACGGGGTGGCGGCACGATGCGGACGTGCTTCCCGTCTATGGCACCACCGCAGTTGGGGAAGTCCCACCGCGTGGCAAACTCCGATGCCACAGTCTGCCATTCCTGTGGCGTTGAAGGAAGCTGTGGAGTGAAACAAGATGAAATAATATTAGAAAAACAAAGGCATACATTACAAGCAAATTCAAGACCAAAAAATTTGAGACCAACATCAATCTAATTATACGTTTATTAAGGTGTGTAAAAAAAGTATAATGGAAGGCTCATTTATCATATTCATCACCCCCTCTGATGGGCCATTACTAAATTATTTTGGGGGGGGGAGATGTGTTTGGCCACAGGATAGCATTGCAGTGGCGGTGCGTCCAGAGTGGGCGCTGGAGCACTGTCCCCTCTCTCCTGTGCCCATCACTCAGAACAATACATAGGTTCATGCGTTGCATGAACCTATGTATTGTCTATGCCGCACACTATTCAGGTGGATGGCCTCTTGTAAAGCGACCGACATATGATTAATTGCGTCATTTAGGGGGTTAAAATTGCAGAGCAGAAACAGGTATTAAAAAAGTCTTGCAAATTACAACCTGAGGGATGTAATTGGCTTCCTCAAAGAAAAATCGGGGACGCAAGGAGGGGGCATTCCTTGTGTAAACACTGACAGGCAGCTCTGGCAATCATGTTCACCAAGTCTGTTTAATGGTAACATGATTGGCTGATGCAACATGAAGGGAAGGAGAAGACATCAAGGACAGAAGAAGGATGGCGCTGACCACAAGAAGGTAAGTGCAGGGCTGGGGGGAAACTGGCTGCAATAGAGGGGACTAAATGGCTGCATTGGAGGGGACAACTGGGGGCGTTTATTAGGCAACAGAGCAAAAAAGGAGGAAGTTTATTTCCGAAATTGGGGTTGTAACCCCCCAACATTTGGAGCAACAGGCGCCCCTGCTGGAAAAGTTAGTGAGGGGAAATATTTAGGGAGGATAAAAAAGGGGCATTTAAAAACTTCCAGCATGCATGGGGACAAAGGGGACATTCTCAGCATATTACAATCATGGTAATTAGGAAAGGATGAAAGAAATACAATACATTAGCATACATGTAATACATAAAATGTGATGTGAAGGGAGAAAACTTACCCTAATATAGTCCTCCTGCAGGACTTGTATAATAGCAGAACAGGTGTCTGGGATTATGAGGCCCAGAGCCTGGGGGGAGATGCCTGTGGTGAACTTCAAGTCCTGAAGACTTCTCCCTGTCGCCAGGTAACGCAACGTGGCGATGAGCCTCTGCTCAGCACTGATGGCTTCCCGCATAACGGTGTCCTTCCTGGTAATATAGGGGGACACCAAAGCCAACAGTTCCTGAAAAACTGGGTCAGACATCCTCAGAAAATTCCTGTAGTCCTCAGGATTATTCTCGACGATCTCCCGCAGCAGAGGCATGTGGCAGAATTGGTCCCGCTGGAGCAACCAATTCTTGGTCCATGAACTCCTCCTCACACCATTCATGGACTGGTCTTGGTCCAAAACAAGCAGACCAACACCAAGCGCATGCACAGCACGAACTCGACGACGAGAACGTCCAGGCGACATGGCTAGGAAACGGTCGTCTAATCAGAACGTACAGAACAGAACGCACTTTAGAACAGCAAGGCCTATGAATAACGAACTGAAATTCAGAAACGAACAGGCAAGAACGCACTGTAAAACAGATACGACCTGCCTAGACACCCTGAAAGTCAAGATACGAACCCACAAGCACAAACTGAACGGCAGAAAACGATCTGAAAAGTACGAAGACTGAAAAGCGCGAATCGTCTCTTCCCAAACTTTTACTTCACACGCGGTAACACGAGATCAGCAAAAGCAGCCCAAGGGGTGGCGCCAAGAAAAAAGATCTTCCCCTTTATAGTGCCGTCGTACGTGCTGGACGTGAGCGCAGAGAACCACGAGGAAATTGGGAAATGACAGTGTGTACGCATAGAAAGCTTGACGAGAAAATCGACAAGCTTAACAAGAATCTCGTCGAAAAAAACGACGTGTTTTTTACGACGAGAAAATCGGTCGTGTGTACGAGGCCTGAGACAGCAGTGTTATCAGCTTCCATACAGCGAGACACCATGTCACAGACAAAGTCAGAGCACTTTGTGACAAGGTCAGAAGTCTACTCCACAAGCTCAAAGAGGTCAGTGAAAAGCGAAACAATCGCCATTGCCCGCGCAAAAGCAGAATCCGCAAAAGTAAAAGCTGCCTTTGCAGAAAAAGAGATGCAAATGAAATTAGAGAAGCTACGCATAGAAGCTGAATTAGAGAAGCAACGCGTAGAAGCTGAAACAGAGAAACTACGCATAGAAACTGAATCAGAGAAGCTACGCATAGAAGCTGAGTTAGAGAAGTTGGCTGTAGAGAAGGAAGCAGCAGCAGCAGTCGCTGAGGCAGACATCTTAGAGGAATTTGCCACCCCCATCAGTGAGCGGCTCAGCAACGTGTTTGAAAGAAAGTCCGTTCCTGATGACAGTACAGAGCGTACCTCAGAATATGTGCGGCGACACGCTGAACCAGACAACTGCCCGCTTACAGCGCCAAGAGCGGAATCAACCCCCGCCATGCACACGCCTTATATCAAGCAAGAAAGTAAACCCGCACTCAGTCAGTTTTCAGCACATTCTGCATCCAGACTATCAAAACACTACGTCACAGTTGACCAAATCAAAAATGAAGAACGACGGTCTAAAAGATACAGCGACAGTATCCCTGATAACCGCAACTATCCACCAAGTTCCTGGCACAATAGAGCGCCCCCTGGCTACTCACACAACGATCAAGGTATGTCAGATTTCTTCAAGTTCTTAGCACGACGTGAACTGTTAGCAAAGGGACTTGCAAAGTTTAACGATCGCCCTGAAAGTTATAGAGCATGGCGTTCGTCCTTCAGAAATGCAACAAGGGATCTTGATTTTAAAGCAAGTGAAGTAGCCGATCTCTTATGCCCCGTACACACGATCGTTTTTAATGTCATTTTTTAAACCAACGTTTTTCTCCTCGTTTTTTTTCATGTTTCCTCTCAAGCCTGCCTTGCGTACACACCATCATTAAAAAAAACGATCAAGCAAAGCGCAGTGACGTTCAACACGTACGATGGCACTATAAAGGGGAAGTTCCGTTCGAATGACGCCACCCTTTGGGACGCTTTTGCTAATTCCGTGTTACCGCGTGTTAGTAAAAGTTTGGTGAGAGACGATTCGCGCTTTTCAGTCTTCGTGCTTTGAAGATCGTTTTCGGGAGTTCAGTTTGCGCCTGTGGGTTCGTATCTGTTTAGCACTGCTTGTAGTCAGTTCGTATCTGTTTATTCAATGCGGCCTGCTCTGCACGTTCGTGTTTTTCAGCTTGTTCTTCATAGGCCTTGCTGTTCTTCCGTGCGTTCTTCTAGTTCGTTCTGTTCAGCCGACCGTTATCTAGCCATGTTGCGGCTACGTACTCGTCGTAGAGTTCGTGCTGTAGTTGGTGCAGGGGTTCATGCTGTATCCCGACTCCATGCCATGAGCAGGGTCAGGAGGAGTTCATGGACCAAGAATTGGTTGCTCCAGCGGCACCAATTCTGTCACATGCCTTTGTTGCGGGAGATCAGGGAGAATAATCCTGATGATTTCAGGAATTTTCTCAGGATGTCTGACCCCGTATTTCAGCAGCTGTTGGCTTTGGTGTCCCCCTATATTACCAGGCAGGACACCGTTATGTGGGAAGCCATCAGTGCTGAGCAGAGGCTCATCACCACGTTGCGATACCTGGCTACTGGGAGAAGCCTGCAGGACCTTAAGTTCTCCACAGGCATATCCCCCCAGGCTCTGGGGATCATTATACCAGAGACTTGTTCTGCCATCCTTCAAGTTTTGCAGGAGGACTATATTAAGGTAAGTGTTCTTCTTCAAAAATTCACATTGTATGGTTTTTATTTTTGGATATTTTTAATTTGCTTTATTTGCAGTCCCTAATTCACATGATTCTTAGCTGCAGGGAATGTCCCCTTTCTCCCCATGTTTTATTATTTAAAGTTTGGGGTTTGAGGCCTACCTGTAAATTTGGCTTACCTAACCTCTCCAGCATGCTATCCTGGGGCCATACCTACCTTGCCTAGTCATTTCCATGTTTTTATTCTATGTTCCATCGTAGTGCTTTACCCAAAACGCACCCTAAATTTTGCCTAGGAATGTTTCATTTTTGTTAACTTCAATACAGAGTGCTACAGCCTTCATGTGTGATATTCCCAACTCATCTTCAACCCCCCCCCCCATAATTTTTTGGTTTGTTTATTTTTTCTTGCTTCCAATTTTTTATGTTTTGAACAGTTTCTACCAATGTTGGCCATGAATGTGTGTATGAAATCAGCTTTCAATGTTTCTGGCTCCAAGTATTAATTTATTATTTCTTTAATTCCACAGTTCCCTTCTTCGCCACATGAATGGCAGAATGTGGCTTCCGAGTTTGCCCAGCGATGGAACTTTCCGAACTGTGGAGGAGCCATCGACGGCAAACATGTTCGGGTCGTCCCACCACCCCATTCGGGATCCTTTTATTATAATTATAAGGGGTTCCACAGCGTCGTGATGATGGCAGTGGTGTCGGCCACCTACGAGTTCCTCTATGTGGACGTTGGCAAGAATGGCAGGATGTCTGATGGAGGAGTTTTTGCCCAGACGGAGTTTGGAGAACGGCTCCTTTTGGATCTGCTGGCCTTGCCACCAGCGGAGCAGAATGTGGAGGGACTACCTTTTGTGTTTGTGGCGGATGAGGCGTTTGGCCTGGGACCCCATTTGATGAGGCCATTCCCGCAACGCACCCTCACCCCTGAGAGGAGGGTGTTCAATTATCGGCTGGCCAGAGCCAGAAGGGTGGTGGAAAATGCGTTTGGGATCATGGCCAGCCGATTTCGCCTCTTCCTTACCTCCATCCACCTTGCCCCATACAAATGGAACCATGTGGTTATGACGTGCTGTGTGCTGCATAATTTCCTAAGGGTGCATTCAACGAGTTATATATCTTTGAGTGGGCCTGAGGCCTCTTTAATCAATGCAGAAACTTTGGTGGCCCTGGAACCTGGCCGTCCTGGCTTGGCCCCCCCAACCGGACGTGAGGTCCGTAACCAATATGTGGACTATTTTATGGGTAGGGGGGCCATTGAAATGCCAGACAGTCTATAATAATTTTATACCAAAAAAAATAAAACTTTTTCTTGAGTAAAGATTGGTTTGGATTTTTTATTGTATAATGTTTGATGTTTCTGGTAGGTTTACCTAGTGCACTTGTTTTGCCATGTGGATTAAACAATCTTTTAATTAGCCTTCATTGTCAGTGTAAACACCAAACATTGATTAGTTCACTCAGCACCACATTTACATAATGAAGCCACAATTATTTGTTATGTAAAAATACCTTTATTTCTTTTTTTAGGTGGGAAACTTCCTTAGAAATGTGGATGTTCCCTTAATTTCAGGTGTATTAAAACGCATGACCAGCCATGCATAAACAAACTATATTCGTCAAAATTTTGAAAAAGCTAAACATGTGCTAGTCATTAAAGGGTAAAATAACAAAAAAACTTATAGAACTCTGCAAGTAAAACGTTATTTGGTGTAAAAACATTAGACACGCCCAAGCACAGCCATGATATTTTGGAGCCTTTCCTCCACCCGCTTTGTATTTGCCCTGATCTCTAGCAAGTCTCCCTTAATTTTTTTGAGGTCACGACAGCAGACCATCAGGTATTGGATCAGGATCTGGGCACTGTGATGTGTCAACTTATTGGGGTCTTCGGCCAGAACTGCACCTAAATGTAAAAAGAAATATGTAGGATAGAATATGTAGGCCTACATCTATTTAACATGCATGTGTCTGGTTTCTCTCTGACCTGTGGTGGTGCCACTTTCCACTTCCACAACATCACATTCCTCTCCATCCTGGGGTTCTGGGGGTATTGTTGTAGGTGTTGCAATTCTCGTCTCATCTGAGGTAGCTTTTCGAATCCCTAGGGAGATTGAAATAAAAGGAATAGTTTCATTAGTAGCGACTCAATTTTGCTAAAATAAGAAACATGAAAAAATACTTTGTAATCATTCTTTTGAAGCATGCTCCATTTTAAATTTTACCCCCTGTGCCAACCGGGACAAATGATTGGATACATAGCCCAAACCAGAGCATATACATTTTGAACACAAATTTGACACATTGTAACACCCCAAAGTATCTACACAGGATCACCTGTGTGTGACACCCTCAAGCTTTTTGGCTTTAGGCCCACACTTGTACTACTGCGTTCAGATGTTTCATCAGCTGCTGAGCATTCACTCCCTTAACATTACCATGCATATCGTTTTTTCAAACGAACAAATGTCCTTTGGATTAGCACCCAAAAAATAAGTGAGGCCCAAATTTACTCCCCCAAATAAACCAAAATACATGGGTGTTCACACTGGATGATCCTAAAACATCGTTTGAGGAATTGTACGGAGAAAGAGGTTTAATACATCCGTTTACTGTGCGGACGAACCTGAAAGATGGTATCTTTCAGTGTACTATATGAAAGTTAAAAATACACGACAGAATACAAGAAAATAATATGTACCATGGAAACTTAAAAAAAATTACTTACTTTTTACTATAACTTTCTTGATTCTTTTATATTGGTCGGCCTCCCGCAACTTCAGATCTGACCATCGTTTTCTGAGCTGTTCCTTCGTTCTGCACACCCCAAATTTTTTGTGAAGACTTTTGACCACTTTGCCCATAATTCTGGACTTGACCAGATTAGGCCTTTTATACGGACCATGCTTGGCATCATAATCCTCCTTCTTTAAAATGGCGACCATCTCCACCATTTCCTCGAATGACATGTTGGATGCCTTATATCTCCTGGGTCTTGATTTGGGCTCCTCTGTAATTTCAACCCCTGTAGAGGTAATCTCAGCCACCTGTGTCTCCGCCATGTTTTGTTCAGCACTACGAGCGAGAAGGGGCGGGGAAAGTACAATATCGAACGTCAGGGGCAAGGAAAGCGTGCGGAGTTTCACGCATGCGCTGTGTATATCAAGTGAAGATCCATGTCTGGGAAATACGTTCATTTGTCGGGAGAGGGAGTTAGCAACAAACGTCGTGGTGAAGGTACCTAACAATTTTACTTTTTGAGGTTCATCAGACGAGGAGATTTGTGTGCTCAAAATATGTAGACAATGCACAGTTGAGGAATGTTGCCTGAAATATATATTTTTTTTGGTTTCTCGCTTTTACAGATATCATGAATATATTTAAAAACCCAGACTTCATGGGGGAGTTCATCGACAAATGGCAAGAGCTCCCTATATTATGGCAAACAAAAAGTGGTGGTAATAAAAATAAAGACGCTAGGAAAGCAGCACTGGAGAGCCTGCTTGCATTTGTGCAAACAAAGATACCCACAACAACTCTCCAAGATGTCAAAAACAAAATTGCGACCATCAGAGGGACATACAGGACCCAGAGGACTATGGTCCTGAGGTCCCAGAGGTCAGGGGCACCAGCAGATAAGGTTTATAAACCCAGTCTGTGGTACTACAGTAAGCTTGCTTTTCTGGATGACCAGCTGGAAGTGCGGGAATCTCTCTCCACCCTTCCCCCCAGAGGTCAATCCAGCCTTCCTTGTTCCCAACCCTCCAGCCTTCCCTGCAGCCAGTCCTCCAGCCTTCCTGTCAACCCTGCTCTGGCTTCCTCTGAGGATCAAGATCAGGGCCTTGAGGAGGCAGATTTGGAGATATGGAGCCAGGTAAAGTATTGATATCTATATTTATATCTTACAAAATTGTAGAATTTAAATAGATGTTAGTATTGTTAAAGGTATGTACACTTCTACCAATAAAGTTTGTGAAGAGCAAGATACAGTAGTGGCCTAATTTTATGTGCACAAGACAACAAAACCAGGATGCGGAATCAATGAAAATGACATAACTTTTGGCATTGATTTCAACAATGTCTAGAGGTGAACAATGTCTGTGAATGATGATGTGGCAAAATAAATAATGTCCCTTTCTTTTTTTACAGCCAGAGCAGAGCCAGGAAGAGGGTGATGTTGGGGATCAGGAGGAGGCAGGGCCCAGTGGCACCCAGGAGGAGGCTGGGCCCAGTGGCACCCAGGAGGAGGCTTGGCCCAGCACAAGAGCCCAGATGCCTCCCTTGGTAGTTAAACCACGAGAGCCAAGGAGAGGTAGGCAGGTGGAGGAGGAAACCAGGGCCTTCCTCAGAGAGGCAACAGCGGCCCTCAGAGAGGCACCCTCTGTTGATGAGGGATTTGCCGCAGTCCTCGCCCACAAACTAGGGCAAATGGAGTTGCAGCAAAAAAATTTCAGTGAGACCCTGCTATTGAAAGTCATCAATAAGGGCGTGCTGGGTGAACTCACTACGTACACGGACATAACGGAGGTTGTCCCTACTCCTCCACCTCCTCCTCCTACTACTCCTCCTGCCACAACCTCTCCTCCTGATCCCCAGCCTCCAAGGAAGAAACCAACCAAGGCTGCAGAGAAGGCTGGAGAGAAGGCTACAAGGAAGAGGAGAAAATAATGCCTGCTGTAGTACCACAGACTGGGGACATATAGGACTTATCTGCTGTGGCTCCTGACCTCTGGGAGCTCAAGACAAAATTGGGCTCCTTTTTTTTGGGGATCTAATCTCTATTTTGGTTTGGACATCTTGGATGGTTGTTGTGGGGTCAAAGGGATGCACAAATGCAAGCAGGCTCTCCAGTGCTGCCTTCCACTTTAATTTGTTAATGTTCTGAAATAAAAAAATTTTTAGTGCCCTTAAAATACTTGACTATGTGATTTGTATTTCAAAAGAGAGCTTGCTAGGGAGCAGGCAGGGACATCTCAAATTATATTATTGTTATTATCAGGGGACACAAACCTCCCTGAGGCCAAATGAGACACATTTGGAAGGTTGTTGTGGTAACTTTACACAAGAATAATTTAAGCCAAAATAATAAAATAAAGGCCACAAAAAAAAAACACAATAGTAAAACACAATTTAAAGAAAAAAGGAGAATTACATTATTTTATTATTATTAGTATTATTTAGGAGGGAGGTGCGGCTTATAAATAATATTTTACAATCATTAGAGCAATTTGGAATTACTTTAGAAACAAGTTTGGCATAACTCTCAATGTCATTATCAAAAGAGGGTAATTTTAAAGCATTATCAAAAGAAGAACGGAATGCGCAGCATTAAAACGATGCTATTAATTCCACCGTGACGAATGTGCCATCTCCATTTCCAACATTAGCTTTACCAAAACGAGCGCTCCCGTCTCATAGTTGCTTCTGAGCATGCGCGTTTTTTTTCACGTCGTGAAAGCATGCACACTATCGTTTTTCACGTCGTTAAAAAAAACGACATGAAAAACGACGTGAAAAAAGAGAGCATATCCGGAATTTTTAATGGCCGTTTTTCACGTCATTAAAAATGCTCTGGAGCATACACACGATCATTTTTCAGGGCCATTTTTTAAAATGGCAGTTTTAACGGCATGAAAAACGATCGTGTGTACGGGGCATAAGATGTACAAGTATCATTTAAGTATTGAATTGTGAATATACCTTGTCATATAGAGCTGGCATAGAAATGTATGTAAATATTATCTGAACCTTAATCATCATTTATCTCTGATTGTAGAAGTATATCCATTCATTTGTTTTATCACGACTTGTACCTGATTTTAATTTGCACTGTACTTTAGTTAACCACTTCAATACCAGGCACTTATACACCTTCCTGCCCAAGCCAATTTTGAGCTTTCAGCACTGTCGCAATTTGAATGACAATTGCGCGGTCATGCTACACTGTACCCAAACAAATTTTTTATCATTTTGTTCCCACAAATAGAGCTTTCTTTCGGTGGTATTTGATTGCCTCTGCGATTTTTATTTTTTGCACAACAAATAAAAAAAGAGCGAAAATTTGAAAAAAAATATGTTTTTCTTTGTTTCTGTTAATTTCTTTTGTAAATAAGTACCTTTTCTACTTCAATGACGGGCACTGATAAGGTGGCACTGACGGGCACTGATAAGGCGACACTGATGGGCACCGATGAGGTGGCACCGATGAGGTGGTACTGATGATGTGGCACTGATGGGCACTGATGATGGGCACTGATAGGCGGCACTGATGGGCACTGATATGTGGCACTGGTATGCGGTACTGATTGGCACTCATAGGCGGCACTGATAGGCACTCATAGGCGGCACTGATGGGCACTTATGGGCGGCACTGATGGGCACTTATGGGTGGCACTGATAGGTGGCACGGACGGGCACTGATAGGTGGGCACTTATGGGCACAGATGGGCACTGATGGACACTAGTAGGTGGCACTGATGACACTGATGCCCAGCAATGCCAGCCACCACACATTGTGGTCATGCCATGATGGTGCCAGTCAGTGCCCATTTGTGGGCACTTATTGGCATATGTTTTTTATGTTTTACTACATGTGGGTGGCCATGGGGGCCATCCACATGCTTGGGGCATGAAAAACGATCGTGTGTACGGGGCATGAGTCAATTGGCTGGGGAATGAGTCATCAGAACATGCAAGGAGTAGGGATGAGCTTCGTGTTCGAGTCGAACATACGTTCGACTCGAACATCGGCTGTTCGATCGTTCGACGAAGATCGAACGATTTGGGCCGTTCGCGCCAAATTCGAGTGACGCGAACGGCCCACAATGCACTACGCCATCGCAGTGTCATCCAGGCGCTGTGATTGGCCAAGCATGCACTGTGACCCCGCATGCTTGGCCAATCACAGCGCCGGCAGCGAGGAGAGCAATGATTGGCCACAGGCAGGATGCCTGTGGCCAATTATTGCTGAGGGTGTTTAGTACACGCCCCACACTATAAAAGGCCGCCAGCACGGCGGCCTAGTGTAGTGTGTTCCCGTGCAGGGAAAGAGCAGCATAGGCAGGGACAGTGACTTTTATTTCTTTCTTGCTTAACCTGGATTCCTTTAGTTTAGGGAAAGAGAAGGATAGGTAGGGAGAGTGTCAGTGTGTTTTGTGCTTGTGCTATAGTGTGCTTAAAAAAAACATTTTTTCTAGGGACAGAAAACTCTAGGTAGGGAGAGTGTCAGTTTCTTTCACTGTGCAAGTCCTTGTTTCCAGGGACAGGGAAGGACAGTGAGTGAATTCTCCTTGTGCTATAGTGTGCTTAAAAAAAACATTTTTTCTAGGGACAGAAAACTCTAGGTAGGGAGAGTGTCAGTTTCTTTCACTGTGCAAGTCCTTGTTTCCAGGGACAGGGAAGGACAGTGAGTGAATTCTCCTTGTGCTATAGTGTGCTTAAAAAAAACATTTTTTCTAGGGACAGAAAACTCTAGGTAGGGAGAGTGTCAGTTTCTTTCACTGTGCAAGTCCTTGTTTCCAGGGACAGGGAAGGACAGTGAGTGAATTCTCCTTGTGCTATAGTGTGCTTAAAAAAAACATTTTTTCTAGGGACAGAAAACTCTAGGTAGGGAGAGTGTCAGTTTCTTTCACTGTGCAAGTCCTTGTTTCCAGGGACAGGGAAGGACAGTGAGTGAATTCTCCTTGTGCTATAGTGTGCTTAAAAAAAACATTTTTTCTAGGGACAGAAAACTCTAGGTAGGGAGAGTGTCAGTTTCTTTCACTGTGCAAGTCCTTGTTTCCAGGGAAGGGAAGGACAGTGAGTGAATTCTCCTTGTGCTATAGTGTGCTTAAAAAAAACATTTTTTCTAGGGACAGAAAACTCTAGGTAGGGAGAGTGTCAGGCCTCGTACACACGACCGATTTTCTCGTCGTAAACAGTCAAAAAAAGTGCCGCGAGAGTTTTTTTGTCTAGAAAAACGTTCGTGTGTATGGTTTTACGACGAGAAACTTGACGAGAATCTCGACGAGAAAATAGAGAACCTGCTCTCTATTTTCTCGTCAGGAGTCCAGATTTCCTCGTCGTGTTTCTCGTCGGCCTGTTTTGTGACGAGAAAATGGTTCGTGTGTATGCTTTTACGACTCTTCCAAAAGCGCGCATGCTCACAAGCAACTATGAGACGGGAGCGCATCTTCTGGTAAAACAAGCCTTCATAATGGAGAGAGCACATTCGTCACGCTCATAAATATTTCATCGTTTAAATGTTCTGCATTGAATTCTTCGTTAGAATGTTACATTAATCAAAACGAGAGACCTTCTTTTGCTGCTGATATTCACACAGAGTTATGCCTTATTTTTAACCTTTTTCATGCTGCTCTTTATAAGATTTATGTGTATTATATCGTGCAAGTTTTTAGGAATAATTTAAATGGTTAGATTTTTCAAAATGATGTTAATTATAATTTCTCAATGTTTTGATAGCGATCTCCCATTTAATTTTCTAATCTATATTTTTAAAATTTCACACCATGTTTTTGAGCTAATCAGATTTAGTTATTCTTTTGGGGGGGGTGATATCTGTGCCTTTTATTGTCAGTCAAATGTATCTGCTTACTCCAAAGCTTGTTTTTTTTAATTTAAAAATACACATAGTCAAGTATGAACTTAAACAAAAAACACATTTATTCATGTTTATAAATTAAATAAAGAGAAGGCAGCGCTGGAGAAGCTGCTGCCATTTGTGCATCCCAGGGACCCCAGAGCACACAGCAACCCTGTGTGGACACTAAAATTGGGAGCTTGAGAAGGCCCACATTTCAGAACACAATCTGATGCTGGCCTCCCAGAGGTCAGGAACAGCAGCAGGTGAGATATATGTCCCAAGTGTGTGGTACTACAACAGGCTGCCTTCTGTCCGACCAGTGCGACCACAATGAAGCAAGGCCATCACTTCCTCTTCTTCCTGGCAACCTTCCCTGCAGCCTTTACTGAAGCCTTCCTTCTTCGTTTAGCTGGAGGCTGGCCCACTGGAGGGGTACTCCTGTCAGGAGGAGGAGGTGGAGGTGTAGCAGAAGGGGGTGGGGCAGAAGAAGAAGGTGGAGGTGTAGCAGAAGGGGGTGGGGCAGAAGGTGGAGGTGTAGCAGAAGGGGGTGGGGCAGAAGGTGGAGGGGTAGCAGAAGGGGGTGGGGCAGAAGGTGGAGGGGTAGCAGAAGGGGGTGGGGCAGAAGGTGGAGGGGTAGCAGAAGGGGGTGGGGCAGAAGGTGGAGGGGTAGCAGAAGGGGGTGGGGCAGAAGGTGGAGGGGTAGCAGAAGGGGGTGGGGCAGAAGAGGAAGGTGGAGGTGGAGGTTGAGGTTGGGTCAGTTGGGCCACCTCACATATGGCGGTATTGGGGGTAATTTGCTCCATCACCCCCTTGTTGAGCAAGGTGATGAGCAGGGGTTCGCATAGGAGGCGTTGCTCCATGCTCATCACCTTGAACTTAGCCTCCACTAGGCCGGCAATGGCCTCTTCAGGGGATGTGGGCTCCTTGAGGGTGGCATGGGCCTCTTTAATAAGGGCCATTGCTGCCTCACTGGTGGTCCTGTCCCTCCTGCCTCTTTTGTGAAGCCTGATGGGAGGCACCTGGGATCTGTTGCTTCTCCTTTGCCCTGCCACCTCCTGTCTGCCACTGGGCCCTGCCACCTCCTGGCTGCCACTGGGCCCTGCCACCTCCTGGCTGCCACTGGGCCCTGCCACCTCCTGGCTGCCACTGGGCCCTGCCACCTCCTGGCTGACAGTTTCCAGACCCTCCTCCTGGCTGATTTCATCCTGTGTATGAAAAAGAAACATAGTTTAATATGTTGGTTTAATCTTTGCATCAAACTTTGTAATCCTGATGGAAGCAATTAGAATGTAAATGCATAAATCCTTGCTTTAAATTTACCACTACATCAGCTTGACTATTTACCACACAATTAAGTGCAGAATAATGTCTACAGATCATGATTTCACTTGTTGAATACAAAATAATGTATGTTTCTCATCCTGACATATTTGGGAAACATTAATTTTATCCCACTACATTTTCAGTTAATACTATACCTGGCTCCAGATGGCCAAATCAGGATCATCCAGGATGGCTGCCTCCTCTTGCTCCAGAGAAGGCTCAGGTTGGCTGCAGGGAAGTCTGGGGGGAAGAGTGGAGAGTGATGGCCTTGGCTCAATGTGGTCATCCAGGAAGGACATCCTGCTGTAGTACCACAAAACCGGGACATAAACATCATCTGCTGCTGCTCCTGACTAGGGATGAGCTTCGTGTTCGAGTCGAACATACGTTCGACTCGAACATCGGCTGTTCGATCGTTCGACGAAGATCGAACGATTTGGGCCGTTCGCGCCAAATTCGAGTGACGCGAACGGCCCACAATGCACTACGCCATCGCAGTGTCATCCAGGCGCTGTGATTGGCCAAGCATGCACTGTGACCCCGCATGCTTGGCCAATCACAGCGCCGGCAGCGAGGAGAGCAATGATTGGCCACAGGCAGGATGCCTGTGGCCAATTATTGCTGAGGGTGTTTAGTACACGCCCCACACTATAAAAGGCCGCCAGCACGGCGGCCTAGTGTAGTGTGTTCCGGAGCAGGGATAGAGCAGCATAGGCAGGGACAGTGACTGTTATTTCTTTCTTGCTTAACCTGGATTCCTTTAGTTTAGGGAAAGAGAAGGATAGGTAGGGAGAGTGTCAGTGTGTTTTGTGCTTGTGCTATAGTGTGCTTAAAAAAAACATTTATTCTAGGGACAGAAAACTGTAGGTAGGGACAGTGTCAGTTTCTTTCACTCTGCAAGTCCTTGTTTCCAGGGACCTGGAAGGACAGTGAGTGAATTGTCCTTGTGCTATATTGTGCTTAAAAAAACATTTATTCTAGGGACAGAAAACTGTAGGTAGGGAGAGTGTCAGTTTCTTTCACTCTGCAAGTCCTTGTTTCCAGGGACCTGTAAGGACAGTGAGTGAATTGTCCTTGTGCTATATTGTGCTTAAAAAAAACATTTATTCTAGGGACAGAAAACTGTAGGTAGGGAGAGTGTCAGTTTATTTCACTCTGCAAGTCCTTGTTTCCAGGGACCTGGAAGGACAGTGAGTGAATTCTCCTTGTGCTATATTGTGCTTAAAAAAAACATTTATTCTAGGGACAGAAAACTGTAGGTAGGGACAGTGTCAGTTTCTTTCACTCTGCAAGTCCTTGTTTCCAGGGACCTGTAAGGACAGTGAGTGAATTGTCCTTGTGCTATATTGTGATTAAAAAAAACATTTTTTCTAGGGACAGAAAACTGTAGGTAGGGAGAGTGTTTTTTTTCTTTCACTCTGCAAGTCCTTGTTTCCAGGGACCTGTAAGGACAGTGAGTGAATTGTCCTTGTGCTATATTGTGCTTAAAAAAAACATTTATTCTAGGGACAGAAAACTGTAGGTAGGGAGAGTGTCAGTTTATTTCACTCTGCAAGTCCTTGTTTCCAGGGACCTGGAAGGACAGTGAGTGAATTGTCCTTGTGCTATATTGTGATTAAAAAAAACATTTATTCTAGGGACAGAAAACTGTAGGCAGGGAGAGTGTCAGTTTATTTCACTCTGCAAGTCCTTGTTTCCAGGGACCTGGAAGGACAGTGAGTGAATTGTCCTTGTGCTATATTGTGATTAAAAAAAACATTTTTTCTAGGGACAGAAAACTGTAGGTAGGGAGAGTGTTTTTTTTCTTTCACTCTGCAAGTCCTTGTTTCCAGGGACCTGTAAGGACAGTGAGTGAATTGTCCTTGTGCTATATTGTGCTTAAAAAAAACATTTATTCTAGGGACAGAAAACTGTAGGTAGGGAGAGTGTCAGTTTATTTCACTCTGCAAGTCCTTGTTTCCAGGGACCTGGAAGGACAGTGAGTGAATTGTCCTTGTGTTATATTGTGATTAAAAAAAACATTTTTTCTAGGGACAGAAAACTGTAGGTAGGGAGAGTGTTTTTTTTCTTTCACTCTGCAAGTCCTTGTTTCCAGGGACCTGTAAGGACAGTGAGTGAATTGTCCTTGTGCTATATTGTGATTAAAAAAAACATTTTTTCTAGGGACAGAAAACTGTAGGTAGGGAGAGTGTTTTTTTTCTTTCACTCTGCAAGTCCTTGTTTCCAGGGACCTGTAAGGACAGTGAGTGAATTGTCCTTGTGCTATATTGTGCTTAAAAAAAACATTTATTCTAGGGACAGAAAACTGTAGGTAGGGAGAGTGTCAGTTTATTTCACTCTGCAAGTCCTTGTTTCCAGGGACCTGGAAGGACAGTGAGTGAATTGTCCTTGTGCTATATTGTGATTAAAAAAAACATTTTTTCTAGGGACAGAAAACTGTAGGTAGGGAGAGTGTTTTTTTTCTTTCACTCTGCAAGTCCTTGTTTCCAGGGACCTGGAAGGACAGTGAGTGAATTCTCCTTGTGCTATATTGTGCTTAAAAAAAACATTTATTCTAGGGACAGAAAACTGTAGGTAGGGAGAGTGTCAGTTTATTTCACTCTGCAAGTCCTTGTTTCCAGGGACCTGTAAGGACAGTGAGTGAATTGTCCTTGTGCTATATTGTGATTAAAAAAAACATTTTTTCTAGGGACAGAAAACTGTAGGTAGGGAGAGTGTTTTTTTTCTTTCACTCTGCAAGTCCTTGTTTCCAGGGACCTGTAAGGACAGTGAGTGAATTGTCCTTGTGCTATATTGTGATTAAAAAAAACATTTTTTCTAGGGACAGAAAACTGTAGGTAGGGAGAGTGTTTTTTTTCTTTCACTCTGCAAGTCCTTGTTTCCAGGGACCTGTAAGGACAGTGAGTGAATTGTCCTTGTGCTATATTGTGCTTAAAAAAAACATTTATTCTAGGGACAGAAAACTGTAGGTAGGGAGAGTGTCAGTTTATTTCACTCTGCAAGTCCTTGTTTCCAGGGACCTGGAAGGACAGTGAGTGAATTGTCCTTGTGCTATATTGTGATTAAAAAAAACATTTTTTCTAGGGACAGAAAACTGTAGGTAGGGAGAGTGTTTTTTTTCTTTCACTCTGCAAGTCCTTGTTTCCAGGGACCTGGAAGGACAGTGAGTGAATTCTCCTTGTGCTATATTGTGCTTAAAAAAAACATTTATTCTAGGGACAGAAAACTGTAGGTAGGGAGAGTGTCAGTTTATTTCACTCTGCAAGTCCTTGTTTCCAGGGACCTGGAAGGACAGTGAGTGAATTGTCCTTGTGTTATATTGTGATTAAAAAAAACATTTTTTCTAGGGACAGAAAACTGTAGGTAGGGAGAGTGTTTTTTTTCTTTCACTCTGCAAGTCCTTGTTTCCAGGGACCTGTAAGGACAGTGAGTGAATTGTCCTTGTGCTATATTGTGATTAAAAAAAACATTTTTTCTAGGGACAGAAAACTGTAGGTAGGGAGAGTGTTTTTTTTCTTTCACTCTGCAAGTCCTTGTTTCCAGGGACCTGTAAGGACAGTGAGTGAATTGTCCTTGTGCTATATTGTGCTTAAAAAAAAAAATTAATTCTAGGGACAGAAAACTGTAGGTAGGGAGAGTGTCAGTTTATTTCACTCTGCAAGTCCTTGTTTCCAGGGACCTGGAAGGACAGTGAGTGAATTGTCCTTGTGCTATATTGTGATTAAAAAAAACATTTTTTCTAGGGACAGAAAACTGTAGGTAGGGAGAGTGTTTTTTTTCTTTCACTCTGCAAGTCCTTGTTTCCAGGGACCTGGAAGGACAGTGAGTGAATTCTCCTTGTGCTATATTGTGCTTAAAAAAAACATTTATTCTAGGGACAGAAAACTGTAGGTAGGGAGAGTGTCAGTTTATTTCACTCTGCAAGTCCTTGTTTCCAGGGACCTGGAAGGACAGTGAGTGAATTGTCCTTGTGCTATATTGTGATTAAAAAAAACATTTATTCTAGGGACAGAAAACTGTAGGTAGGGAGAGTGTCAGTTTATTTCACTCTGCAAGTCCTTGTTTCCAGGGACCTGTAAGGACAGTGAGTGAATTGTCCTTGTGCTATATTGTGATTAAAAAAAACATTTTTTCTAGGGACAGAAAACTGTAGGTAGGGAGAGTGTTTTTTTTCTTTCACTCTGCAAGTCCTTGTTTCCAGGGACCTGTAAGGACAGTGAGTGAATTGTCCTTGTGCTATATTGTGCTTAAAAAAAACATTTATTCTAGGGACAGAAAACTGTAGGTAGGGAGAGTGTCAGTTTATTTCACTCTGCAAGTCCTTGTTTCCAGGGACCTGTAAGGACAGTGAGTGAATTGTCCTTGTGCTATATTGTGATTAAAAAAAACATTTTTTCTAGGGACAGAAAACTGTAGGTAGGGAGAGTGTTTTTTTTCTTTCACTCTGCAAGTCCTTGTTTCCAGGGACCTGTAAGGACAGTGAGTGAATTGTCCTTGTGCTATATTGTGCTTAAAAAAAACATTTATTCTAGGGACAGAAAACTGTAGGTAGGGAGAGTGTCAGTTTATTTCACTCTGCAAGTCCTTGTTTCCAGGGACCTGGAAGGACAGTGAGTGAATTGTCCTTGTGTTATATTGTGATTAAAAAAAACATTTTTTCTAGGGACAGAAAACTGTAGGTAGGGAGAGTGTTTTTTTTCTTTCACTCTGCAAGTCCTTGTTTCCAGGGACCTGTAAGGACAGTGAGTGAATTGTCCTTGTGCTATATTGTGATTAAAAAAAACATTTTTTCTAGGGACAGAAAACTGTAGGTAGGGAGAGTGTCAGTTTCTTTCACTGTGAAAGTCCTTGTTTCAAGGGACAGAGAAGGACACCTGAAGGTAGCCCTTATTGCTTTTTTCCCATCTCCCTGCAGGCCATCTATTAGAATGTCTGGAAGGCAAACAAGGAGAGGCAGACAGTCAGGAGGCAATAAAAGAGGGCAAGCAGGCTCTGTGTCTGGGGGCAACAGTGCTGGTCGTGGACGCGGTGCATTGTCATCAGCACATGGCCATGGGACACGCTTGTCCTTCTTTTCGGCAGCTGGACATGTTGAGCCACATCATGCCGAAGACTTGGTAGAGTGGATGACCAAGCCCTCCTCCTCCTCCTCATCCTCTCTCACCCAGGCTCAGGGTACTGGAAAAGCAGCTGCCAAAGCGTCGTCTTCCCTGGTATCAATGTCAGACAAATCATCAGTCACTCCTTCCCTAGACCCACCATGTCCTCCTCCTGAGGAGTCCCCCGAACTGTTTCAGCACAGTGTTGGGTACATGCTCCAGGAGGATGCCCAGCGTTTCGAAGGGTCTGATGATGAAACCCAGCTAGAGGAAGGCAGTAGCGTGAGAGCAGACAGAGGGGATGCTCAAGAAGGACACCAATCTGGCAGTCATGTTCCAGCAGCTGCAGCATACTGCCAGATTGACTCCAGTGAAGAGGAGGGAGGGGATGATGAGGTCACTGACTCCACGTGGGTGCCTAATAGGAGAGAGGAGGAGGAGGAGGATGAGGAGGAGGCACATCTCCAACGAGGCAGGATGCCCTTTGGTGGCCAGCGTAAGGGCAGTACACCGACGGAATCACACCGCAGAGCTCCGCCTGTGCAGGGCGCTGCCTCTGCCCGTCATTCAAAAAGTTCTTTGGTGTGGGCCTTTTTTGAGGCTAGTGCATCAGATCGCACAGCTGCTGTTTGCAACATATGTCTCAAGCGTATATCGCGTGGCCAAAACATCAGCCGCTTGGGTACCACATGCCTGACCAGACATATGTTGACCTGCCATGCAGCTCGTTGGCAAGCCTACCTCAAAGACCCACACCAAAGAACAAAGCGGACCTCTCCTTGCACCGCATCAGCTGGGATCTCCAACCCCACTATAACTTCAGTCCTCTCTGAAACATGCACTGAGAGGAATGAAGGTGTAGAATTAGGTGTGTCACAGCCAAGTACTTGCGCCCACTCTGCTAGCAGTACACCGACGTCCGATTCTAGCAGGCAAATTTCCCTGCCCCAGCTGCTGGACCGTCGAAAGAAGTTCACTCCCAGCCATCCACATGCCCAGCGGTTGAATGCTAGCTTGGCTAAATTGCTAGCGCTTCAACTGCTGCCTTTTCAGTTGGTAGACTCGGCCCCCTTCCGTGAGTTTGTGCAATGTGCAGTTCCTCAGTGGCAGGTTCCCAAACGCCACTTTTTCTCACGGAAGGCTATTCCGGCTCTCTACCGGCATGTGGAAGGCAATGTCTTGGCCTCGCTGGACAGGGCGGTCAGCGGTAAGGTGCATATTACCGCTGACTCATGGTCCAGCAGGCATGGACAGGGACGTTACCTTTCTTTCACGGCCCATTGGGTCACTCTTTTGGCAGCTGGGAAGGATTCAGGACAAGGTGCAGTAGTGTTGGAGGTTGTCCCACCGCCACGCCTCCAAAATGCTACTACTGGTTGTGACACACCTCTCTCCTCCACCCCCTCCTCTTCTTCTTCCTCCATGGCCTCTTCCTGTGGTTTGTCCTATGAACCAGCGGTGCTCCGTAGCCGTTCACGGGGCTACGCAAGTACGCAGGCAAAAAGATGCCATGCCGTGCTTGCGCTGGTGTGTTTGGGGGACAGAAGCCACACTGGGGCAGAGGTCCTGTCTGCTCTGCAGGGCCAGGCCGAGAGGTGGTTGACGCCACGCCAGCTTAAGCCAGGAATGGTGGTTTGCGACAATGGCACCAACCTCCTCTCCGCCCTCCGACAGGGACAACTGACCCATGTGCCCTGTGTGGCTCACGTCCTTAACCTGGTGGTGCAGCGCTTCTTGGGCAGGTACCCGGGCTTACAGGATGTCCTGAGGCAGGCCAGGAAAGTCTGTGTGCATTTCCGCAGATCTTATAATGCCAGTGCTCGCCTGGCTGAGCTGCAAAAGGAGTTGAACCTGCCCAAGAACCGCCTTATATGTGACATGCCCACCAGGTGGAACTCAACGTTGGCCATGCTGCAGCGGCTGCACACGCAGCAGAGGGCCATCAATGAGTACCTGTGCGACTACGGCACCAGGACAGGGTCAGGGGAGCTTGGTTTTTTTTCTCCACGCCAGTGGGGCATGATCAGGGATGCATGCACTGTCCTGGCACCATTTGAGGAGGCCACGAGGATGGTGAGCAGTGACAGTGCATGCATCAGTGACACTGTACCTCTTGTCCACCTGTTGGAGCACACGCTGCGTGGAATAATGGACAGGGCACTTGAGGCAGAACAGAGGCAGGAAGAGGAGGACTTCCTTGCCTCTCAAGGCCCCCTTTACCCAGACAGTGTTCCTTCTGTCCCACCCATCACACAGGAAGAGGAGGAGGAGGAGGAGGAGGAGGAGGAGGAGGATTGTGTCAGCATGGAGGTGGAGGCTGGCACTCAGCATCATCAGCAGCAGTCTTTTAGGGATGATTTACAGTCCCAAGAAACCAGTGGACTTGTACGTGGCTGGGAGGAGGTGGCTGCGGATCATGTCGTCCTTAGTGACCCAGAGGACTCCGGAGCGAATGCCTCAGCAAACCTACGCTGCATGGCCTCCCTGATCCTGCAAAGTCTGCGGAAGGATCCTCGTATTCTTCGGATCAAGGAGAGGGACCATTACTGGCTGGCCACTCTCCTTGATCCACGGTACAAGGGTAAGGTTGCGGACCTTATGTTACCGTCGCAGAGGGAGCAGAGGATGAGACAACTCCGGGAGGCCTTGCAGAAAGGTCTGTGCAACGCGTTCCCAGAGACTGGGAGGTTGCAAACTCCTGGTCCTGGACAACGAGTTGCTGAGGCTTCGGCCAGTCAAAGAAGGAGCGGTGGGGAAGGTGGCCGTCTGACCGATGCGTTCAGACAATTCTTTAGTCCGCAGCCCCAAAGTATGATCGGTTCCAGCAACCATCGCCAGCGTCTGATAAACATGGTGCAGGAATATCTAGGGGCAAGGTCAGACTTGGACACCTTCCCCACCGAAAATCCTCTGGCTTACTGGGTCTTGAGGATGGATCACTGGCCAGAGCTTGCACAGTATGCAATTGAGCTACTGGCCTGTCCTGCATCCAGCGTTCTTTCGGAACGCACATTCAGTGCTGCTGGAGGATTTGTCACGGATCACAGGGTGCGCCTGTCCACCGACTCGGTTGATCGACTGACTTTCATCAAGATGAACCAGTCTTGGATCACCACCAGCTACCACACACCTGATGCTGATATAACAGACTAATTGATTTTAACATGTCACATCCCTTCAAGACTGATGCTGATGCTGAGTGCCTGTGCTGTTATGTTGACTGGCTATCCTCCTCCTCCGAGTCCTCAATGATACGATTGATGATGATAGCTTGTAAGATCATTTTTGTTTATGGGTGCCGCCACCAGTGCCTAACGCCCAATTTTTCAGCCCCTGTTTAACAGGGGCGTGTAATTACAATTTTTGAAGCAATACTTTGCAACAGGGCTCATTGCTGTGCTCCAAGTACAGTATCTGTGAGGAGTTGCAGTGTTGTGTCACCAGTGCCTAAGGCCCAATTTTTCAGCCCCTGTTTAACAGGGGCGTGTCATTACAATTTTTGAAGCAATACTTTGCAACAGGGCTCATTGGTGTGCTCCAAGTACAGTATCTGTGAGGAGTTGCAGTGTTGTGCCACCAGTGCCTAAGGCCCAATTTTTCAGCCCCTGTTTAACAGGGGCGTGTCATTACAATTTTTGAAGCAATACTTTGCAACAGGGCTCATTGCTGTGCTCCAAGTACAGTATCTGTGAGGGGTTGCAGTGTTGTGCCACCAGTGCCTAAGGCCCAATTTTTCAGCCCCTGTTCAACAGGGGCATGTAATTACAATTCTTGATCTAATAATTCACAGCAGGGCCCATTGCTGCACCCACCAAGAGTAACTGTCAGGGCTTACAGTGTTGTGGCACCAGCACCACCATCAAAGGCCCAATTTTTACTACCACTGTTCAACAATTATATGTAATTAAAATTCCTGATATAATAGTTGACAGCAGGGCGTTCCAGCACCAACCAAGAGTAACTGTGAGTGCTTACAGTGTTGTGCCAACACCAACAACTAAGGGGCCTATTTCTGCAGAGTATATACGGCAGGTCCCTACTTTCAAACATCCAACTTACAAACGACTCCTACTTGCAAACGCAAGAAGACAACAGGAAGTGAGAGGAAATCTACCACTAGGAAGGAAAATTCTCTCCTGTAAGAATAAATATGGGAGAAAGGTGTCTCCTCTGTACTGATGCTTTATCAGCAATCCTTGTTTCAAGAAAAACACCACATTTCAAAAACAGTTGTCATTGGGACGGAAAGTGAGGTGAAATGTTCTGAACAGGGGCACAGACAGCAAAACAAATGTTACAGGGGTGATAACCCTTACCTATGTTTTCCAAAAAGTTTAAAAATAGATTTTTGGTCTGGAGCTACACTTCAACAATGTACCTGTTCAAAATTACAAACAGACTCTACATAAGAACAAACCTACAGTCCCTGTCTTGTATGCACCGCCTGTATAGGGCTGTTCAGAGTATATAGGGCCTTTTTTATTTTATGTGCGGGGTTCCCCTTAATATCCATACAAGACCCAAAGGGGCTGGTAATGGGCTGGGGTAGGGGGGGGGTCATGGGGTAGCTATGCCATTTTTCTTAAAGAATTTCATCCATATTACCGGGACCAGACATTACATTAAAGCCGCAAGCAGTTTTAAATGGCTTTTTTTTCCTTTAGAAGTGTCATTTTGTGCAGGGACAGTTCTAAACACGGGAAACACGTGGCACTTCACAGGCATACTTTAGACACCCCCCAGGTACGATATTTAAAGGAATATTTGACTTTTTTTTTTTCACTTTATGCATCATTAAAATGACTGCTCCCGAAAAACGACCGTTTTTAAAACTTCTTTTTGCATTGATACATGTCCCCTGGTGCAGAACCCGGGTTCCCAAACCCTTTTTAGGACAATAACATGCATAATAGTTGTTATAATTAGCACTTTAGAATTCGAACGTTCGCATCCATTGTATTTAATAGGGTTCTAATGTTCGTTCGAACTTTCGGTCCGTTCGCGGGTTCTGGTGCGAACCGAACCCGGGGGTGTTCGGCTCATCACTACTCCTGACCTCTGAGAAGCCAGCACCTTAGAGCGTTCAGTCCTGTAGGTACCTCTCAAGCTCCCAATTTTAGTGTCCACTTGTTTTGCTGTGGCTGTGGGCACCTTGGTATGCACAAATGGGAGCAGCTTATCCAGCGCTGCTTTTCTCACCCCTTTTTTTTTATGGATGGGGTTTTTGGTCTCCCACAGAGCCGGCAGCTCCCTTACCCGGTCAATAAATTCCGCCAGGAACTCTTTGTCGCTAATAAATACATTCATATTGTATCTGCAAGTAAAATAAATTATATTTAAATAATGTGAGGCAAACAGTCTAACCTCCTTCACATCCTAGTCAACATATATATCCTCCAACAATCTCAAGACAGTATAGGCCAACAATTTTAACAAGTCTCACAAAATCACATACCTTCGTTCGCACGTCCGTCACTTGAACTCCTCTCTCCGCACACCGAACGTACTATAGTCACATGTGTGTTTGCTATATACACACCACGCATGCGTCCAAATTGGAACACGTCGCTCCGCACACGTCGCCCGCCCATGACGTTCTAACTAACATCTTTTCCCCGCCCCTTCTCTTTCGGCGCGCAGACAGATATGGCGGAGTTACAGCAGGTGTCTGATAATTCCGCAACTAGCGAGGAGACAAGCCCGGAGACCGAGGACACGTCACGATCAAGGAGGAGATTCAAGGCATCGAATATGTCTTTGGCGGAGATGGCGGAGATGGTGGACATCTTGGTCAAGGCTGATTATGATGCCAAGCATGGGCCGTATAGCAAACCAAATAGAAGGAAGGCCAAAATCCTCACTAAAGTTGTGAAGAGTCTGAGGGCGAAGTTCGGGGTGAAACGCTCAAATGAGCAGCTCAGAAAGAGGTGGTCAGACCTCAAACTGAGGGAGCCAGACCAGTTGAGGAGCATAAAGAGGATGCTCGCTAAAAGTAAGTAAAATGACGACCTTTCTGCTATTAATCTTTTTAGAAACTTACTTTTTTTTTTTTTAAAGCATATTGGACTCCCTTCCAAAATGTATTATTTTGAACTAGGTTGGGCACAGTAATCGTTCGTTACGTTACCGACACTTCGTTCGGCCACTATCCGTGGTTTTGGCTTATTTAAGACCCCCAAAAGTAATTAGACATCTGCCATTTTTGATCAAGTATTGTGGATAATTTTTAAGTCTAGATGATGTGTTTGTAAGGAGAATGAAATGCAAACTTTAATCAGTGTAAAGGAGAGGACACTCAGCAGCTGCTTCCACATCTGTACTTTGGAGCACTATAGTGTGGGCCACCAGACCCGCCTTTTTGCAGGTGCATCAGAGTTTATTTGTGGTGCCTCCATGTCCAAAAAATTACATCCAAATGTGAATAATAAACATATTTGGGGTCATAAAGAATGCATTTTTCTTTAAATTCCGCACAAACACACACTTGTACCCCACTTCCAAACAATTTAGCCTGTTTTAAGTTTAAAAATGAGATTTTTACAGTGTGATAAATAGACCTTTGGTTTTATTCTCATAGGGGAGAGAAGACTGGGAGGAGGACACTCCAGGGAGCACATGCACCCCACAACTTCCAAGCAACCCCAAACTCCCAAAGATCCACAACCGAAAGATGTGCAGGAAGTTGAGGTGGAGGAAGGAGAAGTGCAGGAAGGAGAGGTGGATGACGTTGTGGATCTGGTCACCACAACAGGTCAGTATCTGACACCACAGCTTAAGGTAAGCGAGGTAGGCCTGCAGAGTTTTATTAATTTTTTTTTATGGTTTTTAGGGGATGGAAATGTTGTGAAGGATAGCACACCGTTCTCTGCTGACAGTGCCCTCCGCCTCATCCAGCAAGTGATGGAATGTAGCACGGAACTGGACCTAATTAAACAAAGAATCCATGTGATGGAACAAACATTTAAAGACATTCTCAATGTTTTGGGGAGAATTCAATAAGCCATCCAAACACATTTGTTTTTACATGTTTGTTTTTATATTTTTACTAATTTTTTGAGTAACAAAGCAGCCAAAAATTGAATATGCACACAGTGTGTGAACATGTGCTATCTGCCATCAGGGGATATCCATGTACGTCTTTTGTGGGTGCAACACCTTCCTCGTATCAAAAGTCGGTGAACTGAGGAAGGGGATGCACCCCCAAAACACATCCATTGATCACCCCTGATGGCAGATAGCACATGTTGACAATAGGGATCAGGATTGTAAACTTCCTATTTGCAAAAAAGTAAAAATGTGTGCATATTGAATTTTTGACTGGGCAAGGGGTGGCAGGACCCCATATTAGGACGGGCACATAGAGACATAGTTTGTGTAACTGAATGTCTCAGATTGCTCAGAGGTATCCAATGTTGTCATTTTAGAAATGCAAGTGGTATTTTTGTATTTTCATAAGCCAAAATTTGACGGGTTGTGGTCAGGCCAACCCCAAAGTAAAACAAAAAAAAATGTGCAGAGAGTAAAATATTTGAACACAAACAACGTGTAGCTTCTTTTTATAATACACTCTAAGATTATTTGGTTCTTTTGTAAGGTAACATAGTGAAATTGGTTGTTATTTACTAAAGTAAAATACACTTGCCACTACAAATGCACAAAGACAAACTAGGAGACAGGAAAGAACAAATAATTAAAGGTTTAAACAAGATTTTTATTGGGATACTTAGACATAGGCTGGCATAGGAATTGCCCCCCTACCCGTGAAATACTCCATGTATTTGTCCCGAACCACACGGGCATTTTGGGGGGGCAAGCCAAGACGGGCAGATTCCAGGCCCGGAAGGGGATTTGCAGGGGAAAGTCCAGCCTCTGGCAAAACTGAGGCCATATATGAATTCGCTTTGCGGCAAAGAAAATTGTGTAGCACACAGCAGCATAACACTACATAGTTTATTTTGTAGTCCGCCAAGTGGATGGAAGTCATAAAAAGGCGGAACCGGCTGGCCATTATGCCGAAGGCATTTTCAATGACTCTTCGGGCCCTGGCCAGCCGGTAATTGAACACACTCTTCTCTGGGGTCAGGGTCCTCTGTGGAAATGGCCTCATAAGATGCCGTCCGAGTCCGAAGGCTTCATCAGCCAAGAAAACAAAGGGGAGTCCTTCAATATTCCCTGCATCCGGTGGCAATGCAAGGTCGTCACTCTGGAGACGGAGGGCAAACTCCGTCTGGATGAAGGATCCCCCATCGGACATCCGGCCATTCTTCCCTACATCAACATAGAGGAATTCATACCGTGCTGACACCACCGCCATCAGCACAATGCTATGAAACCCCTTGTAGTTGTAGTAGTAGGATCCAGAACGGGGTGGCGGCACGATGCGGACGTGCTTCCCGTCTATGGCACCACCGCAGTTGGGGAAGTCCCACCGCGTGGCAAACTCCGATGCCACAGTCTGCCATTCCTGTGGCGTTGAAGGAAGCTGTGGAGTGAAACAAGATGAAATAATATTAGAAAAACAAAGGCATACATTACAAGCAAATTCAAGACCAAAAAATTTGAGACCAACATCAATCTAATTATACGTTTATTAAGGTGTGTAAAAAAAGTATAATGGAAGGCTCATTTATCATATTCATCACCCCCTCTGATGGGCCATTACTAAATTATTTTGGGGGGGGGAGATGTGTTTGGCCACAGGATAGCATTGCAGTGGCGGTGCGTCCAGAGTGGGCGCTGGAGCACTGTCCCCTCTCTCCTGTGCCCATCACTCAGAACAATACATAGGTTCATGCGTTGCATGAACCTATGTATTGTCTATGCCGCACACTATTCAGGTGGATGGCCTCTTGTAAAGCGACCGACATATGATTAATTGCGTCATTTAGGGGGTTAAAATTGCAGAGCAGAAACAGGTATTAAAAAAGTCTTGCAAATTACAACCTGAGGGATGTAATTGGCTTCCTCAAAGAAAAATCGGGGACGCAAGGAGGGGGCATTCCTTGTGTAAACACTGACAGGCAGCTCTGGCAATCATGTTCACCAAGTCTGTTTAATGGTAACATGATTGGCTGATGCAACATGAAGGGAAGGAGAAGACATCAAGGACAGAAGAAGGATGGCGCTGACCACAAGAAGGTAAGTGCAGGGCTGGGGGGAAACTGGCTGCAATAGAGGGGACTAAATGGCTGCATTGGAGGGGACAACTGGGGGCGTTTATTAGGCAACAGAGCAAAAAAGGAGGAAGTTTATTTCCGAAATTGGGGTTGTAACCCCCCAACATTTGGAGCAACAGGCGCCCCTGCTGGAAAAGTTAGTGAGGGGAAATATTTAGGGAGGATAAAAAAGGGGCAATCTAAAGCTTCCAACATGCATGGGGACAAAGGGGACATTCTCAGCATATTACAATCATGGTAATTAGGAAAGGATGAAAGAAATACAATACATTAGCATACATGTAATACATAAAATGTGATGTGAAGGGAGAAAACTTACCCTAATATAGTCCTCCTGCAGGACTTGTATAATAGCAGAACAGGTGTCTGGGATTATGAGGCCCAGAGCCTGGGGGGAGATGCCTGTGGTGAACTTCAAGTCCTGAAGACTTCTCCCTGTCGCCAGGTAACGCAACGTGGCGATGAGCCTCTGCTCAGCACTGATGGCTTCCCGCATAACGGTGTCCTTCCTGGTAATATAGGGGGACACCAAAGCCAACAGTTCCTGAAAAACGGGGTCAGACATCCTCAGAAAATTCCTGTAGTCCTCAGGATTATTCTCGACGATCTCCCGCAGCAGAGGCATGTGGCAGAATTGGTCCCGCTGGAGCAACCAATTCTTGGTCCATGAACTCCTCCTCACACCATTCATGGACTGGTCTTGGTCCAAAACAAGCAGACCAACACCAAGCGCACGCACAGCACGAACTCGACGACGAGAACGTCCAGGCGACATGGCTAGGAAACGGTCGTCTAATCAGAACGTACAGAACAGAACGCACTTTAGAACAGCAAGGCCTATGAATAACGAACTGAAATTCAGAAACGAACAGGCAATAACGCACTGTAAAACAGATACGACCTGCCTAGACGCCCTGAAAGTCAAGATACGAACCCACAAGCACAAACTGAACGGCAGAAAACGATCTGAAAAGTACGAAGACTGAAAAGCGCGAATCGTCTCTTCCCAAACTTTTACTTCAGACGCGGTAACACGAGATCAGCAAAAGCAGCCCAAGGGGTGGCGCCAAGAAAAAAGATCTTCCCCTTTATAGTGCCGTCGTACGTGCTGGACGTGAGCGCAGAGAACCACGAGGAAATTGGAAAATGACAGTGTGTACGCATAGAAAGCTTGACGAGAAAATCAACAAGCTTAACAAGAATCTCGTCGAAAAAAACGACGTGTTTTTTACGACGAGAAAATCGGTCGTGTGTACGAGGCCTCAGTTTCTTTCACTGTGCAAGTCCTTGTTTCCAGGGACAGGGAAGGACAGTGAGTGAATTCTCCTTGTGCTATAGTGTGCTTAAAAAAAACATTTTTTCTAGGGACAGAAAACTCTAGGTAGGGAGAGTGTCAGTTTCTTTCACTGTGCAAGTCCTTGTTTCCAGGGACAGGGAAGGACAGTGAGTGAATTCTCCTTGTGCTATAGTGTGCTTAAAAAAAACATTTTTTCTAGGGACAGAAAACTCTAGGTAGGGAGAGTGTCAGTTTCTTTCACTGTGCGAGTCCTTGTTTCTAGGGACAAAGAAGGAAAGTGAGGGAATTCTCCTTGTGCTATAGTGTGCTAAAGCATTCCTCATCAACCATCTTTGAAATCCTTGATTTTTGGACAGTCAGGGAAATTGTCGTTGTGCTATTCTGTGCAAAAGCAATCATCCTCAACCATATTTAGAAATCCTTAAGTGAAGGGACAGAGAAGGACACCTGAAGGTAGCCCTTATTGCTTTTTTCCCATCTCCCTGCAGGCCATCTATTAGAATGTCTGGAAGGCAAACAAGGAGAGGCAGACAGTCAGGAGGCAATAAAAGAGGGCAAGCAGGCTCTGTGTCTGGGGGCAACAGTGCTGGTCGTGGACGCGGTGCATTGTCATCAGCACATGGCCATGGGACACGCTTGTCCTTCTTTTCGGCAGCTGGACATGTTGAGCCACATCATGCCGAAGACTTGGTAGAGTGGATGACCAAGCCCTCCTCCTCCTCCTCATCCTCTCTCACCCAGGCTCAGGGTACTGGCAAAGCAGCTGCCAAAGCGTCCTCTTCCCTGTTATCAATGTCAGACTCATCATCAGTCACTCCTTCCCTAGACCCACCATGTCCTCCTCCTGAGGAGTCCCCCGAACTGTTTGAGCACAGTGTTGGGTACATGCTCCAGGAGGATGCCCAGCGTTTCGAAGGGTCTGATGATGAAACCCAGCTACAGGAAGGCAGTAGGGTGAGAGCAGACAGAGGGGATGCTCAAGAAGGACACCAATCTGGCAGTCATGTTCCAGCAGCTGCAGCATACTGCCAGATTGGCTCCAGTGATGAGGAGGGAGGGGATGATGAGGTCACTGACTCCACGTGGGTGCCTAATAGGAGAGAGGAGGAGGAGGATGAGGAGGAGGCACATCTCCAACGAGGCAGGATGCCCTTTGGTGGCCAGCGTAAGGGCAGTACACCGACGGAATCACACCGCAGAGCTCCGCCTGTGCAGGGCTCTGCCTCTGCCCGTCATTCAAAAAGTTCCTTGGTGTGGGCCTTTTTTGAGGCTAGTGCATCAGATCGCACAGCTGCTGTTTGCAACATATGTCTCAAGCGTATATCGCGTGGCCAAAACATCAGCCGCTTGGGTACCACATGCCTGACCAGACATATGTTGACCTGCCATGCAGCTCGTTGGCAAGCCTACCTCAAAGACCCACACCAAAGAACAAAGCGGACCTCTCCTTGCACCGCATCAGCTGGGATCTCCAACCCCACTATAACTTCAGTCCTCTCTGAAACATGCACTGAGAGGAATGAAGGTGTAGAATTAGGTGTGTCACAGCCAAGTACTTGCGGCCACTCTGCTAGCAGTACACCGACGTCCGATTCTAGCAGGCAAATTTCCCTGCCCCAGCTGCTGGACCGTCGAAAGAAGTTCACTCCCAGCCATCCACATGCCCAGCGGTTGAATGCTAGCTTGGCTAAATTGCTAGCGCTTCAACTGCTGCCTTTTCAGTTGGTAGACTCGGCCCCCTTCCGTGAGTTTGTGCAATGTGCGGTTCCTCAGTGGCAGGTTCCCAAACGCCACTTTTTCTCACGGAAGGCTATTCCGGCTCTCTACCGGCATGTGGAAGGCAATGTCTTGGCCTCGCTGGACAGGGCGGTCAGCGGTAAGGTGCATATTACCGCTGACTCATGGTCCAGCAGGCATGGACAGGGACGTTACCTTTCTTTCACGGCCCATTGGGTCACTCTTTTGGCAGCTGGGAAGGATGCAGGACAAGGTGCAGTAGTGTTGGAGGTTGTCCCACCGCCACGCCTCCAAAATGCTACTACTGGTTGTGACACACCTCTCTCCTCCACCCCCTCCTCTTCTTCTTCCTCCATGGCCTCTTCCTGTGGTTTGTCCTATGAACCAGCGGTGCTCCGTAGCCGTTCACGGGGCTACGCAAGTACGCAGGCAAAAAGATGCCATGTCGTGCTTGCGCTGGTGTGTTTGGGGGACAGAAGCCACACTGGGGCAGAGGTCCTGTCTGCTCTGCAGGGCCAGGCCGAGAGGTGGTTGACGCCACGCCAGCTTAAGCCAGGAATGGTGGTTTGCGACAATGGCACCAACCTCCTCTCCGCCCTCCGACAGGGACAACTGACCCATGTGCCCTGTGTGGCTCACGTCCTTAACCTGGTGGTGCAGCGGTTCTTGGGCAGGTACCCGGGCTTACAGGATGTCCTGAGGCAGGCCAGGAAAGTCTGTGTGCATTTCCGCAGATCTTATAATGCCAGTGCTCGCCTGGCTGAGCTGCAAAAGGAGTTGAACCTGCCCAAGAACCGCCTTATATGTGACATGCCCACCAGGTGGAACTCAACGTTGGCCATGCTGCAGCGGCTGCACACGCAGCAGAGGGCCATCAATGAGTACCTGTGCGACTACGGCACCAGGACAGGGTCAGGGGAGCTTGGTTTTTTTTCTCCACGCCAGTGGGGCATGATCAGGGATGCATGCACTGTCCTGGCACCATTTGAGGAGGCCACGAGGATGGTGAGCAGTGACAGTGCATGCATCAGTGACACTGTACCTCTTGTCCACCTGTTGGAGCACACGCTGCGTGGAATAATGGACAGGGCACTTGAGGCAGAACAGAGGCAGGAAGAGGAGGACTTCCTTGCCTCTCAAGGCCCCCTTTACCCAGACAGTGTTCCTTCTGTCCCACCCATCGCACAGGAAGAGGAAGAGGAGGAGGAGGAGGAGGAGGATTGTGTCAGCATGGAGGTGGAGGCTGGCACTCAGCATCATCAGCAGCAGTCTTTTAGGGATGATTTACAGTCCCAAGAAACCAGTGGACTTGTACGTGGCTGGGAGGAGGTGACTGCGGATCATGTCGTCCTTAGTGACCCAGAGGACTCCGGAGCGAATGCCTCAGCAAACCTACGCTGCATGGCCTCCCTGATCCTGCAAAGTCTGCGGAAGGATCCTCGTATTCTTCGGATCAAGGAGAGGGACCATTACTGGCTGGCCACTCTCCTTGATCCACGGTACAAGGGTAAGGTTGCGGACCTTATGTTACCGTCGCAGAGGGAGCAGAGGATGAGACAACTCCGGGAGGCCTTGCAGAAAGGTCTGTGCAACGCGTTCCCAGAGACTGGGAGGTTACAAACTCCTGGTCCTGGACAACGAGTTGCTGAGGCTTCGGCCAGTCAAAGAAGGAGCGGTGGGGAAGGTGGCCGTCTGACCGATGCGTTCAGACAATTCTTTAGTCCGCAGCCCCAAAGTATGATCGGTTCCAGCAACCATCGCCAGCGTCTGATAAACATGGTGCAGGAATATCTAGGGGCAAGGTCAGACTTGGACACCTTCCCCACCGAAAATCCTCTGGCTTACTGGGTCTTGAGGATGGATCACTGGCCAGAGCTTGCACAGTATGCAATTGAGCTACTGGCCTGTCCTGCATCCAGCGTTCTTTCGGAACGCACATTCAGTGCTGCTGGAGGATTTGTCACGGATCACAGGGTGCGCCTGTCCACCGACTCGGTTGATCGACTGACTTTCATCAAGATGAACCAGTCTTGGATCACCACCAGCTACCACACACCTGATGCTGATATAACAGACTAATTGATTTTAACATGTCACATCCCTTCAAGACTGATGCTGATGCTGAGTGCCTGTGCTGTTATGTTGACTGGCTATCCTCCTCCTCCGAGTCCTCAATGATACGATTGATGATGATAGCTTGGAAGATCATTTTTGTTTATGGGTGCCGCCACCAGTGGCTAAGGCCCAATTTTTCAGCCCCTGTTTTACAGGGGCGTGTACTTACAATTTTTTTAGCAATAATTTGCCATAGGGCTCATTGCTGTGCTCCAAGTACAGTATCTGTGAGGGGTTGGAGTGTTGTGGCACCAGTGCCTAAGGCCCAATTTTTCAGCCCCTGTTTAACAGGGGCGTGTCATTACAATTTTTGAAGCAATACTTTGCAACAGGGCTCATTGCTGTGCTCCAAGTACAGTATCTGTGAGGGGTTGTAGTGTTGTGCCACCAGTGCCTAAGGCCCAATTTTTCAGCCCCTGTTTAACAGGGGCGTGTCATTACAATTTTTGAAGCAATACTTTGCAACAGGGCTCATTGCTGTGCTCCAAGTACAGTATCTGTGAGGGGTTGTAGTGTTGTGCCACCAGTGCCTAAGGCCCAATTTTTCAGCCCCTGTTCAACAGGGGCATGCAATTACAATTCTTGATGTAATAATTCACAGCAGGGCCCATTCCTGCACCCACCAAGAGTAAGTCTGAGGGCTTACAGTGTTGTGGCAACGCCACCACCACCACCACCACGAAAGGCCCAATTTTTCAGCCCCTGTTCAAAAGGGGCATGTAATTACAATTCTTGATCTAATAATTCACAGCAGGGCCCATTCCTGCACCCACCAAGAGTAAGTCTGAGGGCTTACAGTGTTGTGGCAACGCCACCACCACCACCACCACGAAAGGCCCAATTTTTCAGCCCCTGTTCAAAAGGGGCATGTAATTACAATTCTTGATCTAATAATTCACAGCAGGGCCCATTGCTGCACCCACCAAGAGTAACTGTCAGGGCTTACAGTGTTGTGGCACCAGCACCACCATCAAAGCCCCAATTTTTACTACCACTGTTCAACAATTATATGTAATTAAAATTCCTGATATAATAGTTGACAGCAGGGCGTTCCAGCACCAACCAAGAGTAACTGTGAGTGCTTACAGTGTTGTGCCAACACCAACAACTAAGGGGCCTATTTCTGCAGAGTATATACGGCAGGTCCCTACTTTCAAACATCCAACTTACAAACGACTCCTACTTGCAAACGCAAGAAGACAACAGGAAGTGAGAGGAAATCTACCCCTAGGAAGGAAAATTCTCTCCTGTAAGAATAAATATGGGAGAAAGGTGTCTCCTCTGTACTGATGCTTTATCAGCAATCCTTGTTTCAAGAAAAACACCACATTTCAAAAACAGTTGTCATTGGGACGGAAAGTGAGGTGAAATGTTCTGAACAGGGGCACAGACAGCAAAACAAATGTTACAGGGGTGATAACCCTTACCTATGTTTTCCAAAAAGTTTAAAAATAGATTTTTGGGCTGGAGCTACACTTCAACAATGTACCTGTTCAAAATTACAAACACATTCTACATAAGAACAAACCTACAGTCCCTGTCTTGTATGCACCGCCTGTATACGGCTGTTCAGAGTATATAGGGCCTTTTTTATTTTATGTGCGGGGTTCCCCTTAATATCCATACAAGACCCAAAGGGGCTGGTAATGGGCTGGGGTAGGGGGGGGGTCATGGGGTAGCTATGCCATTTTTCTTAAAGATTTTCATCCATATTACCGGGACCAGACATTACATTAAAGCCGCAAGCAGTTTTAAATGGCTTTTTTTTCCTTTAGAAGTGTCATTTTGTGCAGGGACAGTTCTAAACACGGGAAACACGTGGCACTTCACAGGCATACTTTAGACACCCCCCAGGTACGATATTTAAAGGAATATTTGACTTTTTTTTTTTTCACTTTATGCATCATTAAAATGACTGCTCCCGAAAAACGACCGTTTTTAAAACTTCTTTTTGCATTGATACATGTCCCCTGGTGCAGAACCCGGGTTCCCAAACCCTTTTTAGGACAATAACATGCATAATAGTTGTTATAATTAGCACTTTAGAATTCGAACGTTCGCATCCATTGTATTTAATAGGGTTCTAATGTTCGTACGAACTTTCGGTCCGTTCGCGGGTTCTGGTGCGAACCGAACCCGGGGGTGTTCGGCTCATCACTAGCAAGGAGAATCAGAGACATTAACATTAATTACCCAACCAAAGGGCTGAGCATGATATGGGAGAGGATTGATGAATGTTACGGTTCCCCAGAAGTTATAGAAAACTCTCTTTTTAAAAGAATAGAGGACTTTCCCAAGATTCCTAACAAAGGCTACCAGAAGCTGAGAGACTTGAGTGACCTAGTTACAGAACTACAAATAGCCAAAGCAGAAGGAGACTTGCCAGGCCTTGCCTTTCTGGACACAGCCCGTGGCGTTAACTCTATAGTGCAAAAGCTACCTTACAACCTTCAAGAAACCTGGGTTACACGAGGCTTCGACTACAAGCAAAAGCACAACGTCCCCTTCCCACCATTCTCTTATTTTGTGGACTTTATTCGCCAACAAGCAAAGGTTAAAAATGATCCTAGTTTTGACATCTCATCATCAGACTCTGCCTTCCCTAGGTCAAGTAAGCCTGCTCCAACCCGCAACTTCAAAGACGCACCTGTTGCAGTACGCAAAACAAGTGTATCTCCAGCTGAGAATCCAGGCAGAGAGTGTCCTCTTCACAAGAAGCCTCATTCGTTGTTAAAGTGCAGAGGTTTTAGAGAAAAGACTCTCCAAGATCGTAGAACCTTCCTCAAAGAAAACAGAATTTGTTACAGGTGCTGCACATCAACTTCTCACCTTGGGAGAGACTGCAAGGTGAACATTAACTGCTCTGAGTGCAACAGCACAGAGCACAACACAGCTCTGCATCCAGGGCCAGCACCATGGACTCTTACACCCTCACTCCAGGTGGAAGAGCACGGCAGGGAGCAACAAGACACAGTACCTCCTGTCAGGGCCGGCCCAAGACATTGTGCTGCCTGGGACCAATAATGAAATGCTGCCCCCCCCCCAAAAAAAATCACGCCCACCAAAAGGCCCCCCACATTCATTAAGTTATATCATAACTAAAATTTATTTTATCAGAAAATCAGTATAAAAATGCCATAAATCTATTCCCTATTTTGTAGACGCTATAACTTCTACGCAAACCAATCAATATACGCTTATTGGGTTTTTGTTTTTTTTTCTAACCAAAAATATGTAGAAGAATACATATTGGCCTGAACTGATGAAGACATTTTTTTAAAGCTATTGATCAGTAAGTTAGCGCTGCACTTTCTTTTTTTTTTGGTGGTGTGGGAACACATAACAGTGCTTAGGGGCAGGCCTTTTACTGACACTTTTTTTTATTTTACCTCCAGTAGTTTATTGAAAATTAGTAGTGTGGTGATTACCTATTATACTAAAGATCGGCATGTGGAATTAATAAACATCAACAGATTTTAGTTGTGCCCCACCAGGCCGGCTCCCCATGGACAATGTGCCTGGCTGCCGAGTTCATCGCCCCATTCCTGCACTCAGGTTGGCAGATTGGCAGCAATGGTTGGCAGACAGGCAGCAATGATTGGCACTGACAGGCGCCACTGATTGGCACTCATAGAAAGCACTGATTGACACTAATAGGCAGCACTTAGTGGCACTGATTGGCAGCGCTGATGGGCACTAATTGGCAGCACTGATGGGCACAAATTGGCATCACTGGGCGCTGATAGGTGGCACTCATGGGCATTGATTGGCGACACTGATGGGCACTGTTTGGTAGCACTGTCACTGATTGGCACTGGTAGGTGGCACTGATTGGAAACACTTGGCACCAATAGGTGGCATTGGTTGGCACTGATATTAGGCGGCACTGATTGGAAACACTGATAGGCACTGACTGGCACTGATTGGCACTGATTGGCACTGATAGGTGGCACTGATTAGCACTGACAGAGTTTCACACTGAGCCGATATTGACCCTTAGTGAAACTGTGTGCGACACTGTCATGTAATCAGAGCTTCTGTTAGAAATTGCGGGGCCCCGTACAGTCTACCTGACACAAACACAACAGAATTCCTACTAAATCTAAAAGCTAAGAAAGTGTATTGAGAATCAAAGCTTTATGTGTGAATGAGGTATCGGGGCTCATTCACAAGGGTACTGTGGCCTGTACAATGTGAATCAGTGTTTTTTTTATGTGTCTGGAGTCACCTGGAGCTGTGTGCAGGCAGAAAATGTTACACTATGGGTGACAGGTGTGTGAGTGCAGGTGTACGGCCCCAAAGGGCTCTTTCACAAGGACGTTCCGTATGTCTGTTTTTCATCCATCCGTTTTCGGATGAAAAAACGGACATGCATGTATCCCTATGGGATAGCGGATGTCAGCGGATGACATCAGTCTCCGCTATGGTCCGTTTAGCATGACGGAGGAAAATCCTACTTTTCCATCCGTCTGCGGATCGGATAAAAACGGACAGAAGGTCCGTTTTCATCCGATCCCCCCCCCCCTTAGAGGAGAGCGGCGATCTGACCGTTCCGTTTCTGCACAATGTGCAGAGACGGACAAGTCATCCGCCGGCTCAGCGGGGATCAACGAAGCGATCTTCGCTAAGTAAGCGGATGTTCACGGGGCGGATCATCACGGGATCCGCCCATGTGAAAGAGCCCATAGTGCGCATTCAGGACCACTCCCCCACAATTGCACACCTGTCAAATTTGGACCTGTGGCTGTGTTTATACAACCACTGTGTCCCTAAGGCCCCTTTCACACATGCTGACCGTATGTCCGCTTTTTCATCCATCCGTTTACGGATGAAAAAGGGACATACATTGGTCCCTATGAGATTGCGGGTGTCAGCGGATGAATATCCGCTGACACCCGATCTCCTCCGTGTCCGCAATCCTCCGATTCTGCAGACGGAGGAAAATCCCATTTTTCAATCCGTCTGCAGAGCGGATCGGATGAACACGGACACAGACGGTCCGTGTTCATCCGATCCCCCCCCATAGGGGAGAGCAGAGATCTGACAGGGCGGTCCCTGCACAGTGTGCAGGGACCGCCCTGTCATCTGCCAGCTCAGCGGGGATCAATGGAGCGATCCCCACTGAGCAAGCGGAGCTTCACGGGGCGGATCATCACGGATCCGTCCCGTGTGAAAGGGGCCTAACAGGCAGCTCCAGCTGTGTGAACAATTTACTCATTCGCAAGGCCAGAATACATGGATGAATGAGTCCTTAGGGCTCATTTACACATGAGCTTGGGGGTGGTAAAAACCCATGGTTGAACAGTGTTTTTACTGCCTGACAAAATGCTACCCCCTTTAGCAGTGGAGGCAGTGGCTGGGGGTATACACATTCCATGACATCCGATGCCGTGCTTCACAGCCATAGCAGAAATTATATCCTTGTCGAAAAAGTCAAGTGAATAGTGCTGCTCTGCAAGTGTCCAACAGCATGCAAAGCACATGATTGCAGCGTGCTAGTGTGGGGTTAAAACAGGCAGTGAGGAGGCAATATGCCTCCTCACCACCTGTTAAAAGCTCTCTGAAGAGCAATCTAAATGCTGACAGCTCTTCAGATAGCAAAGTACATGTGAACGGCCCTTTATTTTTTGCTAATTATGTTTTAGAATTTAATTTTTTTTTTTTTTTTGAATTGTATGTATTGTTCTGTGAGCATTTTTGATGCTGCTGGAAAGCACTACCCTTGTGATCTGCTGTGGGTGCTTTACGCCACCTGTAAAGCAGATTGCAAACACACCACCAAAAAGTAGTGCATGCACAATTTTTTTCTGTGTTCTGGTGTGAACTAAAGCCCATTTAAAATGAATGGGCTCCAAAATCGCACCACATGGGAACGCTGACGACAACCAAACCCCTTCCTTTCAGTACAAATCTCCCCTCCAAGGTCATATTCTACCATGAAGATCCCCCCCCCCCCCCAAATCCCCACTCAGTACAGATCTCCCCCCACAGTCCTAAACTCCCCCCAGCACAAACCACCATTCCAGCCCCATCTCAGTACAGACCTTCTATTAGGGACCATGGTGGGCACAGGGACATAATAGAAAATATAGAAGGAGCTCCTGCACTTGCAGCCTTCCTTTATTAAATCCAGCAACCATATCAGTGCACTTCAGCCAGGTACAAGGAGCTGGGCAGACCCTGTGAACTAGAAGCAGCCCCTTCTCCCCACCAACCTCGTTCTGTGTAATCAGATGGTCAGGAACTGCAGCCGATTAGAAGGTATGACACTGTCCTTTGCTTCAGAGGCTCCCTGATAGTTGCAGCCTCAAGGTGTCTGATTACACAGTCACTAAACAAAACAGAGCACATGCAGAGGGGACTGACACTGGTCTGTCTGCCCTCCTCACTACATCTCTGCCTGGATTCCGCATCTACTGTCAGAAACACTGTAACAAGTATGTTTCCATGCCTCCTCTCAGGCTCAGTGTTCAGGATTGCAGCGCCCGAATCTCTGCCTGGTGTAACATGGAATTCAGTGTCAGCATAGGCAGTGCAGAGAGAGGCCAGATTTCAAAATTCAGCGGCGATGTGGGGTGGGCGGGACCCAGCAGCTATCGAGCACCAGCCAATGATTGTCCTGTTTAAGAAAGGGGCGGGGCTACATACACACACATAGCGGCCCGCCCAGACCCCATCCCATTGGCTGGTGTTTGATAGCTCCCCCACCCACCCCGACATCAACTCAATACCGACAGCTAGTCTCTCTGCATTCAGGTATTTTACATCTCTGGCAAGTGTCAAAATCGGCTCAGTGTGAAACTGTCTCCAGGCAGTAAGGGCTGCACACAATAGATGCAGCCTTTCATGGCAGATCTCGGAAACAGCCGGGATGGCTGCCGCCCCTCTTAAAATGCCGCCTGGGACCATGGGCCCACTGGGTCCCATGGTAGGGCCGGCCCTGCCTCCTGTAGTTACACCCCAGTGCACCCAAATCTGTGGAGAAGGTCTGTCTAACAAATCCTGCTCTAAGATTTGTCTTGCTACAGTTTACCCCATGGGTCGCAGAGAAAAAGCAGTGAAGCTATACGTGATCTTGGACGATCAAAGCAACAGCTCACTCGCCAGCTCAGCCTTCTTTGACACCTTCAAAATCAAGGAAGTCGGCTCGTCATACTTACTCAAGACTTGTACAGGGGTAAGTGAAGAAACTGGGAGAAGAGCCATTGGTTACCAAATCGAATCCTTTGATGGTCAGACAACCCTGCCTCTGCCAACTCTAATCGAGTGCAATCAGTTCCCAACGGATAGAGAGGAGATCCCTACGCCAGAGGTGGCACTTCATCACGGACATCTGAAGGGCATAGCACATCTCATCCCTGAACTGGATCCCCAGGCTGAGATAGCGCTTCTCCTTGGGAGGGACATCATCAGAGTTCACAAGGTGAGAAAACAAATCAATGGTCCCCACAACTCCCCCTATGCCCAGAAGCTAGATCTAGGATGGGTCATCATAGGCAACGTATGCCTAGGGAGTGTTCACAAACCAACCAGCGTGAACTCTCTCTTTACAAAGACACTAGAAGGTGGACGTCCATCCCTATTTCAGCCTTGCACCAACAGATTCCTCATAAGAGAGAAGCCTGCCAGTGTAATTCATTCAAACCCTTATACCACAAATCTTCTTTGTGATGAAGACAGAGATCATTTAGGGTGCTCAGTTTTCCAAAATACTAAAGAAGATCACAAAATTGGACCATCTATTGAAGATCATATCTTCTTGGAGATAATGAGACAGGGATTCTACAAAACCAATGAAAACAGCTGGGTGGCACCCCTGCCTTTCAAAGCACAGAGACCCTGTCTTGCTAATAACAGAGAACAAGCTTTGAAACGGTTTTCTTCCCTCAGATCCAATTTCCAAAAGAAACCAGAAATGAAAGGACATTTCTTCTCATTCATGAGTAAGATGTTTGAGAATGACCATGCTGAGATAGCTCCACCTCTAAAAGACGATGAAGAGTGCTGGTACCTGCCAATCTTCGGCGTCTACCACCCCAAGAAGCCAGGTAAAATCCGGGTAGTGTTTGACTCCAGCTCTCGGCATCAAGGAATCTCACTAAATGATGTCCTCCTAAAGGGACCAGACCTCAACAACACACTTCTTGGTGTCCTCATCAGATTCCGCAAGGAAGCAGTTGCCATAGTTGCAGACATTCAGCAAATGTTTCACAGCTTCCAAGTCAAGGAAGAACACAGGAACTTCTTGAGATTCCTATGGTTCAAAGACAATGACCCTACTAAAAACATTACAGAATACCGCATGAAGGTGCACGTTTTTGGTAACAGTCCATCTCCTGCTGTTGCCATCTATGGACTTAAGCTATCTGCCCAAGAAGGTGAGAAAGACGTTACACAGTTTATTGAAAGAGACCTTTATGTAGACGATGGTCTGAAATCACTTTCTTCACCCGAAGCTGCAATAAGTCCACTCAAGAGGACTCAAAGTACACTTGCCTCTTCAAATCTCAGACTGCATAAGATAGCATCAAACAGCAAAGTCGTCATGGAGGCCTTCCCTTCCCAAGATTATGCCAGTGACTTCAAAGATCTGGACTTAGCAACAGACTCCCTTCCTATGCAACGCAGCCTAGGACTCACCTGGGACCTCAAGTCTGACACCCTTACCTTTCAGGTTGACCAAGAGCCAAAGCCCTTCACACGGCGAGGTGTCTTATCCACCATCAACAGCCTGTATGATCCACTCGGGTTTGCAGCACCGGTTACCATCCAAGGTAAGATTCTGCTTAGAGAGCTCACCGCAGACACATGTGATTGGGATTCTCCACTACCTCCTGAGAAAGAGACATTATGGGTAACATGGAGAGACTCTTTAAAGACTTTATCCAACCTACACGTACATAGACCATACACCCACTTTCCTCTTGCAAGGGTTCAGTCTAGAAAGTTATGTGTATTCTGTGATGCTTCGGTTAAAGCAATAGGAGCAGTAACCTACCTCAAGTCAGTAGACATCGAGGGCCAAATTCACATTGGGTTCGTTATGGGCAAGGCCAAGCTAGCACCATGTCCTGAAACCACCATTCCAAGATTGGAACTGTGTGCTGCTGTACTAGCAGTAGAACTAGCAGAACTTATTACATCTGAGATGGATCTAGAACTCGAGGACACAGAGTTTTACACAGACAGCAAGGTAGTGTTGGGCTACATTTACAACGAAAGTAGAAGATTCTATGTCTATGTACACAACAGAGTCCTTAGAATCAGGAAGTCGACACAGCCCACCCAGTGGCGTTATGTCTCAACTGATCATAACCCAGCGGATCATGCTACAAGGTCTGTGCCAGCATCCCGTCTCAAAGACACTACATGGCTCACAGGACCACCCTTCCTGTATAAGCCAGCACCTACAACTCCAGTAAAGGAGACATATGTACTGTTAGAACCTGAATCTGACTCAGACATCCGTCCTCAGGTTTCCACACTACATACAACAATTTCTAACCAACTGTTGGGATCCAAGCGCTTCCACAAATTCTCCACCTGGAAGTCCTTACAAAGAGCTACAACTTGCTTGGTTCACATAGCCAGATCCTTTAGAGGTACCCCTACAAGAACAAGTTGTTGCAAAGGTTGGCATTACTGCCACAAGCCATACACAGTAGATGAGCTCTCAGAAGCAAAAAATTTAATCATCCGCTGTGTCCAACAAGAGACTTACGCAGTAACACTAGAATGTCTTCGAAATGGCAAGACAACAAGCCCAACTTAGAGCCTGGTGCCATCGTTCTCATGAAAGACTCTCAATCTAGGAGAAACGAGTGGCCTTTGGGTCTGATAACCCAAGTGTTTCCCAGTGAAGATGGAAATGTCAGGAAAGGTGAACTTAAGGTCATTAGGCAAGGCCAGCCTAAACTTTTCCTCAGCCCTGTTTCTGAACTTATTTTGTTACTCTCCTCTGAAGTGCCATGATATGTGGTTTCCGCGGGAATCCACGTGGGGAGTGTCATGCCTTTAGTAAAAAGGCTTGAATTTTTCCTATTTTTTCTGGTTTAATAACATCTAATCTATGTTGCCATCTAGTGGCCGTTTTGTATAACTGCATCTATTTTCATAAGCAATATTAGAAGAGTTAGCTAGTTTGGGACTTGCAAGCCTCCGTACTTTAAATCCCATCAGGCCTTGCGTCACCTTCTTCAGCCATTTCATATTTTTCCCTGGAAGCATGCACATGGACTGCTAAGATATATGTTCCAGCCTTAAGAAACCTCTCCGGTATGTCTACTATTTATGTACTCAGCTAGGCAGATAGATAGGGAGGCACTAATTGTACTATCTTTACTAATTGTATTTGTCTGTATCTGTTATAGTTTTACTCTATCTTGTATTAATAAAAGTTCAAAAGGATTCTACGCCTACCGGAATGCATTGGTATGAGAGGAGTTATCAGTGTGCCCAAATACACCTCAACCACGTGTAGTGAGGGGCATAACATATATATATCCACTGCATTCTAGCCAAGCCTATATCTGACTGTAGGCCATTCCTGGTGTACGTGTTCAAATACACTTTCAGGAAGGCAGGCAGGTGATTCACTGATCTGCAGTGCAATAAATATATATATACAGTCTCCTACATATAAATATCCACTGCATTCTAGTCAAGCCTATATCTGACTGTAGGCCATTCCTGGTGTACGTGTTCAAATACATTTTCAGGCAGGCAGGCAGGTGATTCACTGATCTGCAGTAGGGATGAGCTTCGTGTTCGTCATGGCCCATAATTCACTGCGGCATCGGAGTGCATTGCTGGCTGATGATTGGCCAAGCATGCACTATGACCCGCATGCTTTGGCCAATCACAGCGCAGAAAAAACGGAGAGCCGTAATTGGCCAAAGCCAGGGTGGCTTTGGCCAATTATGGCTCAGGGGGTTTAGTACACGCCCCACACTATATAAGGCCGCCAGCTCTGCGTTGTGAAATGAGAGAGTTTACAGAGACAGACAGTGTCATTTATATTGAGTTAGATATAGCAGGCAGGCGAGTCAGTTAGCTGCAGTTACAGTGTGTAGAGGATATATATGCATCCTAGGTGTTGTATATATATTTATACACTGTATTTAGTTTAGCTAGATTCGCTCCTGGTTTTCTCTATACTGTGACAGGCAGGCAGGTGATTGTGCTAGCTGCAGACAGTCAGTGTTTCACATAGTGTACTGTGTGCTTTGCATATCGTTCACCTAAAGCTTACCTGAATACAGTTAGTGAGTGACTAATAGTGGTGTCCTCATAATTAAACCACAGGCAGAGAGATGCAAGTATTTTCAGTGTACTGTGTCCCTCTCTGCACAGTTTTCACCTAAAACTAACTGCTGCTGCTGCTTTTCCCATACTAATACCACAGCAGGCAGTTGATTCTGATAGCTGCATTATCAGTACAGACAATATATATATATATATATATATATATATATATATATATATATATATATATGCATCCCACCTTTGTGCAGCTACATCTCACTGCAGGCCATTAGTATGCCTGGAAGGCAAACAAGGAGAGGCAGACAGTCACAAGGCAATAAATGAGGGCAAGCAGGCTCTGTGTCTAGAGGCAACAGTGCTGCTGGTCGTGGACATGGTGCATCCTCATCAGCACGTGGCCATGGGACACGCTTGTCCTTCTTTTCGGCAGCTGGCCATGTTGAGCCGCAACATGCCCAAGACTTGGTAGAGTGGATGACCAAGCCGTCCTCCTCCTCCTCGTCCTCTCTCACCCAGGCTCAGGGTACTTTGTCTGGCAAAGCAGCTGCCAAATCGGCCTCTTCCCTCGGCTCAATGGCCTCAGTCACTCCTTCCCTAGCCGCACCATGTCCTCCTGAGGACTCCCCCGAACTGTTTGACCACAGTGTTGGGTACATGCTCCAGGAGAATGCCCAGCGTTTTGAAGGCTCCGATGATGGAACCCAGCTGGAGGAAGGCAGTAACGTGAGCTCAGAGAGAGGGGATAGTAACGTGAGCCCAGAGAGAGGGGGTGCCCAACAAGGACAGCGATCTGGCAGTTATGTTCCCCCAGCTGCAGGATACTGCCAGATTGGCTCCAGTGATGAGGAGGGAGGGGATGATGAGGTCACTGACTCCACGTGGGTGCCTGATAGGAGAGAGGAGGGGGAGGCACATCTCCAACGAGGCAGGATGCCCTCCAGGGGCCAGCTTACGGGCAGCACACCAACCGCATCACACCGCAGAGCTCCGCATGTGCAGGGCGCTGCTTTCTCTGCGCGTTATTCCAAAAGTTCTTTGGTGTGGGCCTTTTTTCAGATGTGTGCAGCAGATCGCACTGTTGCCATTTGCAACATATGTCTAAAGCGTATCTCGCGTGGCCAAATTATCAGCCGCTTGGGCACCACGTGCTTGACCAGACATATGTCGACCTGCCATGCAGTCCGTTGGCAAGCGTACCTAAAAGACCCTCCCCAAAGAACAAAGCGGACCTTTCCTTGCTCCTCATCAGCTGGGATCTCCAACCCCACTATACCTTCAGTCCTCTCTGAAACCTGCACTGAGAGGAATGAAGGTGTAGAATTCGGTGTGTCACAGCCAAGTACTTGCGGACAATCTGCTATCGGTACACCGACATCCGATTGTACCAGGAAAATTTCCCTGCCCCAGCTGCTGCACCGCCGAAAGAAGTTCACTCCCAGCCACCCACATGCCCAGAGGTTGAATGCTAGCTTGGCTAAATTGCTAGCACTTCAACTGCTGCCTTTTCAGTTGGTAGACTCTGCCCCTTTCTGTGAGTTTGTGGAATGTGCGGTTCCTCAGTGGCAGGTTCCCAAACGCCACTTTTTCTCACGGGAGGCGATTCCGGCTCTCTACCGGCATGTGGAAGGCAATGTCTTGGCCTCGCTGGACAGGGCGGTCAGTGGTAAGGTGCATATTACCGCTGACTCATGGTCCAGCAGGCATGGACAGGGACGTTACCTATCTTTCACGGCGCATTGGGTGACTCTTTTTACACACCTCTCTCCTCCACCCCCTCCTCTTCTTCTTCCTCCATGGCCTCTACCTGTGCTTTGTCCTCGGAACCAGCGGTGCTATGTAGGCGTTCAAAGGGATACTCAAGTACGCAGGCAAAAAGATGCCATGCAGTGCTTGAGCTGTTGTGCTTGGGGGACAGGAGCCACACTGGGGCAGAGATTCTGTCAGCTCTTCAGGGGCAGGCTCAGAGGTGGTTGACGCCACGTCAGCTTAAGCCAGGAAAGGTGGTTTCCGACAATGGCACCAACCTCCTCTCCGCCCTTCGACAGGGACCACTGACCCATGTGCCCTGTTTGGCTCACGTCCTTAACTTGGTGGTGCAGCGGTTCTTGGGCAGGTACCCGGGCTTACAGGAGGTCCTGAAGCAGGCCAGGAAACTCTGTGGGCATTTCCGCCGGTCATATAATGCCAGTGCTCGGCTGGCTGACCTGCAAAAGGATTACAACCTGCCCAAAAACCGCCTAATCTGTCATATGCCCACCAGGTGGAACTCTACGTTGGCCATGCTGCAGCGGCTGCACACGCAGCAGAGGGCCATCAATGAGTATCTGTTGCAATATAGCACCAGGACAGTGTGAGGGGAGCTTGGATTTTTTTCCCCACGCCAGTGGGCCATGATCAGGGATGCATGCACTGTCCTGGCACCATTTGAGGAGGCCACGAGGATGGTGAGCAGTAACAGTACATGCATCAGTGACACTGTCCCTCTTGTCCACCTGTTGGAGCACACACTGCATGGAATAATGGACAGGGCACTTGAGGCAGAACAGGGGGAGGAAGAGGAGGACTTCCTTACCTCTCAAGGCCCCCTTTATCCAGACAGTGTTCCTGCTGGCCTGGCTATCACACAGGAAGAGGACGAGGACGAGGAGGAGGATTATTGTGTCAGTATGGAGGTGGAGCCTAGCACTCAGTATCAGCAGCAGTCTTCAAGGGATCAATTACAGTCCCAAGACACCCATGGACTTGTACGTGGCTGGGAGGAGGTGGTTGCGGATCATGTCGTCCTCAGTGACCCAGAGGACTCTGCACCGAATGCCTCAGCAAACCTACACTGCATGGCCTCCCTGATCCTGCAAAGCCTGTGCAAGGATCCTCGTATTGGTGCGATCAGGGAGAGGGATCATTACTGGCTGGCAACCCTCCTTGATCCACGTTACAAGGGTAAGGTTGTGGACCTTATCTTGCCGTCACAGAGGAAGCAGAGGATGAAGCATCTTCGGGGAGGCCTTGCAGAATGGTCTGTGCAACACTGTAATGACACCCCAAATATGAAAGGGGTTTAACGCCGTTTAAAGATATTCCCCCTCCTGGACACAAATTCACTGTCGATCCTCCACAGCCAGACGACCACTTCCCATAGGAATTAATCCTTCTGAAAGAACGAGACGCACTCTGTATCTTTCTCTGGATAGACTGACTTTTATTAGGAAAACATTGTAACTTTTATACACATCCAATACTGCATTAACCTAAAATGAACAATGGTCCAGCTCCACCCACAACATAACAAGACCCAATACACATTATTTTGACACCTGTTAGAAGACAACAGGTTAGCTTTTGTCTCCCAATACCCATCTGACCAGACCCAATTTACATGAGTCAATTAGCTACAGCTGCTGTCTCAGACCCATGACCTCTAGACTAGCCTTACTGTCTCCCATCTATCAAAAGACTTCACACAATATTTGCATACGAACTTTCAATACACATCTTACAATGAAAGGATCTGTAGCCACTCTGTCTGCTACAACACCTATAATTACAGGCTTAACTCCCATTATCAAAAGACTTTACACAATAGAAACATAACAAGCTCCCCTATATACATCTCTTAAATTAATCTGTTGAGTTCAGAATAAAACAACCAGTACATATTGTGGACTAATATTACTATTTCAATTTCAAGCAATCCAAGCCATATTCTTAATGTCCATTGTTTCCTGGCTCACCCTGTGTCCAAAGTGAACCCCCTGTCACAAACGCGTTCCCAGAGACTGGGAGGTTACAAATTCCTGGTCCTGGACAACGTGTTGCTGAGGCTCCGGCCAGTCAAAGAAGGAGCGGTGGAGAAGGTGACCGTCTGACCAATGCGTTCAGACAATTTTTTAGTACGCAACCCCAAGGTATGATCGCTTTCAGCAACCATCGCCAGCGTCTGGTTTACATGGTGCAGGAATACCTAGGGGCAAGATCAGACTTGGACACCTTTCCCACCGAAAATCCTCTGGGTTACTGGGTCTTGAGGATGGATCACTGGCCAGAGCTTGCACAGTATGCAATTGAGGTACTGGCCTGTCCAGCATCCAGCGTTCTTTCGGAACGCACATTCAGTGCTGCTGGAGGCTTTGTAACCGATCACCAGGTGCGCCTGTCCACCGACTCGGTCGATCGAGTGACCTTCATAAAAATGAATCAGTCTTGGATCCCCACCAGCTACCAAGCACCTGATGCTGATGTAACCGAATAATTTTTTTGGAAATGTCAGATCCCTTCAAGACTGCCTATGCTGGTGCTGAGTGACTATACTGTTATGCTGAGTGACTATCCTCTTCCTCCTCAATAATCATGCTGATAGCTTGAAAGAACATTTTTGGTTCTGGGCACCGCCACCAGTGGCTAAGGCCCAATTTTTCAGCCCCTGTTTAACAGGGGCGTGTAAATACAATTTTTGATGCAATACTTTGCAACAAGGCTCATTGCTGCGCTCCAAGTACAGTATCTGTGAGGGGTTGCAGTGTTGTGGCACCAGTGCCTAAGGCCCAATTTTTCTGCCCCTGTTCAACAGGGGCATGTAATTACAATTCTTGATCTAATATTTCACAGCTGGGCCCATTCCTGCGCCCACCAAGAGTAACTGTGAGGACTTACAGTGTTGTGGCACCACCACCACCACCAAAGGCCCAATTTTTCCTACCACTGTTCAACAATGTCATGTAATTACAATTCTTGATATAATAGTTCACAGTGGGGCGTTCCAGCGCCCACCAAGAGTAACTGTGAGGGCAACACCAACACCTAAGGGCCAAATTTCTGCAGAGTATATAAGGCAGGCCCCTACTTTCAAACTTCCAACTTACGAACGACTCCTACTTGCAAACAGAAGGAGACAACAGGAAGTGAGAGGAAATCTACCCCTAGGAAGGGAAATTCTCTCCTGTAAGGGTTAATATGGGAAAGAGGTGTCTCCTCTCCACTGATGCTTTATCACGAATCCTTGTTTCAATAAAAAAACCAAATTTTAAAAAAACATACAGGGGTGATAACCCTTCCCTATGTTTTCCAAAAAGCTTAAAAATAGATTTTTTGGCTGGAGCTACACTTAAAAAATGTACCTGTTCCAAATTACAAACAGATTCTACTTAAGAACAAACCTACAGTCCCTGTCTTGTTTGCACCGCCTGTATACTGCTGTTCAGAGTACATATGGCCTTTTTTTAATTTAGGTGCGGGGTTCCCCTTAATATCCATACAAGACCCAAAGGGGCTGGTAGTGGGGTTGGGGGGTACCCATGCCATTTTTCTCAATGATTTTCATCCATATTGCCGGGACCAGACATTACATTAAAGCCGCAAGCAGTTTTAAAGGACTTTTTTTCCTTTAGAAATGTCATTTTGTGCAGGGACAGTTCTAAACACGGGAAATACGTGCAACTTCACAGGCATACTTTAGAGGAATATTTCACTTTTTTTTTTTACTTTATGCATAATTAAAATCACTGCTCCTGAAAAAACGGCAATTTGTAAAACTTATTTTTGCATTGATACACGTCCCCTGGGGCAGGATCTGTGTCCCCAAACCCTTTTTAGGACAATAACTTGCATATTAGCCATTATAATTAGCACTTTTGATTTTGAAAGTCCGCATCCATTGTATTTAATAGGGTTCTAAAGTTCGCACAAACTTTCGGTCCATTTGCAGGTTCTGGTGCGAACCGAACCGGGGGGTGTTGGGCTCATCCCTAATCTGCAGTCAGTGGCGGAATTTTTCAGGGTCGCAGCAGTCGCAGTTGCGACTGGGCCCTGTAGTTCTGTGAAGTCCGGGGGGCCCGCCCACCGCCCGCCAGTATGAGGAGCCGTTCCGCTGCAGGGATCGGGTGCTGACAAGGCAGTGGATGCAGGGTCGGCACTGCGGCAACCCCCCAAGACTCCCAAGACATCTCCCCCTGCACCTCTGGCTGTCCGTTTAGAGTGCAGTGGGGAGATGTGGTAGGAGGTGGAAGGTGGCGATCGGCAGCTCTATGGTGTCTGTGTGGGCAGCGAGATCTCCCTGGGGCTTGTAGTACTTGAGTGTGAGGCCTCGTACACACGGCCGAGATTCTCGTTAAAAAAAACATGTCGTTTTTTTCGACGAGATTCTTGGACAAGAAACTTGTCCCGGCCGAGTGTACACACGCTCGTTTCAAAGAACCCGCGGTTCTTTGAATGGAGCGTACGCGGTGACGTCATCGACTACGACGAGCATGCGCTCGTCACATTCGATGCCGTCGCCGCCATCTTGGTATACCCTACGTATGCCTAGGAAGCTACCGCGCATGCGTCGAATTCATTTCGAACATGCGCGGGCTTCCGGGAGGACAGGTAAGTGTACACACACTCACTTTTCTCGTCGAGAAACATGCCGAGGAGAATCTCGACGAGAAAATAGAGAGCAGGTTCTCTATTTTCTCGTCGAGGTTTCTTGTCGGTTTTCTCGACGAGAAACCCGATAGCCGCGTACACACGACCGATTTACTCGGCAAGACCTCTCTGCCAGCAAGTTTCTTGCTGGTTCTTGCCGAGAAAATCGGTCGTGTGTACGAGGCCTCAGTGTATATACAGAGGAGAGAGGAGGGGAGGGGCCTCTGACCCGGGCAGGTATTAGTTTCACTTTCACTCTGCTCGTACAATGTTGCTGATGCCCAAGTCAGAGCCCCCCCCCTCTGCTGTATACATGATTCAGATATAGAACTACTAGCCCCAGCAAGACCCCCCTGCCTGTGGACACCATAGAGCTGCCGATCGCCGCCTCCCACCTCCACCAGCCAGGTACAGGGGAACCCCTGCAAGGGGGGAGTCAGCTGTTTGGGGACCCTGATGTAAGAGGGGGAGGGTCTTTCTGGGGACACTAATGTAAGGAAGGGGGCCTCTGGGGACACTAATGTAAGGAAGGGGGCCTCTGGGGACACTAATGTTAGGGGGGGGCTCTCTGGGGATCCTGGTGTAAGGGGGGGGGCTCTCTGGGGACCCTGGTGTAAGGGGGAGCTCTATGATGACCCTGATGTAAAAGGGGGCTCTCTGGGGACCCTGGTGTAAGGGGGGGCTCTCTGGGGACTCTGGTGTAAGGGGGGCTCTCTGGGGACTCTGGTGTAAGGGGGGCTCTCTGGGGACCCTGGTGTAAGGGGGGGCTCTCTGGGGATCTTGGTGTAAGGGGGGCTCTCTGAGGACCCTGGTGTAAGGGGGGGGGCTCTATGGGAACCCTGGTGTAAGGGGGGGCTCTCTGGGGACCCTGGTGTAAGGGGGGGCTCTCTGGGGACCCTGGTGTAAGGGGGGCTCTCTGGGGACCCTGATGTAAGTAGGGAGGAACTCTGGGGACACTAATGTAGGAGGGGAGGCTCTCTGGGGACACTAATGTAGGAGGGGGGCTCTCTGGGGACCCTGATGTAAGTAGGGAGGCTCTCTGGGGACCCTGATGTAAGGGGAGGCTCTCTGGGGACCCTGATGTAAGGGGAGGTTCTCTGGGGACCCTGATGTAAGGGGAGGCTCTTTGGGGACCCTGGTGTAAGGGGGGGCGCTCTGAGGACCCTGGTGTAAGGGGGGCTCTCTGAGGACCCTGGTGTAAGGGGAGGCTCTCTGGGGACCCTGGTGTAAGGGGGGTCTCTCTGAGGACCCTGGTGTAACGGGGGGCTCTATGTGGACCCTGGTGTAAGGGGGGCTCTCTGGGGACCCTGATGTAAGGGGAGGCTCTCTGGGGACCCTGGTGTAAGGGGGGGGCTCTCTGAGGACCCTGGTGTAAGGGAGGCTTTCTGGGGACCCTGGTGTAAGGGGGGACTCTCTGGGGACCCTGATGTAAGGGGAGGCTCTCTGGGGACCCTGGTGTAAGGGGAGGCTCTCTGGGGACCCTGGTGTAAGGGGAGGCTCTCTGGGGACCCTGGTGTAAGGGGGGCTCTCTGAGGACCCTGGTGTAACGAGGGGCTCTATGTGGACCCTGGTGTAAGGGGGGCTCTATGGGGACCCTGGTGTAAGGGGGGGCTCTCTGAGGACCCTGGTGTAAGGGGGACTCTCTGGGGACCCTGATGTAAGGGGGAGGCTCTCTGGGGACCCTGATGTAAGGGGGAGGCTCTCTGGGGACCCTGGTGTAAAGGGGGGCTCTCTGGGGACCCTGATGTAAGGGGAGGCTCTCTGGGGACCCTGATGTAAGGGGAGGTTCTCTGGGGACCCTGGTGTAAGGGAAGGCTCTCTGGGGACCCTGGTGTAAGGGGGGACTCTCTGAGTACCCTGGTGTAACGGGAGGCTCTATGTGGACCCTGGTGTAAGGGGGGCTCTCTGGGGACCCTGATGTAAGGGGAGGCTCTCTGGGGACCCTGGTGTAAGGGGGGGCACTCTGAGGACCCTGGTGTAAGGGGGCTCTATGTGGACCCTGATGTAAGGGGGGCTCTATGGGGACCCTGGTGTAAGGGGGGGGCTCTCTGGGGACCCTGGTGTAAGGGGGGGGCTCTCTGGGGACCCTGGTGTAAGGGGGACTCTCTGGGGACCCTGGTGTAAGGGGAGCTCTCTGGGGACCCTGGTGTAAGGGGAGGCTCTCTGGGGACCCTGATGTAAGGTGAGGTTCTCTGGGGACCCTGGTGTAAGGGGAGGCTCTCTGGGGACCCCGGTGTAAGGGGAGACTCTCTGGCGACCCTGATGTAAAGAGGGGCTCTCTGGGGACACTAATGTAATGTAAGAGAGGAGGCTCTCTGGGGACACTAATGTAAGGGAGGCTCTCTGGGGACCCTGATGTAAGTAGGGAGGCTCTCTGGGGACCCTGATGTAAGGAGGGGCTCTCTTTGGACACTAATGTGGGAGGGGAGGCTCTCTGGGGACACTAATGTAGGAGGGGAGGCTCTCTGGGGACACTAATGTAAGGGGGGGGCTCTCTGGGGACCCTGATGTAAGTAGGGAGGCTCTCTGGGGACCCTGATGTAAGGGGTGGCTCTCTGGGAACCCTGATGTAAGGGGAGGTTCTCTGGGGACCCTGATGTAAGGGGAGGTTCTCATGGGACCCTAATGTAGGGGGAGGCTCTCTATGGACCCTTATGTAAGTAGGGAGGCTCTCTGTGGACCCTGATGTAAGGGGGGCTCTCTGGGGAGTCCCCCTATGTGATGGTGTGTGTAGGGGGGGCGGTATTGAAGGACCTGGCTTTGGGACGGCAAAGGGAGTAAATCTGGGCCTGGGCAGAGGCAGCGCTGAGACTGGGGGCAGACACTGAAAAATTAAATCAGCAGACCTGCTGACACCAATGAGAGAAGGCGAGGGAGGAGCTTTCCTCTCTGCGTGGAATACCTGTAACGTCTACCCATGAGGCAAGAAGGCATCCTGGTGGGAAATTAGAAGGCACGGTGAACGTGACCGTGACCGATCAAACGGAATTCCCGGGGAATCGATTGATTGACGGTAAGTGACATTTTGCAGAGCTGAGCAATCGATGCCAACCTCCACCACCTGTTCCTCTTACTGATCCCATCCCCCCACCACTGATCTCATCCCTATCCCCCCATTACTTCTACAACAGAGGTGATGGGGGGGATAGGTATGAGATCAGTGGTGGGAGGATGGGATCAGTAAGAGGCACAGGTGGTGGTGGGAGAGGATGGCACCACCACTGCCACCGCAGCCACCCCGCCTCAAGTACCACCACTGCCACCCCCTCAAGTACCAACACTGCCACCCTCCTCAAGTACCACAGCTGCCATCCCCCCTCAACTACTGCCGTTGCCACCCCCCCTCAAAAAAAAAGTCTTTGTGATTTCTTGCACCGGGGCCTAGAGGTTTCTAGTTACGCCTCTGTCTGCAGTGCATTAAATATATATACAGTCACCTACATATATATATCCACTGCATTCTAGCCAAGCCTATATCTGACTGTAGGCCATTCCTGGTGTACGTGTTCAAATTCACTTTCTGGCAGGCAGGTGATTCAGTGATCTGCAGCGTATTAACTATATATACAGTCTCCTACATATATATATTGTGATATTGGGGTGTTTTAGCTCAAGTGGATAGATGCATTTTTATGCAGTGAGTCCATATCAGACAGGCGTTCTAGTTAAGGGCCTGGTAGCCCACGTTTTTTAAAACAGAAAAACAAAAGCAAAATGTCCATTCAGGATTCCCACGCAGGGGTTTAACTTCATTTAGTAGTCCAAAAATAAGGAAAAACATACCGAGCCACCTGGCTCTCTTGTCAGAAGTTCCTCTGCTTGCTTACAACAGATTTCACAATTCTTTCCAGCCCCCTGGACTTACTGGCTTCCTCAGTCTCCCCGACTCCCAAGGCTGGCCAGCCTTTCCCAGTTCCTGGGCAAAGAATTCCCTTTACATGGACTGCAGTCTCCCACAGGGCAGACCGCTCTCCAAACATAGATCTGTCTTCACACAGCAGTTAGCAAGCTGCTCACTCTCCACCATCCTCCACCTTCTGCTCTAACCAGCCCCTCATTATATTGGTTGTGTGCACGTGAGCACACACCATGCTGGCTGTCCACAAGACCTGGACACAGGGTTGGAGATCCCATTCCACCCAAGACTCTGAAGGATCTCCAAGCCACAGAGCCCCATGCAGAAATAGCAAAATCTGAGAAAACTGCCAGAGCAGTTTTTAAATTTTTAAATTTACGCTCTGTAGCTCTGCACTCAGGCGATATGCAGCCTCTGTGTCCACTTTAACCCCATTTTCATTGGGACAGAGCCTCGCTCTGCCACATACCCCCCCCCCTTGTTTTGATCCGGAGGGAGAAACACCTGTACCCACCATAGCAGTTGGGACACCTCTGTGCTGGCCATCAGCCACGTAGGCCCAACCCTTTTTTCGGGTGTGCTTCCAGGTACATCCCAGCTTGGATCTTAACAGGTTCGTATAATTCCGTATACACTGCCTTCCCTCTCTTCTCTTGGGGTCCCTGAGCATACTCTCCTCTCTTGGGGGAACTCTGCCTTCCCTGTTTCTACCTTTCAGCTTACGGAAGTTTTATCTTTCACCACAGGTCTTTCAGGTTCAAAAACCTCTCTCTGGTTACCCACGGCAACCACATCACTTTTAACAGCGCCAATCATTAGCAGATCATATATTTTAATGTCACACTTTCCAACGCAATCAGTGCTGTCCATCTCAGTGCTTGTTAGAACCAGACCTGAGGAGGGATCACACACAGGCGAGGGACTACATCCCACAGGACCAAAGCCAAGTTCCACCTCACCTGTTGTCCAACACTCCATGGTTAACTGATCTAACAAATGACACTGATCCAAGCACAAACTACTTCTTTCTGATGTACACATTACATTGTTGTAGCAACCAACATTAGCACTTTTTCTCACAGTGTCTCCGGGTACTTTAAGTTGTACCTCTTTCTGAGTGATAGAAAGCATCTCTGCTAGTGCCGCATCTATTCTGGGCCCCTCCTTCTCCTGAGATTTAGCTGCTGAGACAGTATATGCGCCCTCTACTGACCACTGCTCAGCCGCACCTCGGACCACACCAGCGGAGATGTTTCCAGTCACTACACCAGCCGGAGAGACCTTTGATGTCTCCAACAGTTTTGAGCGCCTTCCATACCACTCAGTAACTGGGAGTACCCTCTTAGAGAACCTCAGGTCTATTTGCCACACTGTTAATAAGCTTCCCAGCACAGCCTGTACCACCTGGCTCCACCTATTGGTACCACGCAGCACCACCTGGTCCAAATGCGGTGGAGACACCCAAGTGTACAATGAGGGCACTTTTACCAACTCCAGCATTTCTAATAAAGTTTTTGTCAACTCTATGCAACCGATGTCTAAATGCGTGACCTTTTTGGGAACCTTTCCCCTGTCCGAGACATGGAGGGGCTCATCTACTGAAGCTAGAAAGGTGGAGACATTTACAGTGACCTCCACCTCACTGGCGGTATCGGTCTTCACAGCCTGGTGCTCAACTGGAGCGCTGTCATATGTAAATCTCACATTTATCCCTTCTGCCACAGCATCAGCGAGTCGCTGCAGGTCATACGTCACATTGCCATTTTTGCACTCACTATTTTACAGCGGTTGGGCTGCAGATAACACAACTGCCATGCATGCGCCCTTAACCGGTCCTTCTGATTGGAGGGGGCCAATCTCTGCCGGGGCCAACACGCTTTTGGTCACTGGCCACCCTGCAATCCCTCCATTGGGCATAGCAGGTGTTATGTCCACATCTGTGTTACGTAACCTAGCCTTATCCAGCATGGCTAGCAATTGTTTGGCCCAGCTGTCCCAGTCAGTGGTACTTCCCTGAAAGGCATTCTGCAGCGCTGCATCACCTGTTCCAAGAGGCACCAAAAGAACCTGGGACTCATTACCCAATACTGTACATTTGTCATCTCTATACGCATCACATTGTACAAGCACAGTTTCACTTATGTCACATTGGGACGATGCTTCGTCACAGAACGCAGGGTGCAATACACTATTTTGACCAGATTGTTCTGGTGGCGCTACCATCACATCCAGCTTTACACTATCAGCTTTAACAAGGTGAATAAATTGTTCACCAATCTGGTCACATACCAGGCAGGTGGTCTGCACCCACACACTCTCATTGTGTGGTGCAGTCCCTCCTTGTTCCCCCAGAGTAGTGCCAGAACGGTCCTGGACAACCTCCAGTTCCAACACAGGGAGATCCCTGAAGATTTCCCTGGGCAACCCCGCAACACCTGTCTCTGTCACTAGGGAACATGGTATACGGATTTCTTTGGTCACCCCTAGTAAGCTCTTCCAGCCCTATGCTGGATTCCACCAGGTACATACAGAGTCCCCATGTCCTTTTTAGTCTTTAGTCCTGCTGCCAGTTGGGCGTTACCCGGTGCCTCCCCCTACTCTGGGTAGCACACTGTAGCAAGTCCACCTGTACTGCGGATCTCCCCGCTGAACACACTTCCATTTCATTGGGCTCTGTCCCATAAACTGCAACAGTCTTACCAATTCCTGTTGTCGTTGTCATAGCCTTCATTTGAGTGCGTTGTCTCTCATCTGTGGTGTCTCCATAGGCTGACTCTTCCATGTGGTCATGGAGAAACACTGCAGCCTCTCCGGACCCACCAACACCCCCTGCATGTAACACAGGATCCCTGTTGCTAGGGGAAACAGCAGACCAGCACTCCAAAGATGGTTGGCTATACCTCCTGCAGGATGTAGACTGTTGCACCCTCCTTTCTGGGCTGACCATTTTCTTTAAGCGGCCATGACACAAAACTTTGCATTTCTCAGACTCTCTGATATTTTGGCCTCCCGGTGACACCTCTCTGATCCTAGAGCATTGCTGGCGGCCCATGATGCGATTGAACTCTCCTCTAAGAAGGATTTCCTCTTTAAACTGGCGGTAGTCATCCTGGTCCCAGTCCATCAAATGGTAAACCAACCGGTACTCTACCAGTAATAAGGTTTGCAGCAATTTTGGCCACCGGTCCCAAGGCCATTTCCTCCTTACAGCGACTTCTTCAGATTTTTCCAGGAAGTTCCCAACCTTCTCTGTAGGTAGCATGGGTTGCATGTAATCAGAGGCCAAGATCATAGCCCCTTGAACTGCATCCGTCTGGTTCCACTTGACCACTCAATTACGGTCTCATACACCACTGGCCCCTTTTGACTGGCCCTCCTAGGTGGAGACATCTTCTCAGGCCACGCTGAGCTCACTTCCCCTTTAACTTGATTTAACATGAACTTCTTGTGTTTTGACTGCCTCATCCTTGCAGTCACATGCACAGCAGCTTGTTACACAGTTCACAGCAGAAAAAAAAAACAATTCTCACAGGTGCACTAACTGCATGCAATGCTCATTGCCTGGCTGCACTTTCATACACAGCCACTGACAGTTCCTTGACAAACTCACTGTTGGCACAGAGACCCGGATTTCACCGTCTGTTTGTCCGCATTCTCCACCACTGTGATATTGGGGTGTTTTAGCTCAAGTGGATAGATGCATTTTTATGCAGTGAGTCCGTATCAGACAGGCGTTCTAGTTAAGGGCCTGGTAGCCCACGTTTATTAAAACAGAAAAACAAAAGCAAAATGTCCATTCAGGATTCCCACGCAGGGGTTTAACTTCATTTAGCAGTCCAAAAATAAGGAAAAACATACCGAGCCACCTGGCTCTCTTGTCAGCAGTTCCTCTGCTTGCTTTCAACAGATTTCACAATTCTTTCCAGCCCCCTGGACTTACTGGCTTCCTCAGTCTCCCCAACTCTCAAGGCTGGCCAGCCTTTCCCAGTCCCTGGGCAAAGAATTCCCTTTACATGGGCTGCAGTCTCCCACAGGGCAGCCCGCTCTCCAAACATAGGTCTGTCTTCACACAGCAGTTAGCAAGCTGCTCACTCTCCACCATCCTCCACCCTCTGCTCTCACCAGCCCCTCATTATATTGGTTGTGTGCACCTGAGCACACACCATGCTGGCTGTCCACAAGACCCGGACACAGGGTTGAGATCCCAATTCCACCCAAGACTCTGAAGGATCTCCAAGCCACAGAGCCCCATGCAGAAATAGCAAAATCTAAGAAAACTGCCAGAGAAGTTTTCTCTGTTTTTAAATTTACGCTCTGTAGCTCTGCACTCAGGTGATATGCAGCCTCTGTGTCCACTTTAACCCCATTTTCATTGGGACAGAAGCCTCGCTCTGCCACAATATCCACTGCATTCTAGCCGAGCCTATATCTGACTGTAGGCCATTCCTGTTGTACGTGTTCAAATACACTTTCAGGCAGGCAGGCAGGTAATTCACTGATCTGCAGTGAAAAAATAATATATACAGTCTCCTACATATATATACAGTATATCCACTGCATTCTAGTCAAGCCTATATCTGACTGTAGGCCATTCCTGGTGTACATGTTCAAATACACTTTCAGGCAGGCAGGTGATTCAATGATCTGCAGTGCATTAAATATATATACAGTCTCCTACATATACAGTATATATATCCACTGCATTCTAGTCTAGCCAAGCCTATATCTGACTGCAGGCTATTCCTGTTGTACTTTTTCTAGTAAACTTCAGGCGGTGTTTTGCTAATCCAATTTTAAAGCATGTCTGGAAGGCCACCAAGGAGAGGCAGATGCTCACAGGCCACTAAAAGAGGGCAAGCAGGCTCTGTGTCTACAGCCAACAGTGCTGGTCATGGATACGGTGCATCCTCAGCACGTGGCCGTGGGACAGGCTTGTCCTTTTTTTCGGCAGCTGGCCGTGTTGAGCCACAACATGCAGAAGAGTTGGTGTGGGCCTTTTTTGAGACGTGTGCAGCAGATCGCACCGTTGCTGTTTGCAACATATGTCTGAAGCGTATCAAGCGTGGCCAAAGCAGCAGCCGCTAGGGCACCACATGCTTGACCAGACATATGTCGACCTCCCATGCACTCTGTTGGCAACAGTACTTAAAAGACCCACACCAAAAAAAAAGGCGGACCTCTCCTTGCTCCTCATCAGCTGGGATCTCCAACCCCACTATACCTTCAGTCCTCTCAGAAACCTGCACTCAGAGGAATGAAGGTGTAGAATTAGGTGTCCCAAGCACTTGCGGGCAATCTGCTAGCGGTACACCTAAATCCGATTGTAGCAGGCAAATTTCCCTACCCCAGTTGCTAAACCGTCGAAAGAAATAGCGTCCCAGCCATCCACATGCTCAGCAGCTGAATGCTAGTTTGGCTAAATTGCTAGCACTCCAACTGCTGCCTTTTCAGCTTGTAGACTCTGCCCCCATTCGCGAATTTGTGGAATGTGCGGCACCTCAGTGGCAGGTTCCCAAACGCCATTTTTTTTTCTCAGAAGGCCATTCCTGCTCTCTGGCTGCATGTGGAAGGCAATGTCTTGACCTCGTTGGACAGGATGGTCAGCGGTAAGGTGCATATTACCGCTGACTCATGGTCCAGCAGGCATGGACAGGGACGTTACCTTTCTTTCACGGCGCACTGGGTAACTCTGCTGGCAGCTGGGAAGGATGCAGGACTTGGTGCAGTATTGTTGGAGCTTGTTCCACCACCATGCCTCCAAAATGCTAGTAGTGGTGATTCTGCCAGAGCTCCCTCCTCCACCCCCTCCTCCTCTTCCTCTATGGTCTCTTCCTCTGCCGATTTGTCCTCGGAACCAGCGGTGCTCCATAGGCGTTCAAGGGGCTACGCAAGCACTCAGGCAAAAAGATGCCATGCGGTGCTTGAGTTGGTCTGCTTAGGGGACAGGAGCCACACTGGGGCAGGGATTCTGTCAGCTCTGCAGGGGCAGTGTTAGACAGGTGAATTCGTTTGGTTGCTGATTGGTTGGTAAGTTGAGCTTGGATATTTTGTGTTTTTTGTCTACATGCGTCCGCCCATCCAGTGCTCCTTGCTGTGAAGACCTGTCATAGGTGGGGGCAGTGACAGTATTTTTTGTATTGATGTCATTGTGGTCAGGCAACGCACTAGCACCTTTGCTTCTATGTGCTGGGTGTCTAGTGTGCTCCTGCCCCTTTAAGGAGGGTGGGGCTCCCTCCAGTCATCTGCCCTTCATCTATCCATCAGCATACATGTGCTTCCATTGAGGAGACCTTAAATTTTAGAGTTAGGACTGCAGCACACAGGGAGCCTTGACGGGGCCTGCAGCTTACACATGTATTTGCAAATGCGTGCAACTAAACCCCTGTTTTTAAACGCACTGTTAGACAGGTGAATTCGTTTGGTTGCTGATTGGTTGGTAAGTTGAGCTTGGATATTTTGTGTTTTTTGTCTACATGCGTCCGCCCATCCAGTGCTCCTTGCTGTGAAGACCTGTCATAGGTGGGGGCAGTGACAGTATTTTTTGTATTGATGTCATTGTGGTCAGGCAACGCACTAGCACCTTTACTTCTATGTGCTGGGTGTCTAGTGTGCTCCTGCCCCTTTAAGGAGGGTGGGGCTCCCTCCAGTCATCTGCCCTTCATCTATCCATCAGCATACATGTGCTTCCACTGAGGAGACCTTAAATTTTAGAGTTAGGACTGCAGCACACAGGGAGCCTTGATGGGGCCTGCAGCTTACACATGTATTTGCAAATGCGTGCAACTAAACCCCTGTTTTTAAACGCACTGTTAGACAGGTGAATTCGTTTGGTTGCTGATTGGTTGGTAAGTTGAGCTTGGATATTTTGTGTTTTTTGTCTACATGCGTCCGCCCATCCAGTGCTCCTTGCTGTGAAGACCTGTCATAGGTGGGGGCAGTGACAGTATTTTTTGCATTGATGTCATTGTGGTCAGGCAACGCACTAGCACCTTTGCTTCTATGTGCTGGGTGTCTAGTGTGCTCCTGCCCCTTTAAGGAGGGTGGGGCTCCCTCCAGTCATCTGCCCTTCATCTATCCATCAGCATACATGTGCTTCCACTGAGGAGACCTTAAATTTTAGAGTTAGGACTGCAGCACACAGGGAGCCTTGACGGGGCCTGCAGCTTACACATGTATTTGCAAATGCGTGCAACTAAACCCCTGTTTTTAAACGCACTGTTAGACAGGTGAATTCGTTTGGTTGCTGATTGGTTGGTAAGTTGAGCTTGGATATTTTGTGTTTTTTGTCTCAGAGGTGGTTGACGCCCGCCAGCTTCAGCCAGGAATGGTGGTTTGCGACAATGGCACCAACCTCCTCTCCGCCCTCCGACAGGGACACTTGATCCATGTTCCCTGTTTGGCTCACGTCCTTAATTTGGTGGTGCAGCAGCGGTTCTTGTGCAGGTACCCGGGCTAACAGGATCTCCTGAGGCATGCCAGGAAAGTCTGTGGGCATTTCCGCCGGTCATTTAATGCCAGTGCTCGGCTGGCTGACCTTCAAAAGGAATGCAACCTGCCCAAGAACCGCCTCATCTGTGACATGCCCACCAGGTGGAACTCAACGTTGGCAATGCTGCAGCGGCTGCACACGCAGCAGAGGGCCATCAATGAGTACCTGTGTGAGTATGGCACCAGAAAAGGGTCAGGGGAGCTTGGCTTTTTTTCGCCACGCCAGTGGCTACTGATCAAGGATGCATGCACTGTCCTATCACCATTTGAGGAGGCTATGAGGATGGTGAGCAGTGACAGTGCATGCATCAGTGATACTGTCCCTCTTGTCTTCCTGTTGGAGCACACGCTGTGTGGAATAATGGATAGGGCACTTGAGGCAGAACAGAGGGAGGAAGAGGAGGACTTCCTTACCTCTCAAGGCCCCCTTTATCCAGACAGTATTCCTGCGGGCCCGCCGATCACACAGGAAGAGGATGAGGAGGATTGTGTCAGCATGGAGATGGAGCCTAGCACTCAGCATCAGCAGCAGTCTTCAAGGGATCGTTTTCAGGCCCCAGAAACTCATGGACTTGTACGTGGCTGGGAGGAGGTGGCTGCGGATCATGTTATCCCTAGTGACCCAGAGGACTCCGGATCGAATGCCTCACAAACCTATGCTGCATGGCCTCCCTGATCCTGCAAAGCCTGTGAAAAAGACCCTCGGATTCGTGGTATCAAGGAGAGGGATCATTACTGGCTGGCAACCCTTCTTGATCCACGTTACAAGGGTAAGGTTGCGGAACTTATCCAGCCTTCACAGAAGGAGCACAGGATGAAACATCTTTGGGAAGCCTTGCAGAAAGGTTTGTGCAATGCATTTCCAGAGCCTGGGAGGTTACAATTTCCTGGTCCTCCTGGACAACGTGTTTCTGAGGCTTCGGTCAGTCACAGAAGGAGCGGTGGAGAAGGTGGCCGTCTGACTGATGCGTTCAGACAATTCTTTAGTTCCCAGCCCCAAGGTCTGATCGGTTCCAGCAACCATCGCCAGTGTCTGATTTACGTGGTGCAGGAATACCTAGGGGCAAAATCAGACTTGGAGACCTTTCCAACCGAAAAGCCACTGGGTTACTGGGTCTTGAGAATGGATCACTGGCCAGAGCTTGCACAATATGCAATTGAGCTACTGGCCTGTCCTACATCCAGCGTTCTTTCTGAACGCACATTCAGTGCTGCTGGAGGCTTTGTAACCGGTCACAGAGTGTGCCTGTCCACAGACTCAGTTGATCGGCTCACCTTCATAAAAATGACTCAGTCTTGGATCACAGCTACCAAGCTCCTGATGCTGATGTAACCAACTCATTTTTCTATGAATGTGAGATCCCTTGAAGACTGCCTATGCTGATGCTGAGTGACTATCCTGTTATGCTGAGTGACTATCCTATTCCTCCTCAATGTTGTTAGCTTCTAAGAACATTTTTGTTTCAGGGCACCGCCACCAGTGCCTAAGGCCCAATTTTTCTGCCCCTGTTTAACAGGGGCGTGTAATTACAATTTTTTCAGTTATATTCAGAAGCAGGGCTCGCTCCTGTGCTCAACTAGAGTATCTGTGAGGGGTTGCAGTGTTGTGTCACCACCACCACTGCCTAAGGCCCAATTTTTCTGCCCCTGTTTAACAGCGGCGTGTAATTACAATGTTTGCTGTAATATTTTGCAGCAGGGCTCGTTCCTGCGCTCAACTAGAGTATCTGTAAGGGGTTGCAGTGTTGTAGCACCACCACCACTGCCTAATGCTCAATTTTTCTGCCCCTGTTTAACAGGGGCGTGTAATTAAAATTTTTGATTGAATATTTCACAGCAAGGCTCGTTCCTGCGCCCACCAAGAGTAACTGTGAAAGCTTACAGTGTTGTGGCACCTCCACCACCAAAAAAGGTCCAATTTTTCTGCCCCTGTTCAACAGGGGCATGCAATTACAATTCTTGATATAATATTTTACAGCAGGGCTGGTTCCAGCGCCCACCAAGAGTAACTGTGAGGGCTAACAGTGTTCTGGTACCACTGTTGTGGAGATTTTTATGAAGATGTATTTAATATGTATTGTCATAGTGTCACCCAGTGTTAGTACTTCCGCAACCCGCTCCTAAAGAGCTGGCTGGGGCAGTCTGAGGCTGGTTGAATCCCGTCTGGTAGGGGAAAACGTCTTGAGGTTGGAGTGTGATGTTTGCAGGGTGCGGATATGTCCACCGACGGGGGCCCTCTGTGCATTAGCACGGACGATCGTTGAGGAGGGGATATGCTCGCTCTGCAACGACATCATTGGTTATAGGCAGATGCGTGCTCTTGTCTCTGCTGTGTCTGATCAACATTGATTGGGATTCGTAGCGCGCGTCTGCAGATAGCCTCCCTCCCCCATTCAATAATAGTATAATCTGAATATGCGTTATTCTATGGAATAGCGCAGAATAAGGATTCTTATCAGCGGTAATATGAGAGCTTATGATCGTTTCATAGTCAGGGAGAACGTCCATGTTTTAAAGCAAGACGGCTTCGTTTGCTGGGAGCATGCGCGCTTTCCCTGCCTGGACACACCTATAAGACGTTAGCCATCATGCGTTATTGTATTCACTGTATGTATTATTGTATTGAATCCTTTAAGCTATATTTCATGTACTGCATTCCCTGTTGGAAGGGATGTCCTTTTATTATTTTCCCTGTGTGAAGGTCACATGCTGTGACCTCACTTCCTGTTGGTAACTTCTTTAGTGAGGATCACATGCTGTGACATCACTTCCTGTTGGGATTTTAATCCTGTGGGGATTTTAATAAAAGAGAGACACACAGCTCCCAGAGGCACTCTGCTTTGGGATGACTTGATTAAAGACCTGTGATGATGGTGCTTTCCTGGAATGAATGATGGAATGAACGGTGAGTGGAACTTAGCTATAGATAGCATTATTGCAAAAAGATGAATCTGAAGTGTGCTTAGGTAAGCACAGGAAATATAGGCTGTGTGCTCTGCATGCAACCAATAATTCCACCACAGATGGCGACTCTGAAGGGACTAGATAGAGCCCCTTTATGCATCGGGTCGAGATGGGGGAGAGTGGATCTACGTTCCGATGCGTGGGGGCTCTGCTCTATAAAAGAACAAATTTTTCGTCTTTTTGAAATAATGCTGGCTGGAAGAGAATCGTATGTGTGTGTGATTTTGTCATGGATCGTATGCCTGTGAATTTGATTGTGTGCCTGTGTGGGTATGCCTGTGTGCCTGGGTGTGCCTAGATGTTTGTGTGAGAGAAGCTGAAAATGGCTGCCCCCATGAGGTTTAGCGGGGGAGGGGCCGGCAGCATGGCCATCAGTTACAATGGTGAAAGTTAGTGACTCTCTGTAAATAGCATGGAGGAGTTTTGTGTTGGGGGAGGGCTACGCCCTGAGAGATGATCTGATGGAAACTGTATATTGTGTATGAAATGAAGGTATAGATGTGGGATTATTCAGCCTGCAATGTGTGTTTGGTTGAGCTTTTTGTATTTCTCAGAGGCTTGTCATAGGAGCCATGTGCTTGAATGGGGGAAGGGCTTGCCCACTGCTTGCAATGGAGAATGTTTTGTGTTGCAGGGGCTATGCCCTGAGGGAAGGAAACTCTGAGCAGACATGTAGGACAACATTGTACTGTATGTGTGTGGTGAATATCTCAGAGTATATTAACTTAGAGAAATGAATATGTTTTTAATATTGTTTATGTAACGAACATTTATTAACCACTTGCCGACCGCGCCATGGACGAAAGACGTCCACAGCGCGGTCGAGTTATCCTGAGCTCACGTCCCTGGGACGTCCTCGTGCACTCGCGCTTCCCACGCGCCCCCTGGTGCGCGCTCGCGGAAGTGTCCGTGCTCGTCGAATTCACGGCTCCCAGCGCAACAAGGATCGCGGTGAAGAGCCAATGATAGCGGCTCCTTACCACCTGATCGCTCCCTCCAATGAGGGAGCGATCAGAATGTAAACAAAGTGGGGTCAAACAGAGGTCCAGCTCTCTTCTCTCCTCACACCGATACAGCGTGTGAGGAGAGAAGAGAGATAATCTAACAGTGAGTGTTTGTCTCTTATTGAACTACAGTGCTCAGCAGTGCCCTTCAGTGCCACACAGTGCCAATCTGTGCCCCACACTACCCATCAGCGCCCCTACAGTACCCATCTGTGTAAGCAGTGCCACAAAAATACTCATCAGTGCCACTACAGTGCCCATCAGTGCCACCAGAGTACCCATCAGTGCCACTAGTGTCCATCAGTGCCACTACAAGGCTGATCAGTGCCACTACAAGGCTCATCAGTGCCACCAGTGCTCATCAGTGCCACCTCTGCCACTTCAGTGCCCATCAGTGCCCAGTGCCACTACAGTGCCCCATCGGTGCCATCAGTACCACATCAGCGCCACTATAGTGCTCATCTGCACCACTACAGCGCTCAACTACAGCGCTCATCAGTGCCACAGTAGTGCCCATAAGTGAGTGCTCATCAGTGGATACTTATCAGCGCCGCCTTATCAGTGCATATCAGTGTGGTGCATTAGTGTACATCAGTGCACCCTCATCAGTACTCATCAGTGCACCCTCATCAGTACCCATCAGTGCACCCTCATCAGTTACCAGCAGTGCACCCTCATCAGTTACCAGCAGTGCACCCTCATCAGTTACCAGCAGTGCACCCTCATCAGTTACCAGCAGTGCACCCTCATCAGAACCCAGCAGCACCCTCATCAGAACCCAGTAGCATCCTCCTCAGAACCCAGCAGCACCCTCCTCAGAACCCAGCAGCACCCTCCTCAGAACCCAGCAGCACCCTTCTCAGAACCCAGCAGCACCCTCCTCAGAACCCAGCAGCACCCTCATCAGAACCCAGCAGCACCCTCATCAGAACCCAGCAGTGCAGCCTCATTAGACCAGCCTCATCAGCACCCATCAGTGCAGCCATATCTGTTTTCCTACCACAGTTTGTCACCACAGCCCACAATCACCAGTATGGCGAAAAAAATGTTTTCCGCTGAGGAGGCATACCAACAGCTTTGCTTGACTGACGAGAGCAGCGACGAGCTCTCTGAGTCTAAATCTGGTTCAGAATATGAACCTGTTATAAGCAGTGGGTCTTCTACAGATTCAGAGGAAGTGGAAAGTGTGCCCAGGAAACGAAGGCGTTCTGACATGGAGCAGCAGGCTACCACAAGTAGCGCTGTTTCATCAACCAGCAGCTCAGTGCCATCCACCAGTAGCACAGTGCCATCCACAAGAAATTAAGTACCACTACAGCAAAGGCCAAGAACTAGCGGGGTGTCATCTCAGCCCCAAAGGGTTAGGACCCATGCCAGCCTTCCCTATGCCCTTGAAAACCCTCTGTGGCTTCCCCCCAATTCAGGAGCAGCAAACATCCCCCCTTTCACCGCCCAGCCAGGTGCCCCTATTGATTTTTTTAATTTAATTTTTACCCAAGACCTATTATCCTCCATCGTGACCCAGTGCAACCTCTTTGCACAACAATTCATAATAAACAACCCTGGTTCAAGTTATGCCCGTCCCTATGTGTGGAGAGCATTGACAGTGGAGGAATTTAAATTATTTTTAGGCCTAACGTTCAACATGGGGCTCTCAAAAAAAATGAAGTATACTCCTATTGGTCCACCAAACCCATCCAGTACATGCCAGTCTTTTCATCCATTATGTCAAGAACCAGATACCTCATGATAATGCGCTTTCTCCATTACAATGATAATACCCAGTGCCCTCCCCGAAATGACCCATCACATGACAAATTATTTAAAATTCGGCCACTTCTAAATTTTTTCTTTGAGAAATTCCCCCAGTTATATATCCCCAACCAAAATATATCCGTGGATGAGTCATTGGTCCACTTCACAGGCAGGCTTGGCATCAAGCAGTTTATTCCAAGCAAAAGGACCCGATATGGGGTTAAAATCTAGAAGCTATGTGACCGAGCCACGGGCTACATTTACGCCTTCCTGGTGTATGAAGGGAAGGACTCCCAACTGCATCCCCCTGAATGTCCAGAGTACATCGGTGCCAGCGGAAAGGTTGTTTGGGAGCTTATATATCCACTCCTTGAAAAGGGTTACCACCTTTATGTGGATAATTACTATACCAGCATCCCCCTCTTCCGCAACCTTTACCGGAAGGGCACTCCAGCGCGTGGTACAGTGCGAGCCAACAGGAAGGGTTTCCCGCAAAGCCTTGTTACTGAAAGACTACGAAAAGGGGAGACGGCGTCTTTGCGGAATGAAGAGCTATTGGCTATCAGGTGGAGGGACAGAAGAAATGTCCACATGCTCTCAACGATACATAACGACACCTACGTGGAAATCCCCAGAAGAAACGGCCCTATCCAAAAACCAGCATGTGTTCATGATTATAATTTGTTCATGGGGGAGTTCCCACAAGAAAAAGCCGCTATTGGTATAAAAAGGTCTCCATATATCTTTTCAGTATGGCCCTTTACAATAGTTATGTAATTTACCGTAACTCTACAAGGACCCCCTTATCTTATTTTCAGTACCAAGAAGAAATTATTTCCACCCTTTTGTACCCTGAAGACCCACCAGAAAGCATTCGCTCGGATTCAGTGAGCAGACTCCATGAACGCCACTTTCCTGTTAAACTCCCCCCCCCCCCCCATGAAACAGGCCGAAAACGTCAGAAGAGATGCCGGGTGTGCTCCAAGAAGGAACTAGAAGAGACACTGTGTATTATTGCCCTGATTGTCCTTCCCAACCAGGCCTTTGTTTTGGTCGATGTTTCCGTCGTTACCATACTTTTCTACATTATTAGGAAAGTATGGTAAACGTAATTGTCATTTACCGCCACACCCCTTATGCCACTGTACATACCGCTGCCTTCTCCGGAACTGACCCTGACCTGCTAAACGACCACGCCTCTGCCTAACACTAAATTGTACCTACCTCTGCCTGCCCTGGAACTGACCCTGGCCTGTTATACGACCACGTTTCTGCCTAACCCTAAACTGTACCTACCTCTGCCTGCTCTGGAACTGACCCTGGCTTGTTATACGACCACGCTTCTGCCTAACCCTAAACTGTACCTACCTCTGCCTGATCTGGAACTGACCCTGGACTGTTTGACCACGTTTTTTGCCTGCCTCTTGGATTGATCTTTTACCCTGCTATGCTAATGGGGACACAGGGGTCTCACATATGTGAGGGGCTCCAGAATTGTTTTTCTGGATGAAGAAAACAAATTTTTTAGTTTTCTCATTCCCGGATTAGGGTCTGGAGACTCGGAGGCTTCAAAGAGATTTGGGTGGGAGAAGCCTCTACCCCTGTCCCCATTCTTTCCTGGCCTGCTACTTGGACCATGTTCCTGCTTAATACCAGGACCAATATTTTGGCACTGCTGGCAATGTCTCTACTTGCACTGACCTTGGACTGTATATGGACAGTATCTCTGCCTGTACTGACTATGGACAATATTCCTGCCTGGACAATTCCATTCACTGACGCTGACCACGTCCCTGCCTGCTGCCTGGATCAGGGCTCTCCTTCTGTGGACAATTGCACTACTAAAACCACAGGTAATCTTTTGTTTACCATTTACTCAGCAGAATGTAGTTCAGGGTGTAATTCTTGGTATGTACATGCTATATGCTAGAAATATGAAGGGCCTTCAAAAATGTGATAGATTGTAAGGAAATGAGATGCGTAATTTATGTCCTTAGAACACCTGATGGTGCTTCCTGGATATTGGGCCTCTATGTGGCCAGGCTGTGTAAAAGTCTCACACATGTGGTATCGCCATACTCAGGAGGAGTAAGAGAATATATTATGGGGTGTCATTTTTGCTATGTACATGCTATGTGTTGGAAATATCTTATAAATGGACAACTTTGTTTAAAAAAAATGTGTTTTCATTTTTTTTCCACATTTTCCAAAAAATTCTGGAAAAAATGAACAGTTCAAAAGACTCATAATGCCTCATAGATTATACGTTGGGGTGTTTGCTTTCCAAAATGGGGTCACTTTGTTGGTGTTTCCATTGTCCTGGTGCTCCAGGGCATTCAAAATTGTAATAGGTGTTTGAGAGATTAGATGTGTAATTTATGCTCCTAGAACGCCTGAAGTTGCTACTTCAATGTTGGGCCTCTGTATGTGGCCAGGCTGTGTAAAAGTCTCACATATGTGGTATTGCCATACTCAGGAGGAGTAGGAGAATATATTTTGGGGTGTAATTTTTGCTATGTACATGCTATGTGTTGGAAATATCTTATAAATAGACAACTTTGTGTAAAAAAAAATGCGTTTTCATTTTTTTTCCACATTTTCCAAAAACTTCTGGGAAAAAATGAACAGTTCAAAAGACTCATAATGCCTCATAGATTATACGTTGGGGTGTTTGCTTTCCAAAATGGGGTCACTTTGTTGGCGTTTCCATTGTCCTGGTGCTCCAGGGCCTTCAAAAGTGTAATAGGTGGTTGAGAGATTAGATGTGTAATTTATGCTCCTAGAACGCCTGAAGTTGCTACTTCAATGTTGGGCCTCTGTATATGGCCAGGCTGTGTAAAAGTCTCACACATGTGGTATCATAAAACTCAGGAGGAGTAGCAGAATATATTTTGGGGTGTCATTTGTGGAATGTACATGCCATGTGAGAGAAATAACCTGTTATGACAATTTGGTGTGAAAAAAAATAAAAATAAAAAAAATCTTCATTTTGCAAAGAATTGTGAGAAAAAATGACAACCTCAAAAAACTAACTATGCCTCTTACTAACTACCTTGGAATGTCTACTTTCCAAAAAGGGGTCATTTGGGGGGTATTTGTTCTTTTCTTGCTTGTTAGAGTCTCAAGAAATGAGATAGGCTGTCAGTACATCAGGTGTAATCAAATTGATACATTTTCAGTGATTGGCACCATAGCTTGTAGACCCTATAACTTTCACACAGACTAAATAATATCCACTAATTTGGCTTATTTTTACCAAAGATATGTAGCAGTATACATTTTTGCCCAAATTTATGAAGAAAAATTACTTATTTGCAAAATTGTATAATAGAAATTAAGAAAAATTCATTTTATTTACAACATTTTCGGTCTTTTTTCATTTATAGCACAAAAAATTAAAAACCCAGAGGCAATCAAATACCACCAAAAGAAAGCTCTATTTGTGTGAAAAAAAGAGGAAAATTTCATATGGGTACAGTGTTGCATGACTGAGTAATTGTCATTCAAAATGTGAGAGCACCGGAAGCTGAAAATTCGTCTGGTTAGGAAGGGGGTTTAAGTGCCCAGTTGTCAAGTGGTTAAATGTGCTGTTTAGTGGCCAAAGGGTTTTAAAATGTTTAAGTGTACATGTGGTGTCTCAGGTGTGTGGCTTTGAGGAGATGGCATGAGCCTTGTGGAGTGTAGCTGACTCAAGACACACATTTTTCAGTGGATTTTGATGATCATTTAAAAAAAAAAAAAAAAGTTTCAATGGTGTAGTCAGTCTTTGTGGAGAAAAAACATTTTTAGTTCTCTAGTAAAGAGAAGGTGGTTTTGGTGGGAAAAAAAATAAATGCGTTAATGGCGCCATTCTTGGCTTTTGTTAGCCTTGTGGTTTGTCTGCCATTTTGAGGCGCAGTTTTTCCTTAGCCTGTGGGTATCCTATAAGGGAAGGTGCAGCCACCTTTCCTTTGGGTGTGATATCATGTGACCATGCTGTGGCATTCGTCGGCTATTTTGCTGGTGGAATTTCTCAGCCTTTGGGGCAGATTTTGATGTTTGGTGCGAATTTAGTGCGGTCTTTTCTGCGTTGGAATCTGGAGGCCATTTTTGTTTTCCTTTGTGTGGGGGAACCCATGTGGTGTTCATTGTGACGTCCCATGCTGGTTTTGGCGGGAAAAATTGCATGCGTTAATGGCGCCATTGTTGTTGTTGTACATGAGGTGTGCGGTGTTCATCCACCATTTTGTTGTCCTGGCTTGTCGGCCATCTTGAGAGATGTTTACAGTTTGAGATAGGAAGTTCCAGTTTAGCAAACATGGCCCCTGAATATGCTGTATTGGCATTTGTTGATTGGCGCAGTTTTGTCCTGTTTTATGCGTTTACAGTTTGACCTGTGCACTGCTGGGGAGAGTAGTGAGACACCAGGGCGACATACTGAGAGACTGGTTTTTGTTTAATGATGAATTCGCTGGTTTAAATTGTTTTTCTAAGCATCGCCTTTTGAGTTGAGTAGAGTGGTATCTTAAGATAGCGCGGTCTTACCCCGAGGGGCCACGACGCGCTTGCGGACACACGCACATGCTGGGGCCTATTTATGGATGGGATCTGGCTGACCTACCAGCATTTGGAGTGTGGGGGAGGCCAATGCAGTGACAGGGAGAACATGCAAACTCCATGCAGATGGTGTTAGGATGGGGATTTCATTTAAGTGAATGTAAGCTATTGCAGGGTCAGCTGACTTCGCAGTATATGAGCGGCGGTTTTTGTATCGGATTTCGTTTTTAAGTGAAAGCTCTACTTTACACTGAATTTTGATAGATTGTAAGACTAACAGAGTTTTTGTACACAGTGGTGTGTGTTTTTATGTTTAAATATTTGGGAGTTTCCCAGAAGGCAATTCATTTTTTGAGGCTTGTATTGTATAGCCTGTAGAGGAGGAGTGGGGGTTTGGGCGAAACTCCTAGAGCCATCTTTTTGCAGGAGTTTTGTATTTGAGTCTCAACTTGTGGTTTGACTTCTAGAGGATGTGTGGGTCGAGAGGGGAGATTCCCTCCCATTTGCAAAAGGGGGGTTTATTCCACCTTTCCCTTGCCAAGGTTTTTAAATTGTTGAAATAGATAATGTTTAGCCATGGATTTTTTGGAGTCTTGATAGACAAGGCGATTGGGGCTAGGCTCCCCCCTCCCCCTCCCTCTTCCTGAACAATTGATATATAAATAAACCAGTTTGGTTTTTTTGAGAGCTGAGCATGTAACCGGAAGTTTTTTTTTCAGCATTTTACATATCAGCAGAAAGTTGGTGGGAGGAGCTTGGGGTTGTCTGAAAGGTTGGCCAATGAGATTTGTGTTTGGAAGGAAAATGGAAAGCATTTTTGCGTTTAAAAGTCTTTTATATTTTGTTCCAGTTTTGTGAAGTTTTGTACTGTAATACAGTTTTGGGTAGAGAGCAAAACAGGGGGGCATCAACATTGTTTTATCATCTAGATACAGAGAGAAGCCACATTGTTCTGCAGGTGGTAAACTGGCGTAAGTGTTCTGTGTGGTTTAGTCTGGCAACGCAGTGTATGGGTGTATAGCGGAAAATGCTTGTGTATGCATGCACTGTGAGGGGTAGAGGCCTAATTCGGGGGTTGATCTGTGGTTGTTGCTGTAGTTCCAAAAGGGTTGGGACAACAAGCCATAGAGTTGACGCCTCGGTTAGGGTTTCTAGTTGGAGGACTTGACCAGATAGTGGTTGTAGTTCTTCAATCCACCGTATAAGAAGACACCGGGCGGTGCTCTCCGAAATGGGTGCAACGGTTTAACCTGGACGCAGGTTTAAGACGATAAGCCGTTTCGAATTGCCATGGACACAATGAGGTCTGTGAAAAGGGAAGGAATGGAAGCTTCCCATAGTCAGATGGTTACACAGTGCACGAAGCCTAGTTTTGGGGCAAAGGCCTTTGAACCCCAAAAAGATTAACATAGGTGGTCCAAGGATACTATTTTGGGTATCCCTCTGGAGTGGATGTAGTTCAGCTGTGGCTTCAGAAATCTGTAATGATGAGTGTTGATGGAGGTGTAGTACACGCTTTCGTGATTCTCAGAGGAGGAACGGTGGTTAAATTCTCATGCCCGTTTGTTTGAACTTTGTAGGGCTGGTCCATGCAAGGTTCTCGAGCTGCTCTCATGTTTGTCCCATTGTATTTTTTTCTATTGCTGAAAGAGTGAAGGGAGAATTCTGGCTGTTTTTGTTTTTTTTCATTTGTGGTTTTGGAAACTATGAAGTATCTCCCCCATATTTGTATCGAAATGCTTGTATGTAGTAACGTGAATATGTTCGAACTTACCGCGGCGACCCTTCGATGCGTCACGGCTGTTGTATTTTTGTAGGAACGGGAAAAGTAAGGGTTACAGAGGGTTTTGTTTGAATCAGTTTTGAAAGAATGTCATTGACAATTTACCAATGTACAGGAATGTCATTATTGTTTACCATTCATTGCAGGTTAAATATGAAGGATAGAGTAATGATTTTGTTTATAAGTATTTTTCAGGTCCAAGGAGTTTGTACATAGAGAACAGGTGTATGTAGATAGCTGTACATATGGATAAATACGAGTCTAAGGAGGTAAAAGTATCATAGGCTATTTCATTGTTTCTTTTTTCCTGCACCACACATTTCTTCTTTCAGTCTGTAATGAGGAAGAAAAGGGGGGAGAAGTGATAAATGTAAGAATGACAGTTTTTTTTTTTTTGTCAAACGAATAATGTTAACTCCTGTAATTCTAACCAAGTTTGTGCCAAGACTGTCTTTCTTTGATAGAATTTGAATCGGTGAGCAGCAGTCTGGTGAAGTAGGTTCCCATCCCAGATGCTAAGAACCTTTTGTCAATGGTTCCAGGTATTGTAAGCCACGCACAGGTTATTCAGTGACCACAGTCCCGATGTCTGGGTTATTGTCATATGAGGGTTGTTTGGAGGTTAATCAAAACCAGAGTCGTACTTTCCTCATTAGCTGTCACTTATATTCTCGGCTGATGGGGGAGGTGCGATCGCTGTGACATGAACTTCAAAATGTCCACCACAGGGTTCACGAGTCCCTCCCGGACCCTGACACAATAACCAGTTTACATTCTTTCCTACCAGGTGACTGGGTCGTTGTAAAGAAGCTTGAGGGATGAGACCACGCCAGCCACTGCAAGAAGCGGCTCAACCACACCAAAGAATGAGGAGTATCTTTGTTTATTTATATATTTTGTTGTTTAGTAAATTTTAGCAAGGGTAACGGTGTAAAGCATCCCAAGTTATTATTTAAAGTGTATGTCCTGACTAGCTCAGAAAGCGAACAGGACCGATGGTCTGTTCTGAGTCTTCACCGAGTTTTAGTCCCCAGCGATGACAGCGGTACATGTCATTTATGATGTTATTATGGGTATGAGGAGTTTTGACAAACTAGTGAAGACTCCAAACAGACACTTGTCAATGGAATCTAACGATGCATTTTTAGAGGGTAAAATTGGTTTTAGTTTTAATGGCTCTGTCTCTTGTCGGTTTGGGTATCTAGGTAGGCCACAAGTGTGTTTAAACTTTAGTTTGGTGTTTATGCGGATCTGCAGCTTATAAAGGTAATTCCCCCAAAGCAAGAGGTTCATGCGTGATGGTGAAGCTGTCCCAGCATCTTATGACACGGCCGATCGCGAGGATTTGATGGCGCAGGAAATTAAGAATGGCAGGGACAGCTAGAAGGGATTTGTTCACCAACCCCGACCAGGTCTGGGCATGGTGTCCTGCATGTACAAGGTGGGGGGGGCTCGAGCTTGGGATACGATTGAACAATTCTCATCCGTTAAGGATAGGGTTCTTCATGTAACTGTTGAAGCCAGAGCTGTAGCTAAGTGAAGGTTGGGAGTCCTTTTTAAGGGTCTGGGAATCTTTGGGGATCTAATTTTTATTTTACAGCGGATCGTGGTTAAAGGAAGTGGGAATATATATACTCATGTCGTTTTTATTTCTATTCTTTCTATGTCGTGACGAGGTGCTCCTGTTGCCTGATTTGACGCGTGACCAGAGTTTCCTTGATTAGATGCCCCAGAGCCGGACCCACATACAAGACACAGAGGATCACAGACGGATCGGCGATTACTACAGCTCACCATGTCGTGTCCTCCTTTTATAAGTCATGCCCCTGTAGAGTAGAGTCTACATGTTAAGCCGTGTTTTCCTTTTTTATGGACTAAGGACTGATTCATTTCCAGGTGTAAGAAGCAGATCAAGTTTCATCGATGGACACATGGGGTGCATATGACACAAAAAAAAAAGGGAGGACTGTTGTGGAGATTTTTATGAAGATGTATTTAATATGTATTGTCATAGTGTCACCCAGTGTTAGTACTTCCGCAACCCGCTCCTAAAGAGCTGGCTGGGGCAGTCTGAGGCTGGTTGAATCCCGTCTGGTAGGGGAAAACGTCTTGAGGTTGGAGTGTGATGTTTGCAGGGTACGGATATGTCCACCGACGGGGGCCCTCTGTGCATTAGCACGGACGATCGTTGAGGACAGGATATGCTCGCTCTGCAACGACATCATTGGTTATAGGCAGATGCGTGCTCTTGTCTCTGCTGTGTCTGATCAACATTGATTGGGATTCGTAGCGCGCGTCTGCAGATAGCCTCCCTCCCCCATTCAATAATAGTATAATCTGAATATGCGTTATTCTATGGAATAGCGCAGAATAAGGATTCTTATCAGCGGTAATATGAGAGCTTATGATCGTTTCATAGTCAGGGAGAACGTCCATGTTTTAAAGCAAGACGGCTTCGTTTGCTGGGAGCATGCGCGCTTTCCCTGCCTGGACACACCCATAAGACGTTAGCCATCATGCGTTATTGTATTCACTGTATGTATTATTGTATTGAATCCTTTAAGCTATATTTCATGTACTGCATTCCCTGTTGGAAGGGATGTCCTTTTATTATTTTCCCTGTGTGAAGGTCACATGCTGTGACCTCACTTCCTGTTGGTAACTTCTTTAGTGAGGATCACATGCTGTGACATCACTTCCTGTTGGGATTTTAATCCTGTGGGGATTTTAATAAAAGAGAGACACACAGCTCCCAGAGGCACTCTGCTTTGGGATGACTTGATGATAAGACCTGTGATGATGGTGCTTTCCTTGAATGAATGATGGAATGAATGGTGAGTGGAACTTAGCTATAGATAGCATTATTGCAAAAAGATGAATCTGAAGTGTGCTTAGGTAAGCACAGGAAATATAGGCTGTGTGCTCTGCATGCAACCAATAATTCCACCACACCACCAACACCTAAGGCCCAATTTTCTGCAGAGTGTATAGGGCAGGCTGTATAGTATATACAGGCGGTCCAATACTTTCAAACATCTGACTTACAAAAGACTCCTACTTACAAACGGAGGGAGACAACAGGAAGTGAGAGGAAATCTACCCCTAGGAAGGGAAATTCTCTCCTGTAAGAGTTAATATGGGAAAAAGGAGTCTCCACTGATGCTTTATCACCAATCCTTGTTTCCCTAAAAACCCCAAATTTTCAAAATCCAATTATCATTGGGACAGAAAGTGAGGTGAAATCTTCTGAACAGGGGCACAGACAGCAAAACAAATGTTACAGGGGTGATAACCCTTCCCTATGTTATCCAAAAAGCTTAAAAATAAATGTTTTGGCTGGAGCTACACTTACAAAATGTACCTGTTCCAAACTGCAAACAGATTCAACTTAAGAACAAGCCTACAGTCCCTGTCTTGTTTGGACCGCCTGTATACTGCTGTTCAGAGTATATAGGGCCTGGGGGCTCCACGCCTTTTCTTTTTTAATTTGGGTGCAGGGTTCCCCTTAATATCCATACAAGACCCAAAGAGCCTGGTAATGGGCTGGGGGGGAGGGGGGGTACCCATGTTGTTTTTCTCAATAATTTTCATCTATATTGCCATGACCGAACATTACATTAAAGCCGCAAGCAGTTTTAAATGACCTTTATTCCTTTAGAAATGTCATTTTGTGCAGGGACTGTTATAAACACAGGGAAAACGCGCCACTTTACAGGCATACTATAGACACCCCCTGGTACGATATTTAAAGGAATATCTCACTTTTATTTTTTCACTTTAAGCATTATTAACCACTTAAGCCCCGGACCATTTTGTAGCTAAAGGACCAGAGCTGTTTTCAGAATTTTGCACTGCGCTAATTTAACTGTAAATTGTGCAGACATGCAATGTTGTACCGAAACGAAATTTGCGTCCTTTTCTTCCCACAAATAGAGCTTTCTTTTAATGGTATTTGATTGCCTCTGCGATTTTTATTTTTTGCGATATAAACGGAAAAAGACCGAAAATTTTGAAAAAAAATTATATTTTCTAATTTTTGTTATAAGAAAAATCGAATAAACTCAATTTTAGTCATACATTTAGGCCAAAATGTATTCAGCCACATGTCTTTAGTAAAAAAAATGTCAATAAGCGTATATTTATTGGTTTGCGCAAAAGTTATAGCGCCTACAAACTAGGGTACATTTTCTGGAATTTACACAGCTTTTAATTTATGACTGCCTATCTCATTTCTTGAGGTGCTAAAATGGCAGGGCAGTACAAAACCCCCCCAAATGACCCAATTTTGGAAAGAAGACACCCCAAGGAAATTTCTGAGAGGCATGTTGAGCCCATTGAATATATTTTTTTTTTGTCTCAAGTGATTGAATAATGACAAAAAATAAATAAAAAAAAATTAAAAAAGTTGTCACTAAATGATATATTGCTCACACATGCCATGGTTATATGTGGAATTGCACCCCAAAATACATTTTGCTGCTTCTCCTGAGTACGGGGATACCACATGTGTGGGACTTTTTGGGAGCCTAGCCGCGTACGGGCCCCCGAAAACCAAGCACCGCCTTCAGGATTTCTAAGGGCGCAAATTTTTGATTTCACTCCTCACTACCTATCACAGTTTCGAAGGCCATAAAATGCCAAAATAGCACAAAACCCCCCCAAATGACCCCATTTTAGAAAGTAGACACCCCAAGGAAATTGCTCAGAGGCCTGTTGAGCCCATTGAATATTTTTTTTTTTTTGTCCCAAGTGATTGAATAATGACAAAAAAAAATTACAAAAAGTTGTCACTAAATGATATATTGCTCACACATGCCATGGTTATATATGGAATTACACCCCAAAATACATTTTGCTGCTTCTCCTGAGTACGGGGATACCACATGTGGGGGACTTTTTGGGAGCCTAGCCGCGTACGGGCCCCCGAAAACCAAGCACCGCCTTCAGGATTTCTAAGGGCGCAAATTTTTGATTTCACTCCTCACTACCTATCACAGTTTCGAAGGCCATAAAATGCCAAAATAGCACAAAACCCCCCCAAATGACCCCATTTTGGAAAGTAGACACCCCAAGCTATTTGCTGAGAGGCATGGTGAGTATTTTACAGCTCTCATTTGTTTTTGAAAATGAAGAAAGAAAATATATATATATATATATTTTTTTTTCAATTTTCAAAACTTTGTGACAAAAAGCGAGATCTGCAAAATACTCACCATACCTCTCAGCAAATAGCTTGGGGTGTCTACTTTCCAAAATGGGGTCATTTGGGGGGGTTTTGTGCCATCTGGGCATTCCATGGCCTCCGAAACTGTGATGGGCAGTGAGAAGTGAAATCAAAAATTTATACCCTTAGAAAGCCTGAAGGTGGTGCTTGGTTTTGGGGTCCCGTACGCGGCTAGGCTCCCAAAAAGTCTCACACATGTGGTATCCCCGTACTCAGGAGAAGCAACAGAATGTATTTTGGGGTGTAATTCCACATATGCCCATGACATGTTTGAGCAATATATCATTTAGTGACAACTTTGTGCAAAAATAAATAAATAAATTTTCTTTTTTCCGCAACTTGTGTCAACATATAAAATATTCCATGGACTCGACATGCCTCTCAGTATATAGCTTGGGGTGTCTTCTTTCCAAAATGGGGTCATTTGGGGGGGTTTGAACTGTTCTGGCATTTTATACACAACATTAGGAAGCTTACATCCACTCTTCTAACCACTTGAAGACAAAGCCCTTTTTGACACTTTTTGTTTACATGAAAACATATTTTTTTTTTGCAAGAAAACTATGTTGAACCCCCAAACATTATATATATTTTTAAGGCAAAGGCCCTACAGATTAAAATGGTGGGTGTTGCATTTTTTTTTTCTACACAGTATTTGCGCAGCGATTTTTCAAACGCATTTTTTTGGGGAAAAAATACACTTTTTTTCATTTTAATGCACTAAAACACACTATATTGCCCAAATGTTTGATGAAATAAAAAATATGATCTTAGGCCGAGTACATAGATACCAAACACGACAAGCTTTAAAATTTCGCACAAACGCGCATTGGCGACAAACTACATACATTTTTAAAAGCCTTTAAAAGCCTTTACAGGTTACGTTGTTAGATTTACAGAGGAGGTCTACTGCTAAAATTATTGCCCTCGATCTGACCTTCGCGGTGATACCTCACATGCATGGTGCAATTGCTGTTTACATATGACGCCAGACCGACGCTTGCGTTCGCCATTGGGCAAGAGCAGGGCAGGACAGGGGTGCTTTTTTTATTTTTTTATTATTAATTTTGCTTTTTTATTTTATTTTTAAACTGTTGCTTCCATATTTTTTTTTTTTATCATTTTTATTGTTATCTCAGGGAATGTAAATATCCCCTATGATAGCAATAGGTAGTGACAGGTACTCTTTTTTTGAAAAAACTGGGGTCTATTGGACCCTAGATCTTTCCTCTGCCCTCAAAGCATCGGACCACATCAAGATCGGTGTGATAAAATGCTTTCCCAATTTCCCAATGGCGCTTTTTATATACCCGGGGGGGGGGACATTCCCTCCCACTGCTTGTAAAAGCAGTCCAGAGGCTAATTAGCCACTAGGATTGCTTTTACATGAAAGCCGGCCGCTGGCTGAAAATAATGATACCAAGATGATACCTAAACCCGCAGGCATCATTCTGGTATAAACATTCAAAGTCCAGCAACATACCAGTACGTTGCTGGTTCTTGTTGGACATGTATTGTAATCTTTTTTTTTCATGCAGCCTGTTGGCTGAACGAAAAAAAAAGATTGATCGGTGGGTATGCCCACCATTAGAATACCGCCCTTCATCCACCCACTTCTAATGATGGGCATACATGCACCATTTATATATGCCGAAGCATGGGGGCATCTTCCCGCAAAAGTTATGCCGCGTACACATGGTCAAACTTTTCCACGGGCAAGCCTCCGTCGGAATTTTGACCGTATGTACGCGGCATTAGGAGCAAAATTGCTCCTCCGCTCCTCCGCCCCTGCTGCCTCAGTGCTTCGGCATATATGCTGCTTTTTTTTTAACTGTGGTGGTGAAATCACCTCCTACAGCACTGGAGTCGCAGGGATCAGGCCTGTCTCTGCGAACGCTGCAGTTATGTGTGTTGTGTTTTGCAAGTGACAGTGATCGATCGATACTGCACTTGGGTGGCCTGGGCTGAACGGAGGGGCAAAACGCAGGTGCTAGCAGGTATCTGGGCTGATCCCGCTAACACTGCGTTTTTGGGAACCCTAAACTGCTGGGGACGCTAGTATAGATCTGATCAGATCAGATATTGATCTGTTCAGATACTATACCACTAAGGGAGGTGTATGCTTCACGCGTGGGTGTTAGCGTTATTGGCACTAACCTGACGCTGCCTGGGGTGTGACGCAGACCCTCTCTGACGCTAAAACCTAATTGATATCACCCGCTGGGCGATCAGGGGGTTAAACCTTTATTGGGTTATATACGGCGGGTGCCCTGACACTATAAAAAGCAAACTAACTAACCAGCGTCACCCGTAACACTTATATGGTGATTACTGGTGAAAGGGTTAACTAGGGGCAATTAGGGGGTTAAAACCTTTATTAGGTAATATATGGGGGTACCTGACGCTATATAAAAACCTGACGGCGAACCTAAAAAAAAATTACTGGCTACCGATCGGCATCACCAACACTAAGACAGCGATCAGAAAAACGATCGCTTAGCGACAGTGGTGATAGGGGGTGAAAGGGTCACCTGGGGGGTGATCAAGGGGGTTAAACCTTTATTAGGTAATATATGGGGGTACCTGACGCTATAAAAACCTGCGGCGAACCTAAAAAAAATAACTGGCTACCGATCGGCATCACCGACGCTAAGACAGCGATCAGAAAAATTATCGCTTAGCGACGGCGGTGCTAGGGGGTGAAAGGGTTATCTGGGGGGCGATCAGGGGGTTAAACCTTTATATGGGGGGGTTAGGGGGCTACACTGGACCTAAAACTAACTTTAGTGACACTTTTACAGTCACAAATGTCACTGATTGCAGTGATCAGTAAATAAATGGTCACTGCAATCAGTGACACTGTGACTGGGGGCTGGGGGGTGATCTGGGGTTTCTGGGGGGGCGATTTATGTGCCTATGTGTCCTGGTGTCAGTGTAGTGTTTTGTGCACTAACCTGCATCTTCTCCTGTGCGGCGCTCGGTATATGTGAGCGCCTCAGGAGAGATGACATCACTTCCTCTGCCTGTGTAAACATTACACAGGCAGGGGAAGGATTTGATTCGCTGGGAGCGATCGAGAGGGGGTGGCCGGAATCGAACGGCTGTCCCCTCATCCCTGATTGCTCCCAAACGAATAACGGTCGCTCACTGTAAAGAAGGGGGGTCCGATCGGACCCCCCAACTATACAAAGGCAGTCACGTAGATATACGTGATTCTGCCTGTCGGTCCCATTCTGCCGACGTATATTTACAGTGGGCGGTCGTTAAGTGGTTAAAATCACTGCTCCCGAAAAAACTGCCATTTTTAAAACTTCTTTTTGCATTGATACCCTGGGACAGGACCCAGGTCCCCAAACATTTTTTAGGACAATAACTTGCATATTAGCCTTTAAAATTCTCACTTTTGATTTTTGCCGTTCAAGTCCCATAGACCAGTGTTTCTCAACTCCAGTCCTCAAGGTCATGTTTTCAGGCTCTCCATTGTTTTGCATAGGTTATTTGATCAGTTTAACTGCTTTAGTAATTCCCACAGCTGTTTCATCTGAGGGAAATCCTGAAAACATGACCTGTTGGGGTGCCTTGAGGACTGTAGTTGAGAAACACTGCCATAGACTTTAACGGTATTCGAATGTTCGCGCAAACTTTTGGTCCGTTCGCATGTTCTGCCGTGAACCGAACCGGGGGGTGTTCGGCTCATCCCTAATGAGGAGGATGAGGACGGCTTTGTTATCCACTCCACCAACTCTTCTGCATGTTGTGGCTCAATAACACGGCCAGCAGCAGAAAAAAAAGGACAAGCATGCCCCACGGCCACCTTCAGAGGATGCACCATGTCCAAGACCAGCACTGTTGACTGTAGACACAGAGGCTGCTTGCCCTTTTTTAGTGGCCTGTGAGCGTCTGCCTCTCCTTGGTGGCCTTCCGGACATGATGTGTATATATATATATATATATATATATATATATATTGTGGTAGTGTGGTACCCCACCAGTGTATAAATACAGGATTCTCAACCAGGCAGGTTGAGGGGCTCCAGGGAATTTGCTTGTTTTGGAGGAAACTGGCTTTTCAGTTTCCTCATGATTTACTAAAGTCCACTTTGGGACCTGGAGCTTGGGTATTTCTTAGAGATCCGGGTGGGATGAAATCCCCAGTCCTGGATCCGGGTTTTGAGACTCAACTGCACACTGATTGTTCAGGTGTGTGTGGGCCTCATAGTAGAGTCAGGACCAGCATTCTGGGCTCCACCCTCCCGACGAGTGCAGGTGTGCACTGGGGAAGCCATAGAGGGCAGGTGTGCAAGTGTGCACAGTGGCAGCCAGAGACCCAGGTCTGAGGGTCAGAGCAGTGAGGGGCTGCTATCTAAATGGACGGTGTTGCCAAGGGAATAGTCTGTAGGAGACAGATGAGAGCCTGAAGTGGAAGGCCTGAGCAGCACTGCAGTAGGTATAAGCCAGGAGGCTGAATGTAATTTTGTTGATGAATAGGAGTGCTGAAACCCCTGCAAGGGAAACCTTTGATTTTGTTTTGAACTTCTTTTAATAAAAATGGGCAAACAAAGCCCTTAAAAAGAAGAACCAGCGAGTGGCGGTGTCCTTCAAGCTCTACATTTGATGCTAGTCCTTCACTATATATATATATATATATATATATATATATATATATATATATATATGTATATGTAACAGGAAGGCCCGGGGGACTCAGCATCGCTTAGAAAGTATGAGATACCCTTGCTTCAGCTCCCCCAATGGCTCTTATGTGTCAATCACCCTGTGTCTCTATTAGTGGTCGCAGTATGATGTACGAATGCCGTTATTGGGGGAACAACCAAAGCAGGAGTGGACAACTGAGTTAAGCAGGCTGATCCGGGCAGAGATGCGGTTGGACGAGAGCTCCAGAGCCCTCCGGTGGTATGTAGCCCAAGAGTGCCCATGGTCAGCGGATGACAGCCCCACGGAAGGCTTTGACTATAATGGCCTGGGATTGTTGTATTGGAGGCTGTCCAGTGACCCTGACTTTGGGAGTGATCGGGAGTGGCGTTTGGAGGAAATAATGGAGCACAGAGAGAGAAAACTGAATGTCTCAGAAGGGCACTGGGCAGAGGAAGATTTGGAGTTTCTGGCCGTTCAGGAATGGGAGCTGGAGATCGCTTACAGACAGCTGCTAGAATCTGTTCAGCAGCAGGGTGGGGCTACCTGTGCCTGGGACTATCAGGAAATACCAGTTGACAACTATGAAATCCTGGCTGAAGAATCGGCAGTGGAAAAGCTGAAGATTGCCATCCCTAAAGCCGAAGTGGATGATGTGGAGTTCCAGGGAGCTAGGGCAGTTGGCTCATCTCCCCAGCCACTGATTACAGAAGGTATGGACTTAAGGGACTGTTCAGAGGATGTTATAGATTATGCATCGCCTGCCCAAGTACTGGCAGCAGGACAAAGTATTACAGACCCCTGCTCTACACCCGTGGCAGTTTTGGAGGCCCGAGTTGAGAAGGTGATGGTTCCTCTTTCCGAGTGGATTTCGGAGATGCAGGGAGGAGAAGCAGCCATTTTCCCTCCCCAACAGTTAACCAGAGCAGATGGTGTGGAGTCCCCAGCAGAAGTGCTGGCAACCGGGCAGAGTGATAGCAACCTCTGCCCAGCACCGGAAACAACTGTGGAGTTTCAGGGAGCCGGGGCAGTTGGCCCCTCTCTCCAGCAACAAGCTGAGGTGGTAAAGCTTTTACCCCCAGCTGAATCACTGGCAGCAGGGCAGAATGCTACTGGCCGCTGCACACAACTGCCACTTGAGCGGATATCGGTGGAGGGGACTGCGGTCTCCACTCACAGCAACCCAGCAGAAGAGCTGGCAACAGAGCCGAGTGCCACGGGCCTCTGCTCTCAACTAACAGAAGAGGGAGTTCCTGTGGTACTGGATGGGACTTCGGTCCTCACTAGTAATGAGCCGAACACCCCCGGGTTCGGTTCGCACCAGAACCCGCGAACGGACCGAAAGTTCGTACGAACATTAGAACCCTATTAAATACAATGGATGCGAACGTTCGAATTCTAAAGTGCTAATTATAACAACTATTATGCATGTTATTGTCCTAAAAAGGGTTTGGGAACCCGGGTTCTGCACCAGGGGACATGTATCAATGCAAAAAGAAGTTTTAAAAACGGTCGTTTTTCGGGAGCAGTCATTTTAATGATGCATAAAGTGAAAAAAAAAAGTCAAATATTCCTTTAAATATCGTACCTGGGGGGTGTCTAAAGTATGCCTGTGAAGTGCCACGTGTTTCCCGTGTTTAAAACTGTCCCTGCACAAAATGACACTTCTAAAGGAAAAAAAAGCCATTTAAAACTTCTTGCGGCTTTAATGTAATGTCTGGTCCCGGTAATATGGATGAAAATCTTTAAGAAAAATGGCATAGCTACCCCATGACCCCCCCCCCCCCTACCCCAGCCCATTACCAGCCCCTTTGGGTCTTGTATGGATATTAAGGGGAACCCCGCACATAAAATAAAAAAGGCCCTATATACTCTGAACAGCCGTATACAGGCGGTGCATACAAGACAGGGACTGTAGGTTTGTTCTTATGTAGAATGTGTTTGTAATTTTGAACAGGTACATTGTTGAACTGTAGCTCCAGCCCAAAAATCTATTTTTAAACTTTTTGGGAAACATAGGTAAGGGTTATCACCCCTGTAACATTTGTTTTGCTGTCTGTGCCCCTGTTCAGAACATTTCACCTCACTTTCCGTCCCAATGACAACTGTTTTTGAAATGTGGTGTTTTTCTTGAAACAAGGATTGCTGATAAAGCATCAGTACAGAGGAGACACCTTTCTCCCATATTTATTCTTACAGGAGAGAATTTTCCTTCCTAGGGGTAGATTTCCTCTCACTTCCTGTTGTCTTCTTTCGTTTGCAAGTAGGAGTCGTTTGTAAGTTGGATGTTTGAAAGTAGGGACCTGCCGTATATACTCTGCAGAAATAGGCCCCTTAGTTGTTGGTGTTGGCACAACACTGTAAGCACTCACAGTTACTCTTGGTTGGTGCTGGAACGCCCTGCTGTCAACTATTATATCAGGAATTTTAATTACATATAATTGTTGAACAGTGGTAGTAAAAATTGGGGCTTTGATGGTGGTGCTGGTGCCACAACACTGTAAGCCCTGACAGTTACTCTTGGTGGGTGCAGCAATGGGCCCTGCTGTGAATTATTAGATCAAGAATTGTAATTGCATGCCCCTGTTGAACAGGGGCTGAAAAATTGGGCTTTTCGTGGTGGTGGTGGTGGTGGTGGTGTTGCCACAACACTGTAAGCCCTCAGAGTTACTCTTGGTGGGTGCAGGAATGGGCCCTGCTGTGAATTATTAGATCAAGAATTGTAATTACATGCCCCTTTTGAACAGTGGCTGAAAAATTGGGCCTTTCGTGGTGGTGGTGGTGGTGGCGTTGCCACAACACTGTAAGCCCTCAGACTTACTCTTGGTGGGTGCAGGAATGGGCCCTGCTGTGAATTATTACATCAAGAATTGTAATTGCATGCCCCTGTTGAACAGGGGCTGAAAAATTGGGCCTTAGGCACTGGTGGCACAACACTACAACCCCTCACAGATACTGTACTTGGAGCACAGCAATGAGCCCTGTTGCAAAGTATTGCTTCAAAAATTGTAATGACACGCCCCTGTTAAACAGGGGCTGAAAAATTGGGCCTTAGGCACTGGTGGCACAACACTACAACCCCTCACAGATACTGTACTTGGAGCACAGCAATGAGCCCTATGGCAAATTATTGCTAAAAAAATTGTAAGTACACGCCCCTGTAAAACAGGGGCTGAAAAATTGGGCCTTAGCCACTGGTGGCGGCACCCATAAACAAAAATGATCTTCCAAGCTATCATCATCAATCGTATCATTGAGGACTCGGAGGAGGAGGATAGCCAGTCAACATAACAGCACAGGCACTCAGCATCAGCATCAGTCTTGAAGGGACGTGACATGTTAAAATCAATTAGTCTGTTATATCAGCATCAGGTGTGTGGTAGCTGGTGGTGATCCAAGACTGGTTCATCTTGATGAAAGTCAGTCGATCAACCGAGTCGGTGGACAGGCGCACCCTGTGATCCGTGACAAATCCTCCAGCAGCACTGAATGTGCGTTCCGAAAGAACGCTGGATGCAGGACAGGCCAGTAGCTCAATTGCATACTGTGCAAGCTCTGGCCAGTGATCCATCCTCAAGACCCAGTAAGCCAGAGGATTTTCGGTGGGGAAGGTGTCCAAGTCTGACCTTGCCCCTAGATATTCCTGCACCATGTTTATCAGACGCTGGCGATGGTTGCTGGAACCAATCATACTTTGGGGCTGCGGACTAAAGAATTGTCTGAACGCATCGGTCAGACGGCCACCTTCCCCACCGCTCCTTCTTTGACTGGCCGAAGCCTCAGCAACTCGTTGTCCTGGATCAGGAGTTTGTAACCTCCCAGTCTCTGGGAACGCGTTGCACAGACCTTTCTGCAAGGCCTCCCGGAGTTGTCTCATCCTCTGCTCCCTCTGCGACGGTAACATAAGGTCCGCAACCTTACCCTTGTACCGTGGATCAAGGAGAGTGGCCAGCCAGTAATGGTCCCTCTCCTTGATCCGAAGAATACGAGGATCCTTCCGCAGACTTTGCAGGATCAGGGAGGCCATGCAGCGTAGGTTTGCTGAGGCATTCGCTCCGGAGTCCTCTGGGTCACTAAGGACGACATGATCCGCAGTCACCTCCTCCCAGCCACGTACAAGTCCACTGGTTTCTTGGGACTGTAAATCATCCCTAAAAGACTGCTGCTGATGATGCTGAGTGCCAGCCTCCACCTCCATGCTGACACAATCCTCCTCCTCCTCCTCCTCCTCCTCCTCCTCTTCCTCTTCCTGTGCGATGGGTGGGACAGAAGGAACACTGTCTGGGTAAAGGGGGCCTTGAGAGGCAAGGAAGTCCTCCTCTTCCTGCCTCTGTTCTGCCTCAAGTGCCCTGTCCATTATTCCACGCAGCGTGTGCTCCAACAGGTGGACAAGAGGTACAGTGTCACTGATGCATGCACTGTCACTGCTCACCATCCTCGTGGCCTCCTCAAATGGTGCCAGGACAGTGCATGCATCCCTGATCATGCCCCACTGGCGTGGAGAAAAAAAACCAAGCTCCCCTGACCCTGTCCTGGTGCCGTAGTCGCACAGGTACTCATTGATGGCCCTCTGCTGCGTGTGCAGCCGCTGCAGCATGGCCAACGTTGAGTTCCACCTGGTGGGCATGTCACATATAAGGCGGTTCTTGGGCAGGTTCAACTCCTTTTGCAGCTCAGCCAGGCGAGCACTGGCATTATAAGATCTGCGGAAATGCACACAGACTTTCCTGGCCTGCCTCAGGACATCCTGTAAGCCCGGGTACCTGCCCAAGAACCGCTGCACCACCAGGTTAAGGACGTGAGCCACACAGGGCACATGGGTCAGTTGTCCCTGTCGGAGGGCGGAGAGGAGGTTGGTGCCATTGTCGCAAACCACCATTCCTGGCTTAAGCTGGCGTGGCGTCAACCACCTCTCGGCCTGGCCCTGCAGAGCAGACAGGACCTCTGCCCCAGTGTGGCTTCTGTCCCCCAAACACACCAGCGCAAGCACGGCATGGCATCTTTTTGCCTGCGTACTTGCGTAGCCCCGTGAACGGCTACGGAGCACCGCTGGTTCATAGGACAAACCACAGGAAGAGGCCATGGAGGAAGAAGAAGAGGAGGGGGTGGAGGAGAGAGGTGTGTCACAACCAGTAGTAGCATTTTGGAGGTGTGGCGGTGGGACAACCTCCAACACTACTGCACCTTGTCCTGCATCCTTCCCAGCTGCCAAAAGAGTGACCCAATGGGCCGTGAAAGAAAGGTAACGTCCCTGTCCATGCCTGCTGGACCATGAGTCAGCGGTAATATGCACCTTACCGCTGACCGCCCTGTCCAGCGAGGCCAAGACATTGCCTTCCACATGCCGGTAGAGAGCCGGAATAGCCTTCCGTGAGAAAAAGTGGCGTTTGGGAACCTGCCACTGAGGAACCGCACATTGCACAAACTCACGGAAGGGGGCCGAGTCTACCAACTGAAAAGGCAGCAGTTGAAGCGCTAGCAATTTAGCCAAGCTAGCATTCAACCGCTGGGCATGTGGATGGCTGGGAGTGAACTTCTTTCGACGGTCCAGCAGCTGGGGCAGGGAAATTTGCCTGCTAGAATCGGACGCCGGTGTACTGCTAGCAGAGTGGCCGCAAGTACTTGGCTGTGACACACCTAATTCTACACCTTCATTCCTCTCAGTGCATGTTTCAGAGAGGACTGAAGTTATAGTGGGGTTGGAGATCCCAGCTGATGCGGTGCAAGGAGAGGTCCGCTTTGTTCTTTGGTGTGGGTCTTTGAGGTAGGCTTGCCAACGAGCTGCATGGCAGGTCAACATATGTCTGGTCAGGCATGTGGTACCCAAGCGGCTGATGTTTTGGCCACGCGATATACGCTTGAGACATATGTTGCAAACAGCAGCTGTGCGATCTGATGCACTAGCCTCAAAAAAGGCCCACACCAAGGAACTTTTTGAATGACGGGCAGAGGCAGCGCCCTGCAGAGGCGGAGCTCTGCGGTGTGATTCCGTCGGTGTACTGCCCTTACGCTGGCCACCAAAGGGCATCCTGTCTCGTTGGAGATGTGCCTCCTCCTCATCCTCCTCCTCCTCTCTCCTATTAGGCACCCACGTGGAGTCAGTGACCTCATCATCCCCTCCCTCCTCATCACTGGAGCCAATCTGGCAGTATGCTGCAGCTGCTGGAACATGACTGCCAGATTGGTGTCCTTCTTGAGCATCCCCTCTGTCTGCTCTCACCCTACTGCCTTCCTGTAGCTGGGTTTCATCATCAGACCCTTCGAAACGCTGGGCATCCTCCTGGAGCATGTACCCAACACTGTGCTCAAACAGTTCGGGGGACTCCTCAGGAGGAGGACATGGTGGGTCTAGGGAAGGAGTGACTGATGATGAGTCTGACATTGATACCAGGGAAGAGGACGCTTTGGCAGCTGCTTTGCCAGTACCCTGAGCCTGGGTGAGAGAGGATGAGGAGGAGGAGGAGGGCTTGGTCATCCACTCTACCAAGTCTTCGGCATGATGTGGCTCAACATGTCCAGCTGCGGAAAAGAAGGACAAGCGTGTCCCATGGCCATGTGCTGATGACAATGCACCGCGTCCACGACCAGCACTGTTGCCCCCAGACACAGAGCCTGCTTGCCCTCTTTTATTGTCTCCTGACTGTCTGCCTCTCCTTGTTTGCCTTCCAGACATTCTAATAGATGGCCTGCAGGGAGATGGGAAAAAAGCAATAAGGGCTACCTTCAGGTGTCCTTCTCTGTCCCTTGAAACAAGGACTTGCACAGTGAAAGAAACTGACACTCTCCCTACCTACAGTTTTCGGTCCCTAGAAAAAATGTTTTTTTTAAGCACAATATAGCACAAGGAGAATTCACTCACTGTCCTTCCAGGTCCCTAGAAACAAGGACTTGCACAGTGAAAGAAACTGACACTCTCCCTACCTACAGTTTTCTGTCCCTAGAAAAAAAAAATTTTTAAGCACACTATAGCACAAGGAGAATTCACTCACTGTCCTTCCCAGTCCCTAGAAACAAGGACTTGCACAGTGAAAGAAACTGACACTCTCCCTACCTACAGTTTTCTGTCCCTAGAAAAAATGTTTTTTTTAAGCACAATATAGCACAAGGAGAATTCACTCACTGTCCTTCCAGGTCCCTGGAAACAAGGACTTGCACAGTGAAAGAAACTGACACTCTCCCTACCTACAGTTTTCTGTCCCTAGAAAAAATGTTTTTTTTAAGCACAATATAGCACAAGGAGAATTCACTCACTGTCCTTCCCAGTCCCTAGAAACAAGGACTTGCACAGTGAAAGAAACTGACACTCTCCCTACCTACAGTTTTCTGTCCCTAGAAAAAATGTTTTTTTTAAGCACAATATAGCACAAGGAGAATTCACTCACTGTCCTTCCAGGTCCCTAGAAACAAGGACTTGCACAGTGAAAGAAACTGACACTCTCCCTACCTACAGTTTTCTGTCCCAATAAAAAATGTTTTTTTTAAGCACACTATAGCACAAGCACAAAACACACTGACACTCTCCCTACCTATCCTTCTCTTTCCCTAAACTAAAGGAATCCAGGTTAAGCAAGAAAGAAATAAAAGTCACTGTCCCTGCCTATGCTGCTCTATCCCTGCTCCGGAACACACTACACTAGGCCGCCGTGCTGGCGGCCTTTTATAGTGTGGGGCGTGTACTAAACACCCTCAGCAATAATTGGCCACAGGCATCCTGCCTGTGGCCAATCATTGCTCTCCTCGCTGCCGGCGCTGTGATTGGCCAAGCATGCGGGGTCACAGTGCATGCTTGGCCAATCACAGCGCCTGGATGACACTGCGATGGCGTAGTGCATTGTGGGCCGTTCGCGTCACTCGAATTTGGCGCGAACGGCCCAAATCGTTCGATCTTCGTCGAACGATCGAACAGCCGATGTTCGAGTCGAACGTATGTTCGACTCGAACACGAAGCTCATCCCTAGTCCTCACTGACACAACCCCAGAAAATGGTGTGACACTGGGACAGGAGGATGTCAGCCTTGCTTTGCAAGCACTCTGGGATTTTCACCTACCACAAGTGGATGGGACTTCAGTCTCCACTTGTATACCCCAGGGATGCCGGGCAGTCGACCCAGATCCCCAACAGCATGACGGACTGAGCCCAGTCACCCTGTCTTCTCTCCAGCGGCTGAAAGGACTTCAGGGAGAAGGGCCAGTCCAGGCCTCTCCCCAGCGGCGGGTATATTCTCTGAGAAAGGCAGAGGTTGGCTGGGTAAGTAATGCTCTGTTTGGAGCAATTTATTTGGGGTACTGTGTGGATACCGGCATTAGAAGAAGGGACCTATGGACTAACTTCGGAGTCAACCCGTCTGGGGTCGCCTCCTGTGTTAGTCTCCTGCCGAAAGGGGAGAGATGTAACAGGAAGGCCCGGGGGACTCAGAATCGCTTAGAAAGTATGAGATACCCTTGCTTCAGCTCCCCCAATGGCTCTTATGTGTCAATCACCCTGTGTCTCTATTAGGGGCACAGGGTGAATGAAAACCCCAATATGGCCTATGATGGCCATATTCAAGCTGCACATACATTGTATCTAGATTGAATGTGTACTGTGAGGGGGGTTGTGTAATCATTGCGGTGAGGAGTTAAGGTTATTTGCATTCTATTGTCTATTATGAATTAAGTCTGCTACTGTGACAATGTGGATTGGAGCTGGTCAACCGTCTGGCTGCATATTATGGGATGTTGAAGTGTCTTCTGTGAGGAGGGGGGGGAATCACCCCTCCTGCCTAAGACTGTTTATCAAAGGAGAAGTTTGAACACACCTGACCTGTATCACCATTGTCATTGGACAGTTTAACCCGCCCTGTTCCCCAAAGGATGGGAGGGGAGGGTTTTGAAGAGAAATGTGTTACCATGTGTTTTGAAAATAAAGTCATTCCCTGTTTTGGAACTTGAATACAGAGCGTTGTCTCGTATCTGGGGGGAGAATCATTCGTATGGGGTCTTATTCGGCTGGTTGGAGTGTCTGGTGGCTGTCGTGTGGTTGGAAAGGGAATATCCTAACGGTGTTAACCCCTTTCATACTTGGGGTGTCGTTACAATATATACACACACACACACACACATACAGTGTATATATATATATATATATATATATATATATATATATATATATATATATATATATATATATACACACACACACACACAGGGCTTTTTTTCAGGTGGAACTTGGTGGAACTCAGTCTGGCTCAGACCCTTTGGTGCCTGCTCAACACTATTACTTGTAAACACAGAAGTCTGGTTTCTGTGTTTACAAGTGACAGCTCTGCACTCTGTATGTAATGCAATCCTGGTATTTAATGCCCCTTTTAGACCCTTCTACTGTTTGTGAAATCGGACCACACCCACTATTGGATGTGATTTGGAGGGTGTGTGTGGGTGGAGGGGTTTTGGGGGGTCGTGGTTGAGTTCCAGCACCTATTGTTTGAGAAAAAAGCCCTGTGTGTATATATATATATATATATATATATATACACACATATATATATATATGTAACGGGGTGCTAAATTTAGGGGAAGTGTTTGGGTGGTAGTTATGCCCACACACCCTAATTTGTCAGGGTTTTGCAACCATTTTATCTGCAGGGAGAGTATTGGTGTACAGTTCCCTGTGGCCTACAGGTGGCACTGCCATAGTAGGCTAGGGTTGAACCACTAATACAGGGCTGTGCTTTTTGTGTCCTCTCTCGGCAAACGTACGGTAGGGCGGGGTTAACCTGCTGTGCATGCTGGGGGAGGAGATAAAAGGGGCAGACGCTGCCTGTTCGGGGTGGGTGGTGGTTAGTCGGTGGGGTCCTACCCCAGGTGCTTGTTCCAGTCTGCCCTGGGCGCCCTAGGCTCAGGGGCGGTTGTTCTCTGTTCCTGTTCCATCCTGGGCACCTTTAGTCCCAGGGTGTGGTACTACTCTGCTGTTCCTGTCCGTCCTGGGTGCGTGGACTCAGGAATTGCAGCAAAGGCCTGGGCCCAGCACCTTTGGCTGGAGCCCATCGGGGATCGAGGAATCTCAGGGTGCCGCCTTGCGAGGGGACCCGTATCTGAGTAGAGGAGGCCGGGTGAGGAACCGTTCTGAAGGACTGATGCAGTAGTCACGGTGAAGGAAAAGGGTCCCGGTAATTCTCCGGAGGGATGTCTTCTCCCTAGGCCAAGGCTAAGTTCACCAGGTCTGTGATAGAGGCCTTGAGTAAAGCGTGAGTGTCATTTGGCTGCTAGTCTTGTCCTAAGTAGACTATCCATTTGAGGCTGAGTCTGTTCGAGAAGCTGAACAGTGAAGTGACTAAGATTGTGCCTGGACCTCTCCCCACATCTTGTGATGTCCTTTTTCTTGCTCCAACCTTTGTTCCTATCAAGAGACTGTTATTTGCTAAGAGAAGAAATAAACTCTCTGTTGGAGTTATAGCGAGTGTGGACATTCTATTCACTGGGGGAAACAAGTACTCAAATCTGTTATCCACAGAGCTGAGAAAACATTTTCCACAGAGGTGAGAAAACATTTTCTGGCTCGACTGTGAAATGACTCACCAACAACACCGCTCAACCTCTTAATACATGAGGGTACGGGCTTGTGGCATGGTGTGCCCCTTCTTCCTGCGAAGAATAAGGCAGGTAAAAGGGGGTCTGTGTGCTACACATATATATATAAATATATCAAATACACTGCCACTAACTGATTAACCTGCCTTAACTCAAGCTATCTCTCTGTAAGAGAACTGCTGATTCACGTATGGCGCATATGCGTGCGCCAATGCGCGTGCGCAATGAACGGCGTGCACGCGCAGGAGCACGTACCTAACACCAGTTGGCGCCAGACGGCCTATTTAAAGGGTGCTCTGACTTTCCACAAGTGCTGACTGGTGTTCAGCTGTGTCCTGATCCTCTGAACCCTGCTATAACCTGCTTGATACCTGTTACTGATCCCGGCTTCCTCTGACTCTGCATCTGGACTCTGATTGCTTGATTACTGGTACCCGACTACGGCCTGCATCTGACCTTCCTCCTGCTTATGCCTTGTACTCTGCAGCCCGCCTGTTACCGAACCCGGCTATCTCCACGACTCCGCTTCCATCATCTGCCCAGGTCTGACACTGCCTCTGGAAACCTGCGTTGGCTCTCTATGGTCTCAGCTCTCCTGTGTCCAGTGCTCTCCTGTCTCCTGACCATAGGAATTACTGACAAGCCACCAAGCCTGAACCTGCAAACTGGTTGGAGTTCCTCCTTAGCTTCCACCGCAGCTCTTCACCTGCTGTCCTGCTGGTACCACCGAGCCTACTACTTCCATCGCAGGTTCTACAAGCAACATTCCCTGGCACTCTTGTTCCTCCTGACCCTAGCCACCATCTGTCCCACCTTCAGTGGGGCTTGGGTAGGAGATACAAGGGAGGCCGACCTCGTCATATCAGACTCCTACCAGGTACGTGACACTCTCTGTCCACGCCAACAACACTACACGCGGCCGCTTCGTAAGCAGCCTTATATAATGTGGGGTGGGGTGTGGCCATGATTGGCCAAAGGCACCCTGCCTTTGGCCAATTATGTCTTTCTAAGCAGAGCGCGCTGTGATTGGCTAAAGCATCCAGGTCAGCTGCATGCTTTGGCCAATCATCATACAGCAATGCACTGCGATCTTGCAGTGCATTATGGGGCGTTCCGCAGCACTCTAATTTCCCGCGAACACCCAATGTGTTCGATCAGTTTCAGAACAGACGAACGGCCGATGTTCGAATCGAACTTACGTTTGACTCGAACCGCTGGCTCATCCTTATTAGAGACAATCAGAATGTTACAGTTATGACTACTGCAAGCACTCAACATAAGCTTTTTTGCATTATGATATTACCATTTCTACTTTTATAAGTACATAACATAAACGTAACCTTATTGCTGACGACGTTATTCTTTACTACCCTCCCTAACCTCTTGGATGTACTGTCCCAATTCACTACTGTGCCAGGACTTTACATAAACAACCACAAATCTAAGGTGCTTAATGTCATACTCTCACCGCAGACACTCCTTAGGCCCCATGCACACGAGACGCTGTTATTTGCTGTTAAACGCGCGTTCAGAGGCAGTTGGACACTTTTTTCAACTGCTCCTGAACCCATTCAATGTTATCCTATGTGTCCATGCACACAGTCTCGTTTATTGCCGTTTTTAGGCAGTTGCGTTTAACCTCGTTTTTCCAGAAGCAAAAAAATGGGTTCAGACGCAAAAGTTTTCCACGTTTCAGATGCAAAACGCGGCTAAACGCGGCAAAACGCGGTACCGGCGTTTTGCCGCGATTTCGTTTATTAGCGTTTTTAAAGGTGACCTATTTTTTTACATTACAAATCTCAAAAATGATGGCAAATGATGAAAAACCATCAAAAAAATATGAAAAAAAACTGTAATTGCTTGCATTGCACTGTAGACAATCCACAACTTGTGGCAGGTGACGTGGCAAGTGGACAATCCACAACTTGTGGCAGGTAAAGTTGCCAGGTGACGTGGCAGGTGGAAATCCACAAATTGTGGCAGGTGACGTGGCAAGTGGACAATCCACAACTTGTGGCAGGTGATGTGGCCAGGTGACATGGCAGGTGACGTGGCAGGTGGACAATCCACAAATTGTGGCAGGTGACGTGGCAGGTGATGTGGCAAGTGGACAATCCAAAACTTGTGGCAGGTGACGTGGCCAGGTGACGTGGCAGGTGGACAATCCACAAATTGTGACAGGTGACGTGGCAGGTGACGTGGCAGGTGACGTGGCAAGTGGACAATCCAAAACTTGTGGCAGGTGACGTGGCCAGGTGACGTGGCAGGTGGACAATCAACAAATTGTGGCAGGTGACGTGGCCAGGTGATGTGGCAAGTGGACAATCCACAACTTGTGGCAGGTGATGTGGCCAGGTGATGTGGCAGGTGACGTGGCAGGTGGACAATCCACAAATTGTGGCAGGTGACGTGGCCAGGTGACGTGGCAAGTGGACAATCCACAACTTGTGGCAGGTGATGTGGCAAGTGGACAATCCACAACTTGTGGCAGGTGATGTGGCCAGGTGATGTGGCAGGTGGACAATCCACAAATTGTGGCAGGTGACGTGGCCAGGTGACGTGGCATGTGACGTGGCCAGGTGACATGGCAGGTGATGTGGCAAGTGGACAATCCACAACTTGTGGCAGGTGACGTGGTCAGGTGACGTGGCATGTGACGTGGCCAGGTGACATGGCAGGTGATGTGGCAGGTGACGTGGCAAGTGGACAATCCACAACTTGTGCCAGGTGACGTGGCCAGGTGACGTGGCAGGTGGAAAGCCACAAATTGTGGCAGGTGACGCGGCATGTGACGTGGCCAGGTGACATGACAGGTGACGTGGCAGGTGACGTGGCAAGTGGACAATCCACAACTTGTGGCAGGTGACGTGACCAGGTGACGTGGCATGTGACGTGGCCAGGTGACATGGCAGGTGATGTGGCAGGTGACGTGGCAAGTGGACAATCCACAACTTGTGGCCAGGTGACGTGGCAGGTGGAAATCCACAAATTGTGGCCGGTGATGTGGCCAGGTGACGTGGCAGGTGATGTGGCAAGTGGACAATCCACAACTTGTGGCAGGTAACGTGGCCAGGTGACGTGGCCAGGTGACATGGCAGGTGAGGTGGCAGGTGGACAATCCACAAATTGTGGCAGGTGATGTGGCAGGTGACGTGGCAGGTGACGTGGCAAGTGGACAATCCACAACTTGTGGCAGATGACGTGGCAGGTGACGTGGCCAGGTGACGTGGCAAGTGGACAATGCACAACTTGTGGCAGGTGATGTGGCCAGGTGACGTGGCAGGTGACGTAGCAAGTGAACATTCCACAACTTGTGGCAGGTGACGTGGCCAGGTGACATGGCAGGTGACGTGGCAAGTGGACAATCCACAAATTGTGGCAGGTGACGTGGCCAGGTGACGTGGTCAGGTGATGTGGCAGGTGACGTGGCAAGTGGACAATCCACAACTTGTGGCAGGTGACGTGGCAGGTGACGTGGCCAGGTGACGTGGCAAGTGGACAATGCACAACTTGTGGCAGGTGACGTGGCCAGGTGACGTGGCCAGGTGACATGGCCAGGTGATGTGGTAAGTGGACAATCCACAACTTGTGGCCAGGTGACGTGGCAAGTGGACAATTCACAACTTGTGGCAGGTGACGTGGCCAGGTGACGTGGCCAGGTGATGTGGTAAGTGGACAATCCACAACTTGTGGCCAGGTGACGTGGCAGGTGACGTGGCAAGTGGACAATTCACAACTTGTGGCAGGTGACGTGGCCAGGTGACGTGGCCAGGTGATGTGGCAAGTGGACAATCCACAACTTGTGGACAGGTGACGTGGCAGGTGATGTGGCAAGTGGACAATTCACAACTTGTGGCAGGTGACGTGGCAGGTGACGTGGCCAGGTGACGTGGCAAGTGGACAATGCACAACTTGTGGCAGGTGACGTGGCCAGGTGACGTGGCCAGGTGACGTGGCCAGGTGACGTGGCAAGTGAACATTCCACAACTCGTGGCAGGTGACGTGGCCAGGTGACGTGGCCAGGTGACGTGGCCAGGTGACGTGGCAAGTGGACAATTCACAACTTGTGGCAGGTGACGTGGCCAGGTGACGTATCAGGTGACGTGGCAAGTGGACAATACACAGCTTGTGGCAGATGATGTGGCAAGTGATACGCTAAATACAAGTACACTGCTGCTCTCTCAGCTGCTGGTCTCCCAAAATGGCTGAAATGGTTAAATAATAATGTTTTTTGAGCTTAGGGAGGGTCTTATGATGTTTCTTAACTAAACGCCTATAGACGCAGACGCGGTAAAACGCCGCTAAAATCACGGCAAAACGGGCGTTTTTAAACGCCGGTTTTAGCCTTTAAAAATGTGTGTTCAGCAGAGTTTGCACCGGCGTCTTGTGTGCATGGGGCCTTAAACTTTAATAGACTCACAATATTCAGTGGGCCAAACACACACTTCCCCATTTAGGCTTCATGTACACGGGACGTTGTTCAACCTCTCCTGAACGATTTAACTTGACAGCTAGAAACCAGTGTCTAACGACCATTTAGCCGCGTTTAGCTGTGTTTGTGTCTAGAAGCATTTGAAAAAAAGATATATATTTTTTTTTTTGCTAAAATGAAAAACGTCTGTAAACGAAACGCTGCTAAACGCGAGTTGCCGCGTTTAGCCACTTTTGGAGCTTCAACTGCCTCTAAACACAGCTTCTGAACGCATTTTTTTGGGTTCAAGAAAAAGCCTCCAAACACAACTGCCTAGAAACGACTATAAACGAACCACTGTACATGTACTGATAAGATAACATAGAGGAGAGTTCAGGAGCAGTTGAAAAAAATGCCCAACTGCTCCTAAACGTCCGTTTACCAGCAGCAGTGTACATGAGGCCTTACGAATCCACCTGACCTTATACTTGACGTAATTGTAGCCGTATTAGTGCAATTGTGACAGAGAACATTAAGTACTGTCCGTGATACTTTTTTTATTTGCACTAACATAGAATTTTTCAGGACAAGCTTTCGGGGTATGTCCCCTTCTTCACGGTCCAAGCAGTCCTGATTCACAATTTTTTTAGCAGAATGTTGAAACAAAACAAGAAAAAAATCTCAGAGGGAAAGGAAAAAAAACACATACAAATCAATGGTAATAAAGATAGCAGCAGAGTTAGTGAGATAAGACAGAGGGAGAGCTATAGACTTGAGGGGGGAGATGCTAGTCACAGAAGGGGTCATAAAACCTTAGTATAATGGGTGAGGAAACCAATATCTAAATTTAGGCCATTCGTTTTTGTGTTAAAAAGAATTATCATTCTTAGTTCAAATGTTTTCCTTTCCTGGATAGTTCTGAAATTCCCTTTAAGAACTAAAACATTGAGGTCTTCTATAGTGTGGTCTGGTTATGAGAAGTGATGTCCCACAGGTGTGCAGAAACTCTCTTCTTTATGTTCCTTGATGGTATGTCTGTGAAAATTCATCCTCGCTTGCAACTTCTGTCTTGTTTCACCAACATAAGATCCTTTGCCACACCTGTTGCATTGGATGAGGTACACAACATTACTGGAGGTACAGTTGTAAGATCCCATGATGGTGAAGGTCCCATTTGTGTGTGTGACACTTTTGGATGGATTGATCTGGTTGCACAGTTTGCAGCGTTTTTTATTGCAGGGTTTGCTTCCATTATTTGTGACTTCATAATCAGAGTGAAGTTTCCTGCTGATTAGTTTGTGTCTGAGGTTGGGTGGTTGTCTGAAAGCCAATAATGGGGGTTGTTGGAATATTTCTTTCAGAGTTTCATCCTCTGTTATAATGGGCTGTAAATCTTTGATTATCTTTTTGATCCCTTCTAGTAGACTTGTGCACAACGGAAAAATTCGTTCCGTTTCGGTTCGTTTCTTTCCGGTCCTGTTGATTCGTAATCATTCGTAATTTTGCTAGACGGGATTTTTCGTGTTCGGACTCATTCGTATTTTTGCAAGCGACATTTTTCGTTGAATTTTTTGTTGCTTTATAATTCGTACTTTCGGTAGAGTACGTTGTTTTTCGTTGATTCTGGACACAACTCCTACTTTCGTAACTTTTTTTGGGTTCGTTGATTCGTAATTTTCCGTGTCTCTCTCACAACGACGCTGCCTATTATGCCTAATGTGCTTCGAATGGATTTGTACTTTTCTAAATACATAGCGGTTATTTGTAACGATTCGAAATCTCGTATTTTACTTTCGTTTTTTACATGCGGCTATAGGCTCCGCCCCTGTACACCATTTTGAGAGGGTTCAGCACGGTGAGGGAGAAGCAGAGAGCAGAGCAGAGTGAGTGTTATTGTGCTTCGAATGGATTTGAAATCTCGTATTTTACTTTCGTTTTTTCATGCGGCTATAGCCTCCGCCCCTGTACACCATTTTGAGAGGGAGTTCAGCATGGTGAGGGAGAAGCAGAGAGCAGAGTGAGTGTTATTGTGCTTCGAATGGATTCGTACATTCGTAACTTTTTTCATAACGAATTATGCCGAAGACCTTCGGGCATTCGCTATTTTGCGGTATAATTTATTTCGGATTCGGTTTTATTCGTAATTGCTCTGTTCGGAAATTCGAATGCTTCCGAATGTCCGAAAGTTGCTAAATTCGGACGAATTTTGATTCGTTACGAAACGAATTGCACAAGCCTACCTTCTAGTGTTGGGTTGTATGTGGTGACTAGAGGTACTCGGTTATTTGTTTTTTTCTCTTTGTATTGGAGGAGATTTTCTCTTCGGGTTTTCAAGGCTGTGTTTATGCTGTTGTTGATGGTTTTGTCTTTATATCCTTTCTTCTGGAAAGAGCCTGCCAGTGTTCTGAGATGTTTATCTCTGACTTCTGGGTCTGAACAAATTCGGTGGTATCTGATGGCCTGGCTGTGTATGATGGCTCGTTTAGTGTGTTGGGGATGAAAACTGGAACTATGAAGATAGCTGCATCGGTCAGTCGGTTTTCTGTATATGGAAGTGTGAAGCTTGTCATCCCTGATGTATACTGTAGTGTCTAGGAAGTTGACATGTGTGTTCGAATAGTCCATTTTTAGTTTGATAGATGGGTGAAAAGTGTTGATCAATGAGAAGAATTGGTTTAGATTTTCTTCACCTTCAGTCCATATCATGAAGATATCATCAATATAGCGATAATATCTGTATGGCTTTTGTTGTATGCTGTTCAGGAATTTGTCCTCCAGGTCAGCCATAAATAAGTTTGCATATTGGGGTGCCATTTTGCTTCCCATAGCAGTACCCATACATTGGAGATAGATGTCAACCTCAGACACAAACTAATCAGCAGGAAACTTCACTCTGATTATGAAGTCACAAATAATGGAAGCAAACCCTGCAATAAAAAACGCTGCAAACTGTGCAACCAGATCAATCCATCCAAAAGTGTCTCACACACACAAATGGGACCTTCACCATCATGGGATCTTACAACTGTACCTCCAGTAATGTTGTGTACCTCATCCAATGCAACAGGTGTGGCAAAGGATCTTATGTTGGTGAAACAGGACAGAAGTTGCAAGCGAGGATGAATTTTCACAGACATACCATCAAGGAACATAAAGAAGAGAGTTTCTGCACACCTGTGGGACATCACTTCTCACAACCAGACCACACTATAGAAGACCTCAATGTTTTAGTTCTTAAAGGGAATTTCAGAACTATCCAGGAAAGGAAAACATTTGAACTAAGAATGATAATTCTTTTTAACACAAAAACGAATGGCCTAAATTTAGATATTGGTTTCCTTACCCATTATACTAAGGTTTTATGACCCCCTCTGTGACTAGCATCTCCCCCCTCAAGTCTATAGCTCTCCCTCTGTCTTATCTCACTAACTCTGCTGCTATCTTTATTACCATTGATTTGTATGTGTTTTTTTTCCTTTCCCTCTGAGATTTTTTTCTTGTTTTGTTTCAACATTCTGCTAAAAAAATTGTGAATCAGTACTGCTTGGACCTTGAAGAAGGGGACATACCCCGAAAGCTTGTCCTGAAAAATTCTATGTTAGTGCAAATAAAAAAAGTATCACGGACAGTACTTAATGTTCTCTGTCACCTGACCTTATAAAAGCCTATATGTGGTCAATTACCTCTGTTTCCTGCAGAAACTGAAAAATATGCTCATTACACAGGATAAATACCCAACATCTTGGCTAGGCACAATAGCTGCTATCAAATAGCTACTTTTCTATCACTTTAGGGCTCTGCCAGTAGTTGTACCGACACATACTGTCTTTACAGAACTTTATATTAATGTAATGGTAGCAGCACAACACGCTCTTGTAACAGACAAGGGTTAGGGTTTTCCTAAGTTATAGGCAGTATTAACCGCTTGCCGACCGCTACACGACGATATACGTCGGCAGAATGGCACGGCTGCGCAAAAGGACGTACCTGTACGTCCCCTTTAAATTGCGGCATTGTGGGCGCGTGCCCGCCGCGTGCTCCGTGACAGTGCCCGTGGGAGCGGCAAACTTGATGCTCGCCAACGGCCCGCGATCGCGTCACAGAGTGGCAGAACGGGGAGATGCCTATGTAAACAAGGCATTTCCCTGTTCTGCCCAGCAACATGACAGAGATCTACTGCTCCCTGTGATCTGGAGCAGTGATCTCTGTCATGCTGTAGTGAGCCCTTCCCCCCCACAGCTAGAATCACTCCCTAGGACACACTTAACCCCTCGATCGCCCCCTAATGTTTAACCCCTTCCCTGCCAGTGTCATTTACACAGTAATCAGTGCATTTTTATAGCACTGATCGTTGTATAAATGACAATGGTCCCAAAATAGTGTCAAAAGTGTCCGATGTGTCCGCCATAATGTCGCAGTCACGATAAAAATCGCAGATCGCCACTATTACTAATAAAAAAAAATAATAATAAAAATGCCATAAAACTATCCCCTATTTTGTAGACGCTATAATTTTTGCGCAAACCAATTAATAAACGCTTATTGCAATTTTTTTTACGAAAAACATCTAGAAGAATACATATCGGCCTAGACTGAGATAGAACTTTTTGTTTTTTTATATATTTTTTGGGGATATTTATTATAGCAAAAAGTAAAAAATATTGCTTTTTTTTAAAAATTGTCGCTCTTTTTTTGTTTATAGCGCAAAAAATAAAAACCGCAGAGGTGATCAAATACCATCAAACGAAAGTTCTATTTGTTCGGAAAAAAGGACGTGCAATTGTCAGTTAAAGCAACGTAGTGCCGAATCGCAAAAAGTGCTCTGGTCAGGAAGGGGGTAAATTCTTCCGGGGCTGAAGTGGTTAAAAGAGAAGTATGGGAATTTATTTCTTTTTTTGAATCATACTTACCATTGATCAGATGCTGCATCTGTCCCCTGCTGACTCTAAAGCCCCGTACACACGATCGGTTTGACTGATGAAAACCGTCCGATGGATGGTTTTCATTAGACCAACCGATCGTGTATGGTACCCATCGGTCTTTTTTCCATCGGTTGTAAAAAATAGAACTTGTTTTAAAATTTTCCGATGGATAAAAAACCGATGGGAATTTCCGATCGTCTATGGGCAAGTCCATCGGTTAAAAAACCCACGCATGCTCAGAATCAAGTCGACGCATGCTCAGAAGCATTAAACTTAATTTTTCTCGGCTCATCGGAGTGTTTTACGTCACCGCGTTTCGAACGGTCGGTTTTTTGACTGATGGTGTGTGACCAAGACTGATGAAAAACAGTTTCATCGGATTTCCGATGGACAAATCCATCGGACGAAAATCCATAGGCTATCCGATCGTGTGTACGGGGCTTCAGGCTGAGAACCGAGCAAACACCGCTAATCACTTGGTTCTCAGTGCTCCCTGAGCCGAGAGCCGGTGACTACTCTGCTGAAAACGGGTCACAGGAGTGCAGAATGATCTGCACTCCTGTGATTCATAGGAGAAGTACAGCCAAACGAGCTTTGGCTGTACCTCTCCTTTAAACTCAAAATCAAAAAAGGTAATATATTGCAGCTTACCAGTCATTAGATGGTGGCTGCATCAGTTTTATTTTTTAGGCTTTTTCCCTTTGTTTTCACCTGGTTATCTGGCCAGTTCTCATACAAATACATGGTACAGCAGTCACATATCCTGTATTGGAGTGCCCCCACCCTGTATGAAGGAGCAATGGTCGTTAGTACTTGTAGTTCACCCATTCACAGAACTCTGTAAATGAATGAGGTGGCCAGGTAATCAGAGTCCCGCTCAGCTGCGTTTTCTTTTTGAATTGTGACAGCGAGTTCAGGGAGAAGATCCCTGGCTCGCTGTCACTAGAGGCAGCGGGTTGGGGAGCGGCTGCAGCAGTGAGAACATGTTACATGTTCCACTCTAAAAACAGCTGGAACATGTAACATGTTCCCATAGGTGAAGTTATGCTTTAACGTTCGGTAATTCACAACAAGTCTAGCGGGAAAGCAGCTGACTGGAAACAATCACAGAATGCAAAGCAATGTATAGCAGAGCAGGTCTCGGGTGTGCTGACAGCGTCTGTCTTAATGGCGGAATGCGGCCTGGCGGGCCTGTGCCCAAATAGGGAGGTCTCCTGTAGTATGTCTGCAGTCTCTGTCCCCCTCCTGTAGTATGTCCGCAGCCTCTGTCCACCTCCTGTAGTATGTCCGCAGCCTCTGTCCCCCTCCTGTAGTATGTCCGCAGCCTCTGTCCACCTCCTGTAGTGTGTCTGCAGCCTCTGTCCACCTCCTGTAGTATGTCTGCAGCCTCTGTCCACCTCCTGAAGTATGTCCGCAGCCTCTGTCCGCCTTCTGTAGTATGTCCACAGCCTCTGTCCACCTCCTGTAGTATGTCCGCAGCCTCTGTCCACCTCCTGTAGTATGTCCGCAGCCTCTGTCCACCTCCTGTAGTGTGTCCGCAGTCTCTGTCCAGTGTCCACCTCCTGTAGTGTGTCTGCAGTCTCTGTCCACCTCCTGTAGTATGTCTGCAGCCTCTGTCCCCCTCCTGTAGTATGTCCGCAGCCTCTGTCCACCTCCTGTAGTATGTCCGCAGCCTCTGTCCCCCTCCTGTAGTGTGTCTGCAGTCTCTGTCCACTTCCTGTATCTTGTCCACAGCCTCTGACCATCTCTTGTCATGTCTACAGTCTCTGAGGGGATCCTAGAAAGGAGTCAAGAGTGGGAGTGCCGCCGGGATGGGGGTTACGGCCCAGGAAGAAACAGACGTGTGGACTGGGGAGAGGAGATCAGAGCCACCAAGCTGGAGCCGTCTGACTGAGCCCCACACTGTGCACCTGGGAGGAGGTAAGTGACAGTGCCGTCAGGCCATTCTGTGGGGGGGGGGGGGTCACTGATGCAAGGAGGTGAATGAATACAATAATGTAATTGGGAACTGATATAAAGGTTTCCCCCTTATATTAGTACCCCCCCCCCTTACCTTAGTGTATTCACTCTGTGGAAGGTGGTCTCTATTCACCAGAGCCCCCTCCACATCAGAGTTTCCCCTTACATCATGATCTGCAGCGTTCCCCATTACATAAGAGTTTCCTTGCACTGTAAGAGGGCATCCTGCAGACTCTGATGTAAGAGGGAACTCTGTGCTGGCTGGGTTATAGTATCCTAACCTTCATGTGAATTGAGAAATATGTTTTTTTACTTTTGTTTAACTTAAAAACACATTGATATTAGCATTAGCTGTGTGTTTATAGTTAAAATATTGATATTTGCACTGTTTAGCACTAAAAACAGTAATTTCAGGTACTTTTTTGCAGCGTCAGTAAAAAATGTGGCTCTGCCAGTAATCTTCATTATTTTTGCCAGTAAGAAATTGGTGCCGTTCAGAAATTTTGGCATCCTTGCCAGTAAATTTCACTTCAGGGGGTTGGCAACACTGTGAGCCAGGGTCTTCAATAGGCTCTGCCTGACCCAAGATGACTGCCAGAGTCACACGGGGCAGCAACATCCAATCAGATAGTTCCCCCGATGATGCAGGAAACCATAGAGGAACCATGTTTTGACTTCCTCTGGAACTACAATGCCGCTGCGGTCAAGTACTACATACAGAGGAGAAAATAGACTTCACCTGCCTACATACAGGATAAGTGAATATTGCCTAAATACAAGAGGCTTATGCATTCTTGCTTGAATCTTATCTTTTAATTTTTTTTCCAAATCTATACATTAATCGCCTTGTGCAAGGTAACTTGTCCCATAGTCTCCTGCAGGCAGCTTGTAGTGGGTGAAACTGATGGGTCCCTCCCACAGCTCTGCTCTCTGCACAGGCTACACTGCTACTTATACAATGTAATATCTGGGTTTGAACTGGCATTTTGAGCACACAAAGTGGAACCATATCCTCTGTGGCTATTTGAGTATATTCAAGTTTTTGTGCCTGGAGTTCGTTTTAAAAAACTGTTTTTGGAACTGAGTTCCAAATAATGTTCAAATTGGCATAAAAATACCTTCAGGCTTATCAGGAGGAAAAGATTTGCTGCTATAGATAAAGAGACACGTTCAGGCATATGGTTTGTTTTGCTTAGTATGTGTCTAGCGTTTTAGTAGTAGCTGTCTTTTTGATGTCCTGATAGCAATATTTTACACATTTAAATATCAACTCTATTTTTGACACTTATCAGGCAGTATTTTAGCAGGCTGACTTTAGTACTAAGGTCAGGACCATGTTACATATAAACCATAATGCCAGTGTGACACGGGGTAGCTAGATCTCGGGGTAGATGCGTTTATACAGTAAATCCACGTCAGACAGGAACTATATTTATATTTTAAGTTCACCTTTGGGAACATGTTCCCCCCGTCTTTAGGGTGGAACATGTAACATCTTCTCACTGCTGCAGCCGCTCCCCACTGCTATCTCTCCCTGTGACAGCAGTACGGGGAGAAGTTCCCCATACTAGCTGTCACTTTTTGAAAACAGCGTTTCCACAGTACAGCGTCATTCATACACAGAGGTCTGTGTATGAATGAATTATAGGTCACAACAACCTTTGCAACTGTCGGCTTGTAGTTCTCAATGAACTATCAAGGCGCTGTTGGGCACTGTGGTAGTTCATTGAAGCTGGCTTCACACTGGAGAACGCAGCGGCTCACTGCAGGAGTCTAGTGCATCTCCCTTCACTGTTTCAGGTGAAAAGGCGCATAGGGCTCCTGTACAATTCGCACCGGAGCCGCTTGGGAGATGTGTGAACCGGCTAAATAGACAGCCAGTCACAACCTCCTACTATGCGAGTTCGGTGCGGTAAAATCCACATCCAATTCGCAATAGTGTGAACCCAGCCTTAGTCTGTCAGTGTGAAACTGCCTGACCATACCATGTACAGGGCAGACAGCTTAAACTGACAGCCTGCAGGAGACATGCATGATTGCTGGTGCAATGCTTTTCAGGCTCCTTAAAAAATATATATATATATATATATATATATATATAAACGCATGTTTTCGAAAATTCGAAATTCAATCATTTAAACTTAGGAAGTTCAAAAGTTCGGAAATTTGAAAATTTGAATTTTGGAATATCAAAATTTCGGAAATGTGAAAATTTGTATTCGTTACATTCACTAACAGAAAGGAAATTCCAATACCTATAATTTAATAGTTATTAAAAAATAGAAATTCTAAAATTGGAAATTCAAAAACTCGAAAATCGGAAATTCCAAAATTCGGAAATCAGAAATTTTTGAAAATTCTAAATTTAAAAATCCAAAAATTCCAAAATCGTAAATTCGAAATTCCAAAATTTGAAATTCTAAAATTAGAAATTCCAAAATTCTAAAATTAGAAATTCCAAAATCGTAAATTCGAAGATTCGGAATTCGAAAATTCCGAATTTTAAAATCCAATACCAGAATTTAATAGCTAGTTATTTTTTTCGAATTTTACAGATTTTCTTTAAAAATTCTTTAAAAATGTGAAAATCGAAAATTCGAAAATCGGAAATTCGAAAATTCGAATTTAGTATATTCAAAATTTTGGAAATTCGAAAATCGGAAATTCCAAAATTCGGAAATTCCAAAATTCGAAATTCGGAAATTTAAAAATTCGGAAATTCGAAAAGCGGAAATTCGAAATTCGGCAATTTCAAAAATCGAAAATCTGAAAAATTTGAAAGTCGGAAATTCGAAAATCGGAAATTCAAAAATCGGAAATTCAAAAAGCGTCAATTCGAAAATTCGGAAATCTAATAAATTCTAAAATCAAAAATTCCAAAATCAGAAACTCAGTGATTGTAACAAATACAAATTTTACAAATTTCCAACAGCCAAATTTGAAAGGAAATTCCAATACCTATAATTTAACCATTTACGGACCGGCTCATGACTATATACGTCGGCAGAATGGCACGTACAGGCAGATTAACGTACCTGTATGTCCCCTTTAAGATCGCAAGCTCACGGGAGTGTGATCATCGGTCCGGCTGACTCGATGTCCACAGGCATACCCCCGATCGTCTCACGGAGAGGAAGAACGGGGAAATGCTAATGTAAACAAGCATTTCCCCATTCTTCCTAGTGACAAGGACATAGATCACAGCTCCCTGTAATTGGGAGCGGTGATCAGTGTCGTGTCACACATAGCCCATCCCCCCTACAGTTAGAACACATCCCTAGGACACACTTAACCCCTTCAGCGCCCCTCCTGGTTAACCCCTTCACTGCACGTCACATTTACACAGTAATAAGTGCATATTTATAGTACTGATCGCTGTGTAAATGTGAATGGTCCCAAAATAGCGTCAAAAGTGTCGGATGTGTCCGCCATAATGTCACAGTCACGATAAAAATCGCTGATCGCCGCCATTACTAATAAAAAAAAATATTAATAAAAATGCCATAAAATTATCCCCTATTTTGTAGACGCTATAACTTTTGCGGAAACCAATCAATAAACGATTATTGATTTTTTTACCAAAAATATGTAGAAGAATATGTATCGGCCTAAACTGAGGAATAAATTTTTTTTCTAGATTTTATAGATTTTTTGGGGATATTTATTATAGCAAAAAGTAAAAAATGTTGCTTTTTTTCAAAATTGTCGCTCTTTTGTTTATAGCGCAAAAAATAAAAACCGCAGAGGTGATCAAATACCACCAAAAGAAAGCTCCATTTGTGGGAAAAATTTTGTTTGGGAGCCGCACAATTGTCAGTTAAAGCGTCACAGTGCCGAATCGCAAAAAGTCCGGGGCTAAAGTGGTTAATAGTTATTATTAGTTAGTTACTTTTTCAAAAATTGATTTACTTTCTTTTTTTCAGATTTTCGAAGTTCGTAAATTTTAAAATTCGAAATTCAAAAATTCGAAAAACAAAAATTCAAATTTTTCTGATCTTCTTTAAAATTCTTTAAAAATGTAAAAATCGAAAAATAGAAAATAGGAAATTCGAAAATTTTTAAATTCGAAAATCAGAAATTCGAAAATTCAAAAATCCGAAAATCAGAAATTCGAATTTCGGAAATTCCAAAATCGAAATCAGGAAATTGAATTTGAAAATTACAGAAATTCGTAAAATGTGTAAAATTTGTATTCGTTACATTCACTAACAGCCATATTTGAAAGGAATTTCCAATACCTATAATTTAATAGTTATTATTGGTTAGTTATTTTTTCAAAATTTTCTTTTTTTTTTTCAGATTTTCAAAAATCAGAAATTTGAAAATTTGAAAATCCGAAAAGCAGAAATTTGAAAATTTGAGAATTTGAAAATCCAAAAATTCGAAATTCTAAAATCGGAAATTCCAAAATTAGTACATTTTTGAAAATTCAAAATGTGAAAATCCAAAAATTCGAAATTCCAAAATTCTAAAATTGGAAATTTCAAAATTCAGGATTCGAAAATTCGGAATTTGAAAATCCAATACCAGAATTTTCAACGTTGGATCTTAGAATTTCCAAATTTCTAAATTTCTGAATTTTCGAATTTCCGAATTTTAATTTGAATTTCCGAAAAAAAGGAAAAAATTCATGAAACAAAAACGAAAAAAATAATTGGCAGTGCACGTCTACTGGGCACCTCTGACCCCTCAGTGAGACCCTCTGTCTCTTGGCTTCTGGCTGGGGCCCCCTGACCCCTGGGCAAGACCTTACATCTCCCACACTAGGAGCGGTCTTCAAACTGGCTATCCTCAGACCTGAGTATATAACATCCCTGCACACCTGTGTACTCAGTCAGGTTGCGGGTGTCTAGCAAAACCCAGACACAGGATTAAATGTTCTGATCCAGCACTACAGAATTCGGAGAAAGCCAAATACACAGAAAACGTCTGGTCTGGAACATTGCACTTACCCTAAATGCGAATCCTGTGCCACATTTTTCTATATATTCATAGGGGGAAATTTACTAAAACTGAAGCTCTCAGAATCTAGTGCAGCTGTGCATGTTAGCCAATCAGCTTCTAACTTCAGCTTGTTCAGTTAAGCTTTGGCAATAAAACCTGGAAGCTAATTGGTTCGATTTTGGAATTTGCAATTTTCGAATTTTGGAATTTCTGATTTTCAAATTTTGGAATTTCACATTTTCAAATTTCCGATTTTCTAAATTTCGAATTTCCGATTTTCGAATTTCCGATTTTCAAATTTCCAATTTTCGAATCTCCGACTTTTGAATTTTCTCATTTTCAAATTTCCGATTTTCCCAAATTTCTGAATTTCTGAAAAAAAAGAAAGAAAAATCGGTAAAATTCGAAAAAATAACTAACTAACTAATAATAACTATCTTATAGACAGGGCTTCTCTCTGTCACACTAGCTAATCACCATGTCCTTTGGCAACTGAGATGGCATCTGTGCTATGCATCTTCTCATGAAGCTGAATAAGGCCCCTTGCACACAGTGTTGTCAAGCTGTGCATTCCTCCCAGCACTTAAAGCAGACCTCCACCCAAAAGCGGAAGCTCCACTTGTTTGCCTCCTCCCCCCTCCGCTGCCCCGTTTTGGCACCTTTCGGGGGGAGCGGTAACCTGGTTTTGACAGGTACCCACTCCCACGTTAGGCTGGGAAGTTTGGCCCCCTCCTCATTCCCCCATGGCCGGGCCATTCACAAAGCGCAGCACACATGCACAGTAGGGAACTGGCTGTAAAGCTGCAAGGCTTCACTGCCAGTTTCCCTTACAAGAAATGGCAGCGACAGCACCCGAGAGCCGACTGAAAAATCAGCTGGGGTGAAGACACCGCTGGATTCGTGGACAGGTAAGTCAGCAGCTACAGTATTTGTGATGTGTAGTATTAGTTTTCCGCCACACATAGCATTTTGCTTTTAGGCCATCTGACTAGAGCACCTTCTTCCACATGTTTGCTGTCTCCCCCACATGGATTCTCACAACCTGAAAAATGGGGCTTCTTATGGCTACCATTCAACAATGGCTTTCTTCTTGCCACTCTTCCATAAAGACCAGATTTGTGGAGTGCACAACTAATAGTTGTCCTGTAGACAGATTCCCACACCTGAGCTGTGGATCTCTGCAGCTCCTCCAGAGTTACCATGGGCCTCTTGGCTGCTTCTCCGATTAATGCTCTCTTTGCCTGGCCTGTCAGTTTAGGTAGACGGCCATGTCTTGGTAGGTTTGCAGTTGTGCCATACTCTTTCCATTTTTGGATGGATAGAACAGTGCTCTGTGAGATTTTCAAAGCGTGGAATATTTTTTCTTATAACCTAAGTCTAGCTTCACACCTATGCGGCTGTGTTTGATGCATTTTTAGGCAGGTTTTTCAGTGCATTTTGCATTTTAAACCAGTGTTCTTTATGGGTTTTTGCATGCAGTTTTCATGCATTTTGCAATTTACGTTTTTTTTCTCTTTAAACGCACTGTAAAATACACTGTATAAAGCTGTTTGCTAAGGAGGGGGCTGGGAAGCCAGCCGCCATGTCCCTAACAACCGATGAGTCATCAGTTGTCAGCGGGAATCCCGCTGAAAGCTGAATTGAAATAAAAAAAATTGCCAGCAAAAATGGTATGGATATGTAAAAAGAAAAATGGCATGGGGTCCCCCCCAAAATCCATACCAGACCCTTATCTAAGCATGCTGTCTGGCAGGTCAGGAAAGGGAGGGGATGAGCGAGCACCCATCCCTCCTGAACCAGGCCACATGCCCTCAATATTGGGGTGGATGGGTTCCCCATGTTGATGAGGACAAGGGCATCTTCCCGACAAACCTTTCCAGGTGGTTGTCGGGGTCTGCGGGTGGCGGGCCAATCGGAATCTGGAAGCCCTCTTTAACAAGGGGACCCCCAGATCCTGTCCCCCACCCTATGTGAATGGGTATCGGATAGCCAGTTTTTGACAATTCCTCTATTAGTAAAATAGCTCTGAGCCTCCGTCTCTCCTGATGTCATCTCTCCTGATGTCATACAAAAGAAAATAAATTCCTTCTGGACAGCCGCACTCCGAATAAAATTGCCTTTATTGTAAATCCACCACAGCACTACAAGTCACAGCACACCTGGTCAATCTGACGCGTTTCACACTGTACTAGTGTTTAATCGCTATGATTAAACACTAGTACAGTGTGAAACGCGTCAGTTTGACCGGGTGTGCTGTGACTTGTAGTGCTGTGGTGGATTTACAATAAAGGCAATTTTATTCGAAGTGCGGCTGTCCAGAAGGAATTTATTTTCTTTTGTCTTGCATATGCATTGCCTGCACCCGGGGTGTCTGTGAGTACTATCACATGTGAAGATTCTCTCTTTGTTCTCTCCTGATGTCATCTCTCCCTTTGCCCTTTCCTTCTTCTGCTGCCGTTTTGTCCCCGTGTTGTCATCTCCCGAGTCGTCGTCTTCTACCACCTCCTCGCGTCATCGTTGTTGCCGCCGCCATCTTCTTCATTCTCGCCGTCGCCGGTTACCCGCTAAAAAACAAAAAAAGGCTGTGTTCCTCTGTTGTTATGTTCCCCGCTGTCAGGCGCCTCTTATATAGGCATAGGGCGTGGCCATCCAATAATGTCACCGGGAGAGCCCGCCCCCTGTGACGTTACATGTCACACGCCGAAGCGAGGAGGAGGAAGAAGACAACGACACCGGAAGATGACAGCACGGGGAGAAAAAGGCGGCAGAAGAAAGCGAAGGCACCGGGAGAGACGGCGGCTCTTTTTTTTACTTTTCACTGCTTTTTTGGTGAATGGGTAGGGGTACGATGTACCCGATAACCATTCACATAGGGTGGGGGGCCGGGATCTGGGGGTCCCCTTGATAAAGGGGGCTTCCAGATTCCGATAAGCCCCCCCGCCCGCAGACCCTGAGAACCACCAGGCAAGGGTTGTCAGGAAGAGACTCTTGTCCTCATCAACATGGGGGCAAGGTGCTTTGGGGTGGGGGGGCAGAGCCCCCCTGTCTCCAAGCACCCATCCCCCCCATGTTGAGGGCATGTGGCCTGGTATGGTTCAGGAGGGAGGGCGCTTGCTCGTCCCCTCCCTTTCCTGACCTGCCGGACGGCATGCTTGGATAAGGATGGTATGGATTTTGGGAAGGAACCCACGCCGTTTAAAAAAAAAAAATTGGCGTGGGGGTCCCTTCCGAATCAATTTCCAGACCTGAAGGTTTTTTTTGCAAATTTTTTTGCCGGCATTTTTTTTTTTTTTTACATTCACTCAGCTGATGACTCATCGATTGCGAAGGACACGGCGGTCGGCTTACCGCCCCCTTCTTAGCAACCAGCTATATACAGTGGTAGAATAAGAACCGCAAAACACATCAAAAATCGTATCACAAACGCACAACCTGCGTTTCTGGTACAGCTCCATTGAAATCTATTAGCCGCAAATAGCGGGAAAAAAAGTCCCCGATCCTTTTCAAAAACGCACTGGCCACAAAGCACATAGATGTGAATTAGTACCATAGGAAACCATTTTAAATGGACTGTAGTGCATTTCTGCAAACTGCAAAACGCAATAAAAAACACATAGGTGTGAACGTAGGGTAACACTGCTTTAAACTTCTCCACAACTTTATCCCTGACCTGTCATGGTGTGTTCCTTGGCCTTCATGATGCTGTTTGTTCACTATGGTTCTCTAAAAAAAATTCTGAGGGCTTCACAGAACAGCTGTATTTATACTTAGATTTAATTACACACAGGTGGACTCTATTTACGAATTAGGTGACTTCTGAAGGCAATTGGTTTCACTGCATTTTAGTTAGGGGTATCAGAGTAAAGGGGGCTAAATAAAAATGCACGCCACACATTTCACATATTTATTTGTAAGAAAAATTGAAAACCATTTATCGTTTTCCTTCCACTTCACAATTATGTGCCACTTTGTGTTGGTCTATCACATAAAATCCTAATACCATACATTTACATTTTTGGCTGTAACATGACAAAATGTGGAAAATTTCAAGGGGTATGAATACTTTTTCAAGGCACTGTATGTCTGCATAGCTAAGCCTATTCTGTTGCCCTAAGATTCTACAGCTTTTTATTCACCGAACATGAATAAAACCTTTTTTGAAATAGCACATAGAGACCCCTGGTGGACAAAATTAATATTTTTTCATTTAAAATTTGGATGATAGAGAGCCCATTTATCTAACTTATTGCTTCTGATAATTATTTTTTTTTTTAACAGAAAAGTTTTTATTTATCAAATACGAATACAAAAGAAAATTGTAAGGCACACAGTTCACCACATCATACAACATAAATTGCAATAAACATAAGAGGCTCTTTAGCAGCGTACATTATACATCAGTAAAAGGATTAGACCGTTAGATCAAATGGAGTAGAACCTTAGAGAATGACAATAGGAAAAGTAGATAAGTGGGGCAGTACTAGGAGGAAGAGGGGGGAGGAAGGGAAAAAAGAGGAGAGATTTTTATTTTGTTTAAAGAAGAATTCTAGGCATGGTATAAGTCCCTACCTGGTCCTGTAGGCCAAGCACTGCTTCCTCACAGCCTGGCCAAAAAACTACCATTTTGAGTAATGCACCCCGTCCTGCCTAGGATCTGGGAAGCATTGTACATAGAGCAAGCCCCTCAACACACACAAATTCTGAATGAACCCCCTGCACACAGTTGCAGTGTGTTAGGCCTTGGTCAGAACAGACCAAGTCCCTGTTTAGGACACAGATGAAAAAGCTGAGCTTTGTAATCCCCCCAGTTGCAGTGTAGTAGGCCCTGATTCCGAGCGGAGGAATACTGGGACCTGTTGTCCACCCATTTGTAGTGTAGTGGGCCCTAGTAAGGACAGAAGAGGAATGCTGGGATCTGTAGTGCCCCCAGTTGTAGTGTAGAAGGCCTTGTAGGACAGAGGAAATGCTGGGACCTGTAGTCCCCCAGTTGCAGTGTAGTAAGCCCTAGTAAGGACAGAAAGGGAATGCTGGGCCTTGTAGTCCCCCCAGTTGCAGTGTAGTAGGCCCTAGTAAGGACAGAAGAGAAATGCTGGGACCTGTAGCCCCCCCCCCCCCATTGCAGTGTAAGGGGCCTTGGATAGGACAGAGGGAATGCTGGGACCTGTAGTCCCACAGTTACAGTGTAGTAGACCCTGGTAAGGACAAAAAAGGAATGCTGGGACTTGTAGTCCTCCTTTCCTGACAAGGACCAGTTGCAGTGTAGAAGGCCCTGGTTAGGACAGAGGGAATGCTGGGACCTGCAGTTCCCCAGTTGCAGTGTAGTAGGCCCTGGTAAGGACAAAAAAGGAATGCTGGGCCTTGTAGTCCCCCAGTTTTAGTGTAGTAGGCCCTTGCCAGGAGAGGAGGAATGCTGGGACCTGTAGTCCCCCCAGTTGTAGTTTGGCAGGATCTGGTGAGAACAGAGACGGATGTTGGTCCTTGTAGTCCCCCCAGTTGTAATGTAGCAGAACCAGATTAGGACATACAATGCCTTGAAAAAAATTCATAACTCTTGAAATTTTCCACATTTTGTCATGTTACAACTAAAAATGTTAAAGGAAAATGATAACTTACCGTATTTACAAATAAATATATGAAAAGAGTGGCGTGCATTTTGTATTCAATACTTTGTAGAACCCCCTTTCACTGCAATTACAGCTGCAAGTCTTTTTTGGGTATGTCTCTACTTGCTTTGCACATCTAGACAGTGACATTTTTCTCCAGTCTTCTTTGCAAAATAGCTCTGTCAGATTGGATGGAGAGAGTCTGAGAACAGCAATTTTCAAGTCTTGCCACAGATTCTCAATTGGATTTAGGTCTGGACTTTGACTGGGCCAATCTAAAACAAAAATATGCTTTGATCCAAACCATTCCATTGTAGCTTTGGTTGCATGTTTAGGTCATTGTCCTGCTGAAAGGTGAACCTCCGCCCCAGTCTCAAGTCTTTTGCAGACTCAGGTTTTATACTAGGATTGCCCTGAATTTGGCTACATCCATCTTCCCATCAACCCTGACCAGCTTCCCTGTCCCTGCTGAAGAAAATCATACCCACAACATAATGCTGCCACCACCATGTTTCAGTCGGAATGGTATGTTCAGGGTGATGTGCAGTGTTAGTTTTCCGCCACACATAGCATTTTGCTTTTAGGCCAAAAAGTTCAATTTTGGTTTCATCTGACCAGAGAACTTTCTTCCACATGTTGGCTGTGTCCCCCACATGGCTTCTCACAAACTGCAAAAGGGACTCCTTACGGCTTTCTTTCAACAATGGCTTTCTTCTTGCCACTCTTCTATAGAGGCCAGATTTTTGGGGTGCACGACTAATAGTTGTCCTGTGGACAGATTCTCCCACCTGAGCAATGGATCTCTGCAGCTCCTCCAGTTAACATGGGCCTCTTGGCTGCTTCTCTGAATAATGCTCTCCTTGCCTGGCCTGTCAGTTTAGGTGGACGACCATGTCTTGGTAGGTTTGCAGTTGTACCATACTCTTTCCATTTTCGAATTATGTATTGAACAGTGCTCTGTGAGATGTTCAAAGCGTGGGATATTTTTTTATAACCTAACCCTGCTTTAAACTTCTCCACAACCTTATCCCTGACATGTCTGGTGTGTTCATTGGCCTTCATGAAGCTGTTTGTTTACTAAGGTTCTCTAACAAACCTCTGAGGGCTTCACAGAACAGCTGTATTTATACTGAGAATAAATTACACACAGGTGGACTCTATTTACTAATTAGGTGACTTCTTAAGGAAATTGGTTCCACCAGATTTTATTTAGGGAGATCAGAGTAAGGCTCGATTCACATCTATGCATGTTGATTGAGGGTTTCTGCACTGCTTTTTTGCGGTGCTTGCCGCGTTTTTACCGCGATTTTGCCGCAATTGCAATTTCTTTTATACTGTATCTAGCGATGCCCCCAGTTAAGAGGGCTTCTGGTATAATTTGTGGGCCCCTGTAATGCACCCTGTCAACCCCCGGCAATTGGCTCTAACCTCCCTTGGCACAGTTAGTAGGGGATGATAGGATGGTGTAGCCTGCAACTCACGGAGACACAATCCTATAATAGAACACACACAGCAATAGAGTATAGCTATCTTTACCCATCTCTTCTGCAAAGTAAATTACACAACACCAGTATACTTAACCTTTGCACTTTTACTCAGATTTTTGGGTAAGCATATAATCAACAGTGTGCATATCATGTGCAGAGCCCTGCAATAAAAAGTATCTCAACAAATAGACAGGTATACAATATGGTGCATAAATCTAATGGTCCTCGCTGCAGCTATTCTCCCTCGTGGGCAAAAATGGCGCCCAGCAATGTCTACGCTAAGTCAGGCCTGACTGTACTGTGTAGAAGTTCTGTAGGGGAAAATCTTCGCTAGCAAAAACGGTGGTGCACTTTCTGTAATCCACAGGGTAAAAGGGGTTTTGATAACTTGGTGAATTAAGGCAATCTCTAAAGCTGCTCCGATGCACTGTCTCTCCAGTGCACAGCGCAACACTAGTGATAACTCCGGACAACAGTTATTGGGCCTAGAGATCCTATATAGTTCTCTGAGCAGGTGCTCTCTCACCCAACCGGACCAGTCCGTGTCCGTATCTTCCGCTGCTGTGTCTTGGTACACAGGTCTCACGACATCCAAGTCTTCGGTCCTCCTGGCAACGATGCAGCAACGTGTGGAGAGACGTCCCTCAGGTTCCTCGGTGAGAGCGGAAGGCTCTTTGGAGAAAGGCCCAGGCTTCAGGCCTTGTATCACCGCAGGCACGGAAAGGAGTTCCTCTTGCTGGGCGGGCGGTGTCCAAAGAGACTGAAGCAGCCCCCGCCTTTCTCTTATAAAGTCCACCCCAGCAGTCTTTGCACGGGGCAATGCACCCTGGGTGCCCAGTGGGGTTATGGGTACAGTAGTCTGAGGCATTAAAGGAAACCCCCGCTACATGTATATAGCTGGTTGCTAAGGAGGGGGCTGGAAAGCCGACCGCCACATCCTTAACGACTTATGAGTCATCAGCTGTCAGTGGGCTTCCCCGCTGAGAGGTAAATGCAAAAAAAAACTGAAAAAAAATAGCGTGGGGGCCCCCCCCCAGGTCCATACCAGGCCCTTGGGTCTAGTATGGATTCGGAGGGGACCCCCCACACCAAAATTGAAAAATAAAATGGTGTGGGGTCCCCCCAAAATCCATACCAGACTTTTATCTAAGCATGCAGCCTGGCAGATAAGAAAGGGAGGGGACAAATGAGCGCACCCCCCTCCTGAACCAGGCTTTTTGGGCTATCCGCAACAATTCACCTACAGTGGGGTGATCTAGTATCCGGCATGGTAAATTCAACTGGCACCAGGGCAACACGTCTAGCCGGGTCCCAGCCAGGAGCCCCTCTACCTGTATCCACTGTTTCAGAGGACCATGGCGGCACCAGTCCAGGATTCGTGTCAGGTGGCATGCCATATGATAGAGGTTGATATCCGGTAGAGCCATGCCGCCCAACACTTTGGGCAGTCGCAGAATAGTCTGGGCCAGCCGCAGGGCTTTCTGGGACCATAGGAAGGATACAATAGTATGGTTCACTGCCCTGAGAAAGGAACTCGGGATCCAGACAGGAAGGGCCTGAAGGTGATATAGCAACCGGGGCATTATGTTAATTTTCCCAATTCCACACCGACCGAACCAGGAGAACATTCCGTGCTGCCAGGTCTGGAGGTCCAAATTAATGGCCGTCAGCAGGGGAGGAAAATTGAGGGGGAATATGTCTTCTGTCTTGTTGGGTAAAAGGATGCCCAAGTATTTGATGTGAGACATTGTCCATTTGAAAGGGAAATCTGTGCGAAGTAGTGTGGCCAGAGGTGTCGGCATGGAGATGTTCAACGCCTCTGATTTCTGCAAGTTGATTTTGAAGAAGGAGAGTGCCCGATACGTCTTCAATTCCTGCAGCAGGTTGGGGATAGACACCAGGGGGTAAGTCACAAAGAATAGGAGATCGTCTGCGAATGCAGCGATTTTCGGTGATAGCGTTGCATCTAAACGTAGGATGGATTGCCTCTAACTAGGCGCAAAAAGGTACAGGTACGTTGCTTTGAATCTGCCGCCTTGCGGGCGCGTGCGTGCCCGCCGCGAGCTCCGTTACCGTGCCCGCGGGACCTGCGGACTCCGTGACCGTGCCCACGGACTCGATGTCTGTCGGTGTCCCGCGATCGTGTCACGGAGCGGCAGAACGGGGAGATGCCTATGTAAACAAGGCATTTCCCTGTTCTGCCTAGTGACAGGACAGTGATCTACTGCTCCCTGTCATCGTGAGCAGTGATCACTGTCGTGTTACTGGTAGCCCAGCCCCCTCACAGTTAGAATCACTCTCTAGGACAACCTTTAACCTCTGGTTAACCCCTTCCCTGCCAGTGTCATTTACACAGTAATCAGTGCATTTTTATAGCGAGTTGCATCCGAGCCATAGACATTGCTACCTCTTCATCAGACAGCCAAGGCAGCTCTGATTTTTGTAAGTAGTCCCATATGGCTCCATATTCCGAAGACTTCTCCCTGTCAGAGTGCGGGTGTTTGAAGATTGTAGAGCGAGGTATAGTATTTTCGGAACTGATCAGCGGTCTCTTCCGTGGCATGCACCCTAGTGTTCCTCTCGCTAAGAAGTTCGGGGATAAATGCTCGGGCCTTTTGGGTTCTCAGGGCTCTCTGTAAAAGCTTGCCGCACTTATTGCTGTGTTCGTAGAATGTACGTTTGCATTTAGCAATCATGGCCTTGACCCTTACTAATGCTAAAGAACGCAGTTGATTTCTCAGATTCGTAAGGTCCGTTAGAGCCAGGGAAGCTAACAAATGTTTATGAATGGTTTCCAGGGACCTAATCTTACCCAGTAAGTCAATAGTTTGCTGAGTTCTTGCTTTCTTAAGCCGGGAACTAAACTTATTCAAAATTTTTCTTAATAAAGCTCTTGTGAGCCTCCCAGACCATAAAGGGAACACTATCCGGGTCCACATTGGAAGAGAAGAAATTTCTCAATTCCCTGGACACTTCTTCTATGACCCCCGGGGTCTGAATCAGGGAGTCATTAAGCTTCCAGCTAAATTGTTTGGGGATGGGAGGCAACAAATCAATGTCCACGAAGACCGGCGCATGGTCCGAGAAAATAATGGAGCTGATCGAGGCTGACACTACCCTTGAGTGATTGTGGCATCATGAAGAGAGCAATTTTGGTGTACGAGTTCTGTGGATGCGAGTAGAACATGTAATCTCTTTGGGTCGGGTTCAGACCCTCCAGAAGTCTACCAACTGAGAGGCGTAGAAATTCTTTTTTAGGCGTTTCAGCGCCGCGTAGGAGATCCGAGACGCACCCCTGGATGCGTCCAGTATCGGATCCATGGTGAAGTTCAAGTCTCCCCCCAGGATCACTGCTTCCTCCGCAAAATCACTTAGCTTGGTCAGGATGGATTCCAAAAAGTCAATCTGGTTCGAGTTAGCGAGGTAGAGGTTCACCAGGGTGACTAGGGAACTGCCCAGGGTACCCTTCACCAGTGGCGTATCCAGGGTATGGCAGACATAGAAAGTGCCATGGGCGCAATATGAGCCATGTTTTTTTTTCTTGAGGAGCTGCAGAAAATCTATTTCAGCAACTCTGTCAATGCAAACTTTGAAACTGGACAGAAGCCGCCAGGATCCTGCAGGGGGGGAGAAGAAGTGTGCGGCGGACACTGAGGGCACCCCAGCCCTGGACGACTTTACTGAAAACTCAGCTTATGCTGAGGAAGAAGCTGCTGAAGAAGAGGGATTCTAGCAGTGAACTCGGTCCAGCCCTCCCCCTCCCCCTTTAGAGCCTGGCCGGCAACCTGTCAGATTACTCTGCACATTGTTGAGGTCACAGTGTCAATGAAGAATTATGGGACATCGGCACTGGATCTCAGATGAAAGCTCCATGATCGGCCGATGAGCATGCTGTTATTGTACAGACGGCCGACCAGAAACCGATCTTCCAAGAGACCAAAGTCAGCCACAGTAAGAGAAACAACCTGACAAGCAGGAGGAGAGATGGGGGGGGGGGTGAGGGGGGAATTCTGAGCATTCTTTGTGATTACTGTGTGTTATGTGTGATATGAGGGCCGGTGTACACAGTGCCCTGCACATGTGAGTGAATAGTGTGTCCCCTCCACGCGTCCTCCTGTCACACTGCCCAGGCACCCCCCCCCACTCCTGTCACACTGCCCAGGTACCCCCCCACTCCTGTCACACTGCCCAGGTACCCCCCCCACTCCTGTCACACTGCCCAGGTACCCCCCCCCACTCCTGTCACACTGCCCAGGTACCCCCCCCACTCCTGTCACACTGCCCAGGTACCCCCCCACTCCTGTCACACTGCCCAGGTACCCCCCCCACTCCTGTCACACTGCCCAGGTACCCCCCCCACTCCTATCACATTGCCCAGGTACCCCCCCCACTCCTGTCACACTGCCCAGGTACCCCCCCACTCCTGTCACACTACCCAGGTAACCCCCCCACTCCTGTCACACTACCCAGGTAACCCCCCCACTCCTGTCACACTGCCCGGGTACCCCCCCCACTCCTGTCACACTGCCCGAGTAGCCCCCACTCCTATCACACTGCCCGGGTACCCCCCACTCCTGTCACACTGCCCAGGTACCCCCCCCCACTCCTGTCACACTGCCCAGGTACCCCCCCCCACTCCTGTCACACTGCCCAGGTACCCCCCCCACTCCTGTCACACTGCCCAGGTACCCCCCCCACTCCTGTCACACTGCCCAGGTACCCCCCCCACTCCTGTCACACTGCCCAGGTACCCCCCACTCCTGTCACACTGCTTAGGTACCCCCCACTCCTGTCACACTGCCCAGTTACCCCCCCACTCCTGTCACACTGCCCGGGTACCCCCCACTCCTGTCACACTGCCCGGGTACCCCCCCTACTCCTATCACACTGCCAAGGTACCCTCCCACTCCTGTCACACTGCCCGGGTACCCCCCCACTCCTATCACACTGCCCAGGTACCCCCCCACTCCTGTCACACTGCTTAGGTACCCCCCACTCCTGTCACACTGCCCAGGTACCCCCCCACTCCTGTCACACTGCTTAGGTACCCCCTTCATTCCTATCACACTGCCCAGGTAACCCCCTCCTGTCACACTGCCCAGGTACCCCCCTCTCCTGTCACACTGCCCAGGTACCCCCCCTCTCCTGTCACACTGCCCAGGTACCCCCCCTCTCCTGTCACACTGCCCAGGTACCCCCCCCTCCTGTCACAATTCTAGGCCCCCCTCTTCAATTACAATGCCAAGGTGCCATCTGTGTCATAGAAAAGATTCACCAAAATTCCTATTCCCCCATCCTTGGTGTAAGCTGTGTGTTCATCTCAAGTAACCAGCACACCGAGTCACTGCACACTAGGACAAAGATCACCTTGCTGATCCTTCTGGCACCCAAAGAGGGAAGAGCAAATTTTACACAGGACAGTGCACAATGTACATACAGTATAGCAAGTCTGCTCTGTGTGGCTTTCAAAAAAGTGGACCTTTATATATGCTGAGATGTACTGTAAAAAAAAAAAAAAAAAAACAGAAATGCAATATCTTTACAATTTTTGTGAGACAACTTTGTGATCAGTGATGTGCACCTTCTGTTTATTCGTGGTTCAGCAAAAGGCATGACATTTTGTTTGAGCTGCCCTTCACCATTGACATGCAGGAATATGTAGGGGCTCTTTCACATGTGCATTTTAACCCCTTAAAATCCACACTGCACGCAGTTTTGGAGCGCAGAGCGCTGCCATTAATTTGTAAACACTGTCAGTGGGTACAACACCTGCTAAAAGCAACAGGCGGTGTAATTGCGGTTTTAAATTTTATGTAGCGCCAATCCATAATTTGTTAATTGAAAGAATAAAGAGCTTGACTTGTAGTTTTGTTAGCCGTTTTTTTTGTTAAGGTTATCTGAAAGATGGCTTTCCAATGTTTTGACAGGGGCGCAGTTTCAGTGCTTGCCATGGAAGCCAATTTCACAAGATACGCCTCTGCCCTTCACAAACAGAGCCCGTCCCTCTGCGTCGCTCCACTGGTCATGCATCAACCAAGGAGTTGAGTTACATACCAGGATGCTCAAACCCTTTGACTTGGAATCAGAAGAGCAGCCGTGGTATGCCATCGGGAAAAAGCGATCTCGAAGTCTCTGTAGTTTATCGGCCTTCATATGTTTCAAGTTGGAAAGCACCATAGATCGCTTCTTCGGGGTATTCAACCCCTTTACATTGATGGAATCAAAATATATGGGAGAAACTAGGATGAGATTAACGTAAATCCTGAAACTTCCTACCACATCCCAAAATTGTAGAAAGGAAAAATGGAGGCCCCAGGGGATAGTATGGGTAGGAGGCTAATTCAGGATTACACAAAAGAAGGTAATATAAAAATAGATTTAATGTGAAAAAGATATAGCTAAAAAACAGTTGTGGAATACAAGACATAGTTAAACAGATGCTCAAGGACGCATTACATAATGTACTGATACAAATCAGAAACAAAAGTTACATGCGGCCAACCCTACATGTTTCAGAAAAACATAAAGGCATATTATTCCTATTATGATGAGTACATTCCTTCTTCAGAGGTTTGAATCAAGCTTGCTGATATGTTTCTATAAAGAAAAGGGTATACAAGTAAATGACAAAAAAGTTGGGTAATTATTATTTTCCCTTTTGGTTGGGGATAATAAGTAAGAAACTTAAAAAACATATAAAAGAAAAGGGAAGAAAGGGAAAAAAGGGAAAGAAGGGAAAAAATAGAAAAGAGGAGAAAGAGGGGAAAAAGAAAGGAGACAAAAAAGGAAAAAAAGAAAGAAGAAAAGAGAGGAAGAGAAAACTGGAGAACAAAGAAAGAGAGAAAGGGAAAAAGGAGAAATAAAGAAAAAAAGAAAGAGAAGAGAAAGGGAGAAAATAGAAAAGAGAGGAGAAAAGTATAGATGAAGAAAAAAGAAAAAGTGAAACAAGAAAAAGAAAAAGAATGTGTGACAGCAGGAAGGTAAAGTCACCTGGTTGCATCCAGGGGGGTAGATATATTTCGCCCAGATTCAGGCTTTACGCCGACTTATACAACTAGGCGGAGAGTTGTATAAGCCCAGCTAAGGCTAGTGGGCTCATGGATGACTCATACCTCTAGGGATAGTGTGGGGCGTCGTACAGACAGGGAGTTGATGAGGCCAGCTGAAGCTTGTGAGCTCATTTAGGCCTCTATAAAAACTCCCAGATTCATTAGGTGTTAGCTCATGCCTGGAACCAGACCTGTGTGGACTGTCTAGGGAGAGTGAACCCCTGTGCGGTGAGACCAAGCCTGTGTGGCTATTTGCTTGGACATTTAAAACCAGGGACTTAGGGACTAGGACAGCACTAGGCTGATCCCAGTTGTTAGTTAGGAAACCTGTATGTTTAGTTAGAGGTCAAGTTGACCAGGATTTATTTTGTTTATGTTTCTTTTGCTTTGCTGTGTTTTGTCACTGTAAATAGAAAATAAACCGCACCTTTTTGATTTTGAAAACCACAACCTCCGTTTGCTGGGCCTGTTTTTGTGTGGGGAGCCCATCCCGGGGGTCACCCACACCCGCTGCCGAGCTAACCCCCTCACAAAGGGAAGAACAGAAAAGAAAAGAAAAGACAAAACAGACATATGTGGTATCACAACATTTTCCGAAATACTCACAAATCATGTATTCCTTACAAAAATATGGTACACAGCGTTAGTGCAGATAGATGGTGTCCCGGATCCGGAAGAGACCAAAAGAGTATGTATAATGATGACTTACAATGTATATAGCACGGGGGAATGTAAAATAAACATTCACTATCTCCCGGCAACACAGTTGAACTCTTGGGATACATTAATGCTGATTTCCTTAACAGCACCGTGAGATGGCTCTCTCGAGAGCCGTGTTAGTGGCTAAACATAGCATGGACCCACCGGCTGGAAGCGGTAATGTCAGGGCTCACGAGAGCAAGACACAGGCGGAGTGAGGGACCTAGTAGGCAAAGATAGTAAAGAGTTTTAAACAAAATGTTTTCAAAGCATACAATAGTAGCCTGAAAAATATTATATGTACATATATATAGTAGCCTAAAAAAGGAGGGGGGGTTGTTCTGTCTCAACTACAAAGCGATAAAGTTCATCTCCAGGTTGATGTAGGCCTTACACAAGCTGGTTTGATATTCATCCCTTGCATCGATACAGGCAGTTTAACTCAATGAATAAACTCACAGTTAGGACGACAGACGATGAATCCTTTAGAATGTTCCGTTTAATGATGGATATTCATAGGTAGAAAAACGTTGCAGTTGTAAGCCACATGTAAGATGTTTAGCATGGAAGATATACAGGACTAATGACAGAGTCAGGAAGTGGAGGAGAAATATAAAGAACTACGGTGAGAGAGAGAGTTCAGCTGGAAAGAAGGGGACAGATCTTAAAGACACAGAGCAAGAATAATCACATAGTGTAACACAACACTCCCCGTCGGAAATCTTTAGATTTCATAACCTTAAACTAATATATATATTTTCAATAAGTCCAATACTGATAAATGTCCTGGAACCTGTAATGAAAAACATGCAACAAGCAAATAATAAACATAAGTTCAACAGGATGAAGAACATAAAGTCGCAGTATGATGTCTTCAAAGAATTCCAAAGTTCTGAGTAGAACCTGTAGATGGCAGCAATGTACTCCCTGCCGTGCCAACACCATGGCTAGTCCTTGCACAAGTCACTCACCTGGCAAAAGGAGTACTAATTCTGTAATTGGTCGACTAAAGGTTTGTGTCGATCCTCCCTTGGTTACCTTGACTTCTACCTTCCGAACCTTGTTATCGTCACTGGGCATAACTTTAGTAATAAGACCCATAGGCCACTCATTCCGACAAACTTCCTTGTCTTTTAGAAGGATGAGGTCTCCAACCTTAAGATTCAGCTTAGATGCTTGCCATTTGTTACGACCTTGAAGGTGGTGATGATACTTTTTCTTCCAGCGATGCCAGAACACATTGGCTAGATGCTGCACCTGCTTCCATTGATGCTCGTAACGGTGTGACCGCAGCTTCTGTTTTGTACTTACAGAAGTGTGTAGTGAGATGTTCACAGTTCTTATTTCCTTATCATCTTCAGGGTTTACTAGCCCATAGGTGGTGTCAATAGGGAGTAAGTAAGAGTCCTCACACAGAAACCTTGGAGGTGACAGCCATAAGCTGTCCTGAAGAGCAGCAGGTGACACGGCTCTGGTCCCACAGTCAGCTGGGTTGAGTTCAGTGGGAACTTGAAGCCATTGACTTGGTAGAGAGAATCTCTTGATACGTTCAACCCTGTTGCTGACGTACACATAACATTTTTTGTTTGGTTGTTTATGTAACCAAGTACTACCTTACTGTCTGTATAGAAGGTGAAAGAATCAATTCTAGTGTCCATTTCACTTCGTATGACCTCTGCAATTTCTACTGCTAGCACGGCTGCACAAAGTTCAAGTCTTGGTATGGTATGTGCAGGCTTGGGAGTGAGTTTTGCCTTGCCTAGGACAAAACTACAGTGTGATTCTCCATTCAGTTGAGAGGTCTTCAAATAGGCTACTGCAGCAATAGATTCAACTGATGCATCAGAGAAAATACGAATATCTCTTCGGTTAGCAGTTGAAGTGGAACCTGGAACATAGCAACGGGGAATCTGAAGTTTTTCTAGTGACTTCAAAGAATATCTCCACCTTTCCCACTTGTGTTGATTCTCACTAGGCAAGGGAGTATCCCAGTCTATGTTCTCAGTAGACAACTGTCTTAGTAAAATCTTACCTTGAATGGTAACTGGAGCAAGGAAACCCAGTGGGTCATAGATGCTATTCACCACGGACAGGACTCCTCTCTTAGTAAAGGGTTTGTCACAAGTTGACACTTGGAAGGTGAATTTGTCTTGTTTGATGTTCCACAACAAACCCAGACTTCGCTGTACAGGAGGCACATCTGTACCTAAGTCAAGGTTTTTTAGACTAGTGGCATAGTCCTCAGAGTGAAAGGCATTCATAAGTTCCTGGCTGTTGGATATAATCTTGTGCAGTCTAAGGTTTTCTACAGGCAGCATCTCCTTTGTTCTGGTGAGAAGATCAATTGCTTCTTTAGCAGTTGTAAAGGACTTAAGTGCGTCGTCAACGTAGAAGTTTCTTTCAACAAATTGACAGGCATCAGATCCATATTCAACTTCTCCAGTCTGAGCTGTTCTCCTTAGCCCATAAGTTGCCACTGCTGGGGAAGGGCTATTACCGAAGACATGTACCTTCATGCGATAATCTATAACTTCCTTGTTGAGATCATTGTCCTTGTGCCATAGAAACCTGGAGGTAGTTTATGTTGTCTTCTCTGACGATGAAGCAGTAAAACATCTGTTGAATCTCAGCCATTACTGCTACAGGCTCTTGTCTGAAACAAATCAAGACTCCTATTAGACTGTTGTTCAAGTTGAGTCCCGTAAGGAGCATGTTGTTAAGAGAAACACCTTCGTGCTGAGCACCGGAATCAAAGACAACTCTGATTTGGTTTGGTTTGCGTGGGTGATACACACGAAAGGATGGAAGGTACCAGCATTCTTCTCCCTCCTTTAGTGGGGTAGCAGGCTCTGCATGATCTCTGTCAAATACATTTTGCATAAAGTCCACAAAGTGCTTTTGCATCTCTGGTTTCCTGCTTAAGTTTCGCTTTAAGGAGGAGAATCTACTGATGGCCTGCTGTAAGTTGTTGGGCAATCTCTCTCTTGGGAGACGAAAGGGTAGTGGTGCTACCCAGTTATTGGAGTCATCTTGAAAGAACTCATTGTCCATTACCTTGATGAATTATTTGTCTTCCATTGAAGGAGCCAGTATGTCATCTTCACTGGTTGCATTAAACACTGTAGAGCCGAAGTCGCCATCATGGCAGGAGAAAGGGCTTGTGTCACCTGAGATACCATGTTGCCATTCGTGGCTGGCTATCTTCTCTTTCACCCAGTAGTGATGTGGGCATGGCTCAAAGTAAGTGTTTCGGCCATTTGGCAGAACATTTGTCTTGAATGACGAAATGTTGGTAGGTCTTTTCATTTTTCCTATACAGACATTGCCTATGATGACCCACCCTAGATCCGTGCGCTGGGCAAATGGGGCATCTGGGGGTCCACTGACTTGTCTGTGTACCTTGTGAACTCTTAGAATGTCTCTTCCTAACAGAAGAAGGATCTGAGCATCTTTGTCAAGCGGTGGTATCTCATTTGCTATTACCTTGAGGTGAGGGTGATGGAAAGCAGCAGCTGGAGTAGGGATTTTTTCCCTGTTAGCAGGTATCTGATTGCACTCAACAAGTGTAGGTAAGGGTAATTGCAAGTTACCTTTGAGAGAAGATACCATGAGTCCATGAGCCCTTCTTCCTGAAACGTCCACTATAGGTACCCAAGGTGTAAGGATGAGCTTCGCCTTTAATTTCAAATAGATTGAACAATTCTGATTTTGCAAGTGATCGATTGCTCTGATCGACTAAGATAGCATATGCTTTTAGAGACTTTTCTGGTTGATCCTTGTGGTATATGTTCGCCAAGCATATCTTAGCACAGGACTTACCACAGCGGTCTTCCCCACAAACTTCAGTGCAGGATGAAGAAATTATGGTAGAATTAGGCACTTGGTCTGTATTCTCCCCGCCATGCGTTAACCTGGGAGGAGCGTTGGCAGGTTGTGCAGAGCTGGGCTCAAGAGGATGGAGGGCTTGCACATGTTCTTTAGAGCCACACTCTATGCACTTGATGGACACATTACAGTCCCTTGCAAAATGTTCTGTAGAAGCACAGCACCTGAAACATACCCTAAATGTCTTTAAAAGCTCCTTGCGCTCTTCCAGAGGCTTTTTCCTATAGCCGATACATTTATTAAGGGGGTGTGGCTTTTTTGTGTATGGGAAACTCTGTTAGGGTTTTCAATCTTCCTACTCTGTTTGTTCGTGGCCAGAACTGTGGTAGGAGTGGGAAGGATGTCAGTCTTTTTCACGGACACTGGGCCTCTATGGTTTCTATAGTTGCCCTGAAGACTGGTACTCTTAGGAAAGGGTGAGAAGAGACTGTACTCACCGTAGGAAAAACTTGGATCGTTCTTGGTCTCTGCAATTTTCCTGATGAATTCACAGAAGAAAGAGAATGGAGGGAAGGAAACCTTGTTCTCTCTTTTGTATGATGACCCTAGTGCAGTCCATTTCTCTTGCAAACCATACGGGAGCTTGGAGACAATTGGGTTTACCCCTCTTGGAGTGTCAAGGTAACTGAGTCCAGGTAGTTTTGGGTCTGTCTTGGCTAGCTGAAGCTCAAGGAGAAGGTCACTCAGTCTCTGGAACTCCTTGTTGTCCTTACCGGATATCTTTGGGAAAGTTTCCAGACGCATGAACAAAGCATTTTCTATAACTTTGCTCTAGTCGCTCCCATGCAGCTGTGAGGCCTGCAGTAGGATTGTCCATGAAAACCGATCTTAATGGCTTAACACGTACAGCAGATAGAGGACCAAGCCATTTGATCAGCAGCTCCAATTCTTGAGCAGCTGTAATACCAAGATCGCTGATTGTAGTTCTGAAGGCACATTTCCAACTTCTGTAGTTCTCAGGTTGGTCATCAAAACTTGTAAGACCAGTCTTTGTGAGCTCTCTGCGAAGTATGTACCTCACAAACTCTGCTGTCTCAGTTGTCTCCGCCTTTATGTGAGATGCTGTTGGCTGAATGGTGCTGATTGCGTTAAAGGACACAGGGAAATATGGTGCAGCAGATGCATCCAGGTGAGTTGCTTGCTTGAAGTCAGTTGTTCCAATGGTACGTTGATTCAAGGCTGTACCGATGACTGGAGATTGAAGACTTGCTTGAAGCTTGCGCTGATGCTCTGTGACATATGAAGGAAGATTAGGTAGGCAGGTAGGAAATGCAGTGGAGTGATTTTGTGTGCAGGAAGTTGCTGGAACCGGTTTAACTTGAAGCTGTGAAGGAGTCTCTATGTAGTCGGGAGCATTGAAGACGATTGAGTGTGCACTGCAGTGGCTTAGGACATAGTCTTTAGTGCGTTTGAGGCGGTCTTCCATATCTGCTATGTTTAAGTTAATGCTGTCTCTCACTTGCACCTTCGTCTGCACTGATAGCTTGCTGTAGGACCCTTAGCTTTGCCATAGCGCGTCGGGACCCTTCGGGGTAAGACCACGCTATATTAAGATATCTCTCAACTCAACTCAACTCATAGCTGCGTCATGTTTACACTGTTCATTTAAGGTTTCCATTGTTGCCCTTTGACGTGCTGACTGAGCTTCCGACTCTGCTCCCTGAGCTTCCGACTCTGCTCTTTGACGTGCTGACTGCACTTCCAACTCTGATCTTTGACGTGCTGACTGCGCTTCCAACTCTGATCTTTGACGTGCTGACTGCGCTTCCGACTCTGCTCTTTGACGTGCTGACTGCGCTTCCGACTCTGCTCTTTGACGTGCTGACTGCGCTTCCAACTCTGCTCTTTGACGTGCTGACTGCGCTTCCAACTCTGCTCTTTGACGTGCTGACTGCGCTTCCAACTCTGCTCTTTGACGTGCTGACTGCGCTTCCAACTCTGCTCTTTGACGTGCTGACTGCGCTTCCAACTCTGCTCTTTGACGTGCTGACTGCGCTTCCAACTCTGCTCTCTGAGCTTCCAACTCTGCTCTTTTTTCTGCATATGCCACCTGCACCTTGCTGGCTTCCACTTCAGCGCGGGCATTAATAAGTCGCTCACTGAGTGTTGAGTATCGTGAACTATGGGATCTTGACGAGTTTTTAGAACGTCTGGTGGAAACAGATCTGTGAGATGCAGTGTCCTGTAACAGCTTTATCTTTGCTTCTGCCTTTAATCTGGTTTGCTGGATAAAACTGTCTCTTTCAATATTAAGAGCATTGACGCGCTTTAATTGCGTCATCGCATTTTCTGAATTCATGTTTTGTAAGACATTCGTGAATTTGCTGCTGGTGAGCTGATAAAGCTCATATGAGGCAGAAAGTTGTTTAATGGCGCCCTCTAGTGTCAGTAGTTCACGTTCAACAGACACTGTATTCGCTTCAGCAAGAATTTTCTCCCAGACTAATTCCAAGCTATTTGACAATTCAGTCCTTGAAGCTTCATAATTCTCCATTACTTTCCAAGTGGATTTAACTGAGCGTTTGGGTAACTCAGTTTCTTCAGGAACTTGTGGGGAGGTAGATGTGAGTTCACATATAGAAGCTTGGTCACTCATGATAGCAGGCAGGATCTGTGTGCTGAAATATGACACCATGTAGACAAACTCAAGCTATAAGGCTGCCATGTGCTGCTCTGTTCCTTCTTTCTTGCTATGAGGGCAGTAAATCTTGTCTGTATCAGAACTGACATGCAGAAATCTTGTAATTAGCCTGTGAAACTCAGTTTTTCTGCTGTTCTGTCTCAACTACAAAGCGATAAAGTTCATCTCCAAGTTGATGTAGGCCTTACACAAGCTGGTTTGATATTCATCCCTTGCATCGATACAGGCAGTTTAACTCGATGAATAAACTCACAGTTAGGACGACAGACGATGAATCCTTTCGAATGTTCCGTTTAATGATGGATAGTCATAGGTAGAAAAACGTTGCAGTTGTAAGCCACATGTAAGATGTTTAGCATGGAAGATATACAGGACTAATGACAGAGAGTCAGGAAGTGGAGGAGAAATATAAAGAACTACGGTGAGAGAGAGAGTTCACCTGGAAAGAAGGGGACAGATCTTAAAGACACAGAGCAAGAATAAATCACATAGTGTAACACAACAGGGGTGTTGGATCTTAGATAATGACTTTCCCTGGAATACATCTATAAGGGACAGCACGGGTAATGTTACCTTACCTCAGCAAAGAGTTGGTCTGGAATGAATACCAGAAAACAGAAATCACTTGTCTGTGCAGCACATGTCTGTCAGTCTGGGAGGAGTTTGGATTTACTAGCCAATCCATAGTGTTGGTGTCACGTACCTGATGATAGTGAGCCTGAATTGCAGGGGACGGCCTCCCTTACGGCCCCCACTCCCGGCCCCCTGGTAAGGTGACAGTTGGCACAGGAGTAAGGAGTGGCACGGGTGCCTGGCAGGATCAACTGTGGTGAGGTGGTGATTCAAACACCCGGAAGCTTCCTTGCAGAATACCGGAACTGGAACGGCTAGCAGGCTGGATCGGAAGTAGCACAGCAGACTGGATCAGTCTTGCAGACTGGATCGGAAGAAGCACAGCAGACAGGATCAGCTAGCAGGCAGGTTTGGCTTAGCAGGCTGGATCTGGGACAGCTCAGCAGACTGGATCGGTCTCGCAGACTGGATCGGAAGAAGCACAGCAGACAGGATCAGCTAGCAGGCAGGTTCAGCTTAGCAGGCTGGATCTGGGACAGCTCAGCAGACTGGATCGGTTAAGCAAACTGGATCGGAACCAGGAACAGGGTAGTAAACAGGCCGGGTCAGATATCAGGCGGGCAGCAGAAGTACAGGGTGCAGGCAAAGGGTAGTCACAACAAGCCGGGGTCGGGTGCAGGCAGATAACAGGTTGGTCAAGGTAAGCCGGGTCTTTTAGCACAGGTATGGTCTCAGATCAGGGTTAAGCACACAACGCTGTAGGGCAGACAGCAGGGACTGTCTGTAATTGACAGGTTTAAATAGTCTCTCTGGCTCCACCCGCTGGACGCACGCGCGAACGGAGACCAGGAAGTCCGGGCGCCCGTTTCTGGCAGGATCTCCATGACAGTTGGCGTCTTCACCAAGTTTGGCTAGCTTGAAGATCCAGTTCACCTGTGGGTGGTTCGCCGTCCCACGGATATTCCATGCATACAGCAAAAGACTCAGGTCCGTCTCGGTGATAACGCTCCCCGGCCTGATGCAATGTCCGGCGTCACCGCGTCGCAATGCGCGGTGACGTCAGACATCAACGGAAGCTGCCAACACAGGGGGGAGCGCGGCGCTCGCATCGGTAGATGGAAGAAGAAACCAGAGCGCGTGCGTCGAATATCAAGGAAGCCGACGCATGCGTGCGTAGAGGCTTGCCTGTGCCAGGCAGATCCGACACACCACCACAGCCAGGGGTCGCAGTCTAACATAGCCACAACAAAAAGGAAGGAGCTGGATCTTCAATGTACAGAACGCTCGTACAATGCTTTATATTGATGGAGACGAAACTAAGCAGGACGGGCTTACCCGCGGTCATTGCGGGGGCTGACGGCGGCTGCCCAAAAAAAGGGGAAGGTAGAGGGGAGAGGAGGAGTGGGATAAGAGGGAGAGTAGAGAGTGAGGATAGAAAGAAAGGGAAATCAAAGAATACTTACACGCCAAAGGCGCGGATGAAACATTGTCTCAAAGCACCCCAGAGGCTCTCAAACTGAGCATATGACAGGGTGCAACCCTATGTGGGGAAAGTGGTTGTACACAGCAGAGATCAGGAGCTCCCTATCCCAACCAAAGCTACAGTAGAACTTTCAAACTATACAGCGAAAAGAAAAAACAATTACATTTGGACGATATGCCCAGACACGCATATGTCCCAGCCTAGGATATGTGTGTCGGCACGAGTGGTCAGGCCTGTACACTTCACCTCACCGCCCATATAAAATTACAGTATTAACAACAACAGAGGATCAACCGGGATAACCCTCACCTACTGAACTCGGAGAGGGAGATAGTTTTGGGGGGGGCGGACTTTCTGTGAGGATCTACATAGAAAAACCGTACCAAGTATACAGCCTGGTGGTGTTTCGGCAAATATACCCTTGCCCCCCAATAGGGCCAAGTCCCCCCAGTCACCTCCCAAAAGGTGGTAGGATCGTTTAGCCCAGCTCTTGTGGTGGAGGATATAAGGGAAACGGTATCGGCAGGGGGTATGACCCGGGAGAGGAGGGGGGAGGTGGCTGAAATACATACTGGGACTGCAACTCTAATGCTGTTGTAGAGGTGGCTTGGATTATTCTTCGCCACCCCTGGAACATGGGCTCCGCAGATAGCGGGGGCTGGACCAGATGGAAAACCTGGATAGGACACCCCAAATGAGATAGGCAAAATCACTATCTCCACAGCCACCCAACCAGCACCACCCCTCCCTCACCCACCACACTCTGAGACAACAGAGGGGCCCCTGGAGTGTTAGTTATGCAGGTGCCCCCGCTAGAACAATAGTATATCAGATATTAATAGCATAAAAGGTATCCATGGCATAGCAAGTATCCATAGCACAGTGGATATTGATAACATAGCAAATAGCTTTAGCAAGGCAGATATCTATGGCATAGCAAATATCTATATGTAGCAATACCCCTGTAGGAGCTGCTGGTTATTAGTTTTGGGTCTGCACTCTGCTTGTCAACCCCAGAAATTTGTCTCGAACCCCCCCTGGGCACAACCAGTATGGTTGGGGAACCCAAATGGCAAATAGGAACCCACAAAAATAAAAAACACCACTCTATAATGTATACAGTTAAGGTTACCTTGATATTGGTCACCTGGCCCTCAGCTGCAATAAACAGAATTCCACACAAGATGTAACTTAACCAGTGGTAAAGAAGTTTACTTTGAAAAGAGTAACACAATGGTTATACAAATAAACATTTGACTATACACAGATCCCTGCAAAGTCAATGGGGCACAGCTGGTTCAGTATTTCTATAACAGCCCCAATTACCACATCCTTAGTCAGATATGAATGAGTGTGTGGTGGAGGAATCTCCCAATACTATCGTACCAGCACTGGGACACCTCTCCACCAAGGCCCACACGAATCACCAAACAACAACGACAGATGTAATGCAAACAGTCACATTACGCCCTATAGTTTATATGGCTATGTGGCTCCCTCTAGCAGGCAGTTCAAACTGGTACGTATCCTTGTGTAGTGAACGTTGAAAAGGAATGGAATGAAGATTGTCCCTTTGAGTTCAGCTTGTCTTCTGCTAGCTCAGTTGGTGCACTTTAATTGTATTCCAATCAGTGTGAAAAGAAAAAGGGAACCGATCATTCAGTAAAAGTAGCATATGAGCGAAAGAACCGCTAGTCCTCCCAGGCCGCTGTACTGCACGGAGTTACGAGGAATCCCTATGTGTGGCACTACAAGTGTCAGCAACTACAAGTGGGATTATATGGAGCACTTTCCTGCAACCCATTCTACTATGTTGGTAGGCAAGTGCCCTCTCACCCGACTGGAAACCTCGAATCACTGGTATCCCCATCAAGCAAGATATCACCGGTTCGCCGCACGGCCGCTCCCAAGGTGCAGATGAACGGATGGTTGCAGATGCTGGGGAGCATAGAATGGTCCCCTCTCTGGGTCAGTCAGCGATGCAGTCCGCAAGGATACCTCCACCGGCTCTCCAACTTTAGGCCCAGGCTGTTACGGCCTAGGCACGCTCACAGCAGGCCTCTTGCCTGTTGAAGTTGGCGTCTCCAGTAGGTTCTCAGAACCTGTCGCCTCCGGCAGCCCCCAGATTCGTAGATTGTTCTGGTGGCTCCGGTTCTCAAAGTCCTCAGCGTGGAGCTGGACCTCTGCCAGCCGGCCCTGGCAAAGCAAATTTTCCTGCTCCATCTGGGTGACCCGGATCTCCAGTGCGCTCACCAAAGCCTCACCCCTAGTCAGTCTGTCATCCAAGCCGTGAACCTCTGCTTGGATTTGCTGAAAATCGCGGTGGTGTTGCTCCTCTACCATCAGCACCAGAGCTTCCATGTCTGACTTAATGGGGACTAGGAGGGACGGTATGCCTGCCAGTGAGCTTGGCACTGAGCCCTGCGGAGATGCCATTGGAGAGGAGAGTGAGGATGAAGGCCTTTGGTTGCCACGTGTCCCTCTAGCATGCGGAACAACACGGGGAGGATCTTGAAAATATCGGCTGATCGGGGCCATTGTCACCGCTTTAGACGATCCCCTGGTTTTCCTTCTCTTACGATAGCTCAGTGCCAGAGTAGAAACTGCTGTAAGAGAACATATTAGCCTTGCTTAGTGGGTTGGGAGTTGGGAGCTCTAGCAGTGAGCGTCTTCACTCCGCCATGTCCAAGCCACGCCCACTTCCCCCCATTTTTTAATGTAATTGGGATGGAGGCAATTGTTCTACCATGTTCAAGGCCTCATTTAAAGTTCCCCCAGTTGTAGTGTAGCAGGCTCTGATGAGGACATAGAGGGGGAATAGAGGGGGAATGCTGGGACCTGTAGTCTCCCCCCAGATGTAGTGTAGCAGGCCCTGGTGATTAGGAATACTGGGCCTTGTAGTGCCCTGACTTACCATTAAGCAGAGCAGCAGCCAGTTGTGGATGAAGTAGTGGTAGGTAGGTCTATATGAAGTAGGGCTCAGACAGGTCCCGACTCCCAGGTGATGAGCCTCATGATGTCGGGTGCTTGGACCTGGGACTCATACCAGATGCCATGCATTGTGAAGGCAGAGAGCAGGGTGGGCAGGTCCTCCTTTAGCAGTCTATTGGGAGCGGCAGTCCATGGGCCTGTTGGGGGACAGTTTGCTCTGCAGGCTCTTGAGGTCAGGTCCAATGAGTTGGCAGTGAGGTGAGTGATGTCAGCGAGACTTTGTTCCCAGCCGGCCTGTTATCCTGACCTTCCTCCTCTTCCTCCTCCTCCTGCTCCCTCGGCAGGGCCAGGCTGGTCCCGGGGTAATGAGAGAGCACTCCGGGCCCAGTCAGTCAGCCGTGCTCTTGCGAGATCACGTCTGCTGCTGGTGAGGTGTCCATTCAGCATGTACCCCGCCCGCAGCATGGTGCTCACAGAGGACTGCCAGCCCGCGCCTTGAGAGGTAAGCGGCCCCGGGCCTAACAGAACTCTGAGGGCGCTAATGTGTCCTGCCAGGATGACGTCATCATGCAATCGCAATGCAGAATCATTCAAGGCTGCATCGCGATGCATTGATGCACCAATTATTTTCAACTCTTCTACTGTTGATCCCTGGATGTTGGTACTTGTAGTTCATTCATTTACAGAACTCTGTGAATGAATGAAACGGCTGTGTAGGCAGAGCCCTGCATGGCCACGTTCTTTTAAAAATGTGACAACTGGTATAGGGAACTTCTACCCTACTACTTTCAGAGAGGGCTCAGATCACTGAGCCACTTCAGGAACGGGAACATGTTAAATGTTCCACCCTAAAAAAAACAGAACTTATCCTTTAAAATGTGGACTTTCATAAATTTTAAGATTTCACATTCTGATTTTTATATATTTCGCTTTGAAGTTTGTTATACAAAAGTGAATATGTTATTGGACTGTTATTTCACCATTTATTTGATGCACATTGTTCATTAAAATGGTTAACAAAGGCTCATGCCGCGTACACACGATCATTATTCACGGCGGTTAAAAAAACGCCGTGAATAATGTCATTAAAAACGAGGGAACGGCTTGTTCCCCACACACGGTCGTTTTTCACGTCGTTTTTTCTCTTGTCAAGAAAAACGACCGTCTGTGGGCTCCGCGGCAGTGTTTCCCTATGGGAAACACTGCCGCGGAAAACATGTCGAAAAAAACGACGAGAAAAATTAGAACATGTTCTAATTTTTCTCGTCGTTTTTAATGCCGTTTTTCTCGTCGAAAAAACGACAGAAAGCCCACAGACTATCGTTTTTCTCGTCGAATGGGAAAATGTTGTTTTTCTCAACGAGAAAAACGGCCGTGTGTACGCGGCATTACTTCTAATTAATCTGAAAGGTGCACAAAAACAATATCTCTGATCAATACAAATATTTTTGTGTGCTAAAATAAAGTTAACTCTTATTAAACCCTTTGTTAAAAATAACAAACATGCCTATACTTATCTGCTCTGTGCAATCGTTTTGCACACACAAGCCCTGGTCCTCCTCTTCTAGGGTGCCCCACCAGTGCTCCAGGCCTCTCCTCTTCTCCGGGTGCCCCCACGGAGAGCCGCTTTTCCTGGGGGGCACCCATTAAGGTGGAAAACCTTGATGCCGCGTACACACGGCCGTTTTTCTCGTCAAGAAAAACAAAATTTTTTCCCATTCGACGAGAAAAACGATCGTCTGTGGGCTGTCGTTTTTTTCGACGAGAAAAAAACGGCATTAAAAACGACGAGAAAAATTAGAACATGTGTGGGGGGAACAAGCTGTTCCTCGTTTTTAACGTCGATTTTCTCGACGGTGTTTTCACCGTCGAAAAAAATCGATCGTGTGTACGCGGCATAAGATATACCTGTTCTCAAATCCAATACACACAGGAAAACTTGCTCTCCCATTTTCAAGACATGCACATGCATAGTGCATTAGTCCTTCCCCTGTCATTAGAGTGTCCTGAGCGTGTCATTCCTGTGTGTGTGCTGGTGGGATTGGGGGGGGGGGGGCATTCAACGAACAGTGCATCCCACATCCTAAGCAGGACAGGCATAATCACTCACAATGGTAGTTTTTTAGGTCAGGCTATGGGGAAGCAAAACTTTTCTAAGCTTTTTTTTTTTCGTTTTGGATAGAGTGCAGACGGATTAGAACATGTCAGTTTTTATTGTTGTCTGTGCCCCTGTTAAGGAGATTCGCCTTCTATTTCTCATGTTTATCATTGAAAGTGAAAGTAAAAAGAAAATCCCAAATTTTGGCTTGTCCCCAGAAAAATTATAGAGGGGAAATCTTCCAATGGGGACACAAGGGATTTCCTATCACATTCTGTTTGGCTATGGGACAGGAAGTGAAGGTACATCTCTGAAGTGGGACACAGATGGCGAAAATAATCCTTACAGGGGTTATAACCCTCCCCTTTTCTATCCAAACAAAAAAAAAAGGTTTTGCCCATAGTTCACTTTTAGTACAACTGGGGCCCCTGGACTGCATAGTACATTTTATTAGAAAGGTGAACTAAATCTTTAACTATGTAACTATGGGGGCGTGGCCAACGACCGGGATGTGAGGACGTGCTTAGCCTGAGCTCCGTCCATGCCGCACACATCCTGACTCAATCCTACTGACCTGTTCACCATCCAGGGATCCTGTTTGTCAAATACGGCCCACCGATGGAGGAAGCCTCAGGATCCGTCCCACCACCCCCGCCATGCAAACAGAGGCAAGATTGCGCCGGTCACCATGCTGCAGACACACTTAGCCAGCCATCCTCATACTCCTCAGTGCTGAAACCAAAGCATGCAGGGAAGGGTGAGTCACACTGTTCCCACCCTGTTCTAAGCCCGGAAGATCCTTTCCTACTCTCTCCGGCTGAGGGCATTGCCCCTGATACCCCCAGCGAGGACACTGCTGATGCAGGCCATGCGGAGCCATCCCTGTCCCAGATCATGGAGGCCATCCAGCACAGCCATGCTTCTCTGACCACCCAAATGGACTCCATAAAAACTGACATATCCTTCCTAAAACAGGATGTCCATAACCTCCGCCACAGGGTGTCTAATGCTGAGCAGCGCATTAGCACACTGGAGGATGAGACCCGTCCATTACAGGGCTCTGTTAGGGAGCTACGCCAGGCCCAAGATTACACAGCAGATAAGCTCACTGAAATGGAGGACCGTTTACGGAGGAGCAATTTATGTTTCCTGGGGTTCCCAGAGGGGACTGAGGGTAGAACCCCGGAGGTTTTTATGGGAAGATGGCTAATCACCACATTCGGCACTTCAACCTTTTCACTGTTATTCGCCATTGAACGGGCACATAGGGTCCCCATGCGCCCCCTCCCACCTGGGGCCCCGGCCACGTGCCATGATTATGCTTCACTTCAGGGACAGGGAGGCAATTCTTGGTGCTGCCAGAGAAAAGGGAAGGGTGTCCTTTATTGGGAGTGGAATTACTATTTTCCCTGACTTCTCTGTAGCTACACAAAAGCAGAGGGCCACTTTCCTGGCTATTAAACGCAGGCTCCGTGAACTTCATCTCCCCTATGGCATGCTATATCCTGCTCGATTGCTGATTGTTTACCAGGGCAAGGCCTACTTCTTCACGGATCCTAAGGAGGCATCTCACTGGGTGGATACCCTGGGACATCCTGAACGCCAGAATCAGAATCAAAGATCTCCTCCACGCTGACATTGCACCTAACCTGCACTTTTTGATAGCTACACCTTGTGCCTTATGTGGCCTACGTTACCCCTTTCCAGCAAAGGACAGCTGAGGGGGGGGTAGGAGTGGGCCTGAATATCCTTACGCCTGTGATCATCTCACTCCCCTCTTTACAGTTATATGAAAGTGGCGAACTACATTCTACTAACTCTGTTTCTTACTTGTTTGATCTGGATGACTGCTGTATTTTTTCCTTCAGACTCAGGGTTAACTAGCATACTTGTCCTGTGCGGACACGGACGGTGGCCTGCGTCTAAGGGACTTTAACGCTCCTCAGGGTTGGTTAGTTTGGGGTCTGTGTCATAACCCCCCTGCTTTGGAGTTTTGGTTTTGGGAACAAAGCTCTCATATGTTTGGGTTTGGGAGCCGGGAGGGTTAGGGTGGGTGGGGATGTTTGGGGATTTTTGTTTGAAGTTTTTATTTTTATGTGTTTTGTTTTGCAGTGCTGGTATCCATTTGTGCATGTCCATTTACTGGCTGGTATAACTGACCCTTATGATATGCATCTGATCACTTTATTTCCTATGCTTTTGCCTTATCTTTTTAAACCAGTTTTATACCTTGCGCACTTCCCCTGGTTCGTGGGACTTCAGGCCTTGCTTGTTTCCGGCGGGCCATGGGAAGTGGGCACGGTTAGTCATGTGCTTTACGCCTCCCTATGTCTAAGCTACGTTTAGTGTCTTGGAATGTACGGGGGCTGAATTCCAAGGTGAAAAGATCTGATGTTTGACTACTTGGCACGCCACAATCCGCATGTAATCCTACTTCAGGAAACCCACCTCCAGGGCTCTAGAGTCATGGCCCTCAAATGGGCAAAAATTGCCTACGCCCTCCATTCCACATACTCCACATATGCCAGGGGGACCTCCATCCTAATAGCCAAATCAGCCCCGGTTAGTATTAAGCATGTTAAACTGGACCCGCAAGGGTGTTTTGTAGTTGTTGTACTTGAACTTATGGGTAGACCATATATCGTGACTAGCCTGTATGCCCCTCCCCCTTCACTAAATTGTTCTTTGAAAGGGTTATGACCGCCATTCTGGCGATAGCAGAGGGTCCTTTACTAATAGCGGGTGACTATAATACAGTACTGGATAATTCCATAGACAGGTTACGTTGTTCTTCATTACCCCCCACTCCCCTGGGTTCCTTCTTAAATCAATTTGACTTAGTGGAGGCCTGGAGGTGGAAGCATGCGGACAGGAGGGAGTATTCGTGTCACTCTAAGTCACACGGTACTCTGTCTCGTATAGATTTGTGTCTGGTCTCTTCGGATCTGCTTTCCATGGTATCAGAGGTTAAATACCTCCCTAGGGCGGTGTCCGACCATTCTCCTTTGATGGTGGACCTCGCCCTGGGCCCCTCCTCCTCCTATCGGGTGTGGCGACTGTGACCAGTGTGGTTGGCGGATGAGATTGTGGTGAACCAATGCATGACGGAGATGAAATCATACTGGCTACTTAATAAACAGTGTGCAACCGTTCCAGTGATATGGGATGCCATTAAGGCCGCTACACGTGGCTCTTTTGCTGCGGCGGTTGGTCAGACACGCAAGGCCTCTATGTCCAAGTTGATGGATGCAGAGGGGGCTCTCAGGGAGGCAGAAGCCATTTATACCGCGACTCCCTCTCCTGAGACACGTGCTGCCTGGAAGCATGGGTCCAGAGAATTGGACCTAGTGCTTTTGGAACGCACCCAGAAGAAGCTGTTATACCAGAATCAGCGAATCTTTGAGTTTGGAGACAAGAACAGCCGTTTGTTGGCATATCTTTCTAAACCGGACTATCAGCCATGCAGCATACCCAGAATTAAGAGCGCAGAGGGCATAGTGGTAGAACAGAACAATGAGATCATGGAAGCCTTTATCTCCTTTTACTCCTCCCTATATGCTACTAGAGCTCACTACACGATTGTGGAATTTGAGGACTATCTTGCTGATATTTCGTTGCCCAGACTTCAGACCCAACAGGCGTCAGACCTTGACGCTCCTCTGACGACTGAGGAAATTGGGGAGGCTATCCAATCCTTTGCCAGAAACAAAACGCCGGGACTGGATGGGTTCCCCATCGAGTGGTATCTGCAATACAAAGATTTGCTTATACCCCATCTAAGCAGGGTGTATGATTTTGCTATGAAAACGGGACAGCTACCCCCCTCTATGTCGGAGGCATTGATTGTCCTCATTCCTAAACCACATAAGGATCACCTCCTATGCGAATCTTACAGACCAATATCACTCATCAATTCAGATGTCAAGATTTTGGCCAAGGTGCTCGCCCGGCGATTGAACACAGTTATTACTACCATTATTGGTGCGGACCAAACTGGGTTCATCCCTGGGCGATCGACCTCCATCAACCTGCGGAGATTGTTCACCAATCTTCAGGCCACTCATGCGGAGATGGGTTCCAGGGCTGTTCTGGCCTTAGACACACACAAGGCATTTGATTCAGTCGAGTGGCCTTATCTGCTGGAGATCTTGGCAAAGTTCGGTTTTGGCGGTACCTTCATCAGATGGGTCCAGTTGTTATATTCGAAGCCCACTGCTCGACTGAGGGTGAACGCAGCCGTGTCTGATCCCTTTCCGATAAAGAGAGGCACCAGACAGAGGTGCCCTCTCGCCAGCGCAAAGAGCAACGGCGACATAGAGCCCTTGGCAGCACTGATAAGATCTTGCGGGGAGGTTGCGGGACTGACGATTGGGGGTCTGGAGGAGAAGGCGTCTCTTTATGCTGACGACATGTTAATATATTTGTCGGACCCCCAGTCGTCTCCCCCAATCCTGCTGGAGATTATTGACAAGTTTGGGCATTTCTCCGGGTTCCGGGTTAACTGGGACAAGTCCAACCTATTTCAGATTGACCAGGCAGACCCACCTAGGCTATCTTCCTCTTGCCCACTACAAATAGTCACCTCCTTCCGATATTTAGGAGTTCTGGTACAGCTCCCTATTACCTCTTACCTTATTGGGCAGGATTAATATTTTTAAAATGATATTCCTGCCACGATTTCTGTATGTATTGGGTAATTCGCCAGTATATGTCACTAAGCTTAAATTTAAAGAAATAGACTCCATCCTTACTTCCTTTTTGTGGAGGGGGGGAGTAGTCAGACCGTCCTCCGTTTACCATACTGGAGGGCGGATTGGCCTTACCCTGTCTCCACACTTACTATATTGCCTCACAATTAGCTCATGCACATTGGTGGTTTTTTCCTGAAGCCAACAACGCAGCCACTGCTTTGGAGGCTGCTATCCTTACCTCCTATGAATTCCTGCAGAACCTGATTTATCGTATGTCCCTTAGAGGGCGGGAGGGTACGAGTGTCCTCCTGGCAATGACTATAAGGCTTATTAAGCTAACAAAACTACAGTCGTTCGCTGACAGTAATACTTACTCGCCGAACACTCCACTCTGGGGGAACCCGACTCTACCAGAGTTCTTCTGCAGATCTGACGGGGGATTCTGGTCGAAAAGGGGGGTAAAAACTATTTTGCATTTATTCTCAGACAATGTGTTTCGTTCTTTTGATGAATTTCGTAGAGATTACAATCTACCACGCACAGCTTACTTCCTCTACCTACAGATACGCCACACTGCAGCAACGCAGTTTGGTCTTCGCAACATATCTATTCAGCTCTCCCCACTGGAACGTATGTTGACCGACTCCTCTCACACCAAGCTAGTCTCTACATATTATAGGTCCCTTCTGCATTCCACGATTTAAAGGCTGAGCAAGACGGCTGCCAGCTGGAGAGCTGATATCCCTGAGCTGACGGAGGAAATCTGGCAGGAGCTTTTGCCCCTCCAGGTTCCCTCTGTCATCTCTTCTCGTGACAAGGTAATACAAACTAAATTGTTATACAGATCCTACTTTACTCCATGCTTACTATTAAAACTGAATAGATTTCCCTCTGCATTGTGCTCTCGTTGCGGCATGGCTGACGGCACGTTCTTTCATTTAATGTGGGAGTGTGCTCCGATCAGGCAGTTCTGGTCGGAGGTCACGACCTTCATTAGTTCATTGACACAATTACCTAATGTATGTAATCCTCTAAGGTGTTTACTGGGCTATATTGATGATGATAGTATATCCGAGAATACACAAACATTTCTGAGAATAGTATTGTTTTATGCTAAAAAAGCAATAACCTTCCATTGGAAGTCTCCATCCTTACCCACTATTGCCTTCTGGCTCACTAACATTAACCATGCTGTATCATTATACAAACTGACATATGAGGCTAGAGGGTGTCCGAAAAAATTCAGGAAGGTTTGGGGCTACTGGGTTGATTCTGAGAGCACTGTCTCTCCTGCTCCTTAAAAATGTGACTGAATATTGTCTTCCTGATATATGCCAATTGTTTACCAGCTTTCTAAAAAACATTTTTTGCACTGTACTGGATTGGGCGATGTTCGCTCCATGTGTGTCTGTTTGCTGTCTATTGTATGTCTTGTTTTGAAAAAAAAACGTAATAAAAAATTTACCTTTAAAAAAAAAAAAACTATGTAACTATGTATCAGGGCATTAAATTCCAGCAGTGCTGCATAAAATATTCTTAGCAATTATTAACCCCTTCAGCCCCGGAAAGAATTTGCCCCCTAATGACCAGGCCATTTTTTGCGATACGGCACTGCGTCGGTTTAACTGACATTTGCGCGGTCGTGCGTCACGGTACCCAAACAAAATGTATGTCCTTTTTTTCCCACAAATAGAGCTTTCTTTTGGTGGTATTTGCTCACCTCTGCGGTTTTTATTTTTTGCGCTATAAACAAAAAAAGACCAACAATTTAAAAAAAAAAAAAAAATATATATATATATATATATATATATATATATATATATATATTTTTTTTTTTTTTACTTTCTGCTATAATACATAGCCAAAATAAATATATAAAAAAACAAACGTATTCATCAGTTTAGGCCGATATATATTCTTCTACATATTTTTAATAAAATAAAAAACCGCAATAGGTGTATATCGCGTCTACACACTATGGGATACATTTCGTCCGCATAAATTGGTCAAAATCGGTCCTTTTTCCTCTAGATAACCAGGCCCCTGCCACGGCCAGCCCCACGCCATTGAAATGGGTCACAGAGTTTAAGTACCTTGTAGTCAGGGTGGCTAGGGACACTGCCCAGTACTATATTCTCAATATACTCCCCCTACTCCGTCTCCTCAAAGAGAGATGCCAATCCTGGTCCGGACTCCCACTGAACCTACTGGGCCGTATCAACATCCTACAGATGGTGATTCTACCTAAATTCAATTATCTTTTCCGGAACAGCCCGGTTTGGATACCAGCATTTTTCTTTCGGGATGTGGACCGATGTATCATCTCCCTCATATGGAATGGGTCTATTCCTCGACTGGCGAAATCCACACTTTATTTACCGACAAACCTGAGGGGTCTGGTGTCCCAAACTTACGGGTCTACTACTGTGCAGCGAAGCTGGTTACGGCCCATTGGTGATTCGAGGGGAAACGTTCTATCGCTGCGGTCTGTGTGGAAGCAGCTCGGCTGGGCTCCTTGCAGGCACTACAAAACTTAGCATACAGGGGGGTAAGCGCATATGCTGACCTCTACTGATTGCATCCACCTGAGTGGAGCAAATGATTGGAAGGAAAGAAAAAAGCAGAAAAAAGCAGATTTAACGCTGGTCTATTGGCGCCCTGTGAGGCCTAATGCTGCACTTAAAATCCTATTATATAAAGTGCGGTGTGTAAATTAAAATGAATTGCTCAAAGTGCTACAAAAGTGCTGAAGTGCCTGTGCAAACTACTGCTTACAAAGAAAAAAATATATTAGAATAATAATAATAATAATAATAATAATAATAATAATAATAATAATAATAATAATAATAAAAAATATAAATATAAAAAAATATTAATACATTGAGGTGTCCATAATCAAATATATTAGTACATTGGGATGTCCGTACCCCTACTTGGTGAAAAATTATACAGCTGAACAGACTTGTGAAATAAATATATGTGCAAATGTCCAATGAATAAAATGCAGTAAGTAAGTATACTGCAGTATATTTATGCAATGTAAGAACATACAGAAAACATACCGTATATACTCGAGTATAAGCCGAGGTACCTAATGTTGCCAAAAAAACTGGGAAACCTTACTGACTCGAGTATAAGCCGATGCCCCACTGTTCCCTAGCTCGCTGTTCCCTATTTTACATTGTAAATATTACCTGTAAAGAAGTTGCGGCTGCGGCGTCCATCGTTCAAATTCCGCGGCGTCCATCGTTCAAATTCTGCGGTCTATTCCTGTTCCTTCCTTGATAGGCGAGTCTCAGCAGACACTCTCCGCCTATCACGATCATTCTCTCATCCTCAGTTTTCCCAGCAGACACTGTGTTGGGTGTTCCGCCAATCACAGACGTCTGCTGGAAAACTGAGGATGAGAGAACGTTCGTGATAGGCGGAGAGTGTCTGCTGAGACTCGCCTATCAAGGAAGGAACAGGAAGAGACCGCGGAATTTGAACGATGGACGCTGCAGCCGCAACTTCTTTACAGGTAATATTTACAATGTAAAAATTTCGATGACTCGAGTATAAGCCGAGGGGGGGGACTTTCAGCCACAAAAAAAGGGCTGAAAATCTCGGCTTATACTCGAGTATATACGGTAATTGAGAGTTAGCCTATAATGGCAAGCCTACCAGCAATGCTGCCTTTAGGGAATGCAAAGAAATGCAAGTTCCAGTCCAACGTGTACTCTAAAAGCTAGTTCCTTCTTTCTGGTCTTTAACCACTTAACGACCGCTCACTGTATATATACGTCGGCACAATGGCACCGACAGGCACAATCACGTAGAGTGTACGTGATTGCCTTTGTACAGTTGGGGGTCCGATCGGACCCCCCTTCTGTACAGTGAGCGGTCGGAATTCGTCTGGGAGCGTTCCGAGATGGGGGGGGGGCGGCCGTTCGATTCTGGCCACCCCCCGCGATCGCTCCCGGCGAATAGAAATGCCCCCTCTGTCTGTGTAATGTTTACACAGACAGAGAAAGCAGGAGGAAGTGATGTCATCTTCTGTGCGGCGCTCACATATACCGAGCGTCGTACAAGAGAAGACACACAGGTCAGTGCACTAACACTACACTGACACCAGCACACATAGGCACATAAATCGCCCCCCCAGATCACCCCCCAGCCCCCAGTCACAGTGTCACTGCAGTGACCATTTATTTACTGATCACTGCAATCAGTGACATTTGTGACTGTAAAAGTGTCACTACATTTAGTTTTAGGTCCAGTGTAGCCCCCTAATAAAGGTTTAACCCCTTGATCACCCCCCAGATAACCCTTTCACCCCCTAGCACCGCCGTCGCTAAGCGATCATTTTTCTGATCGCTGTCTTAGCGTCGGTGATGCAGATCGGTACCCAGTATTTTTTTTTTAGGTTCGCCGCAGGTTTTTATAGCGTCGGGTACCCCCATAAAATATCTAATAAAGGTTTAACCCCCTTGATCGTCCCCCAGGTAACCCTTTCACCCCCTATCACCACTGTCGCTAAGCGATCATTTTTCTGATCGCTGTCTTAGCGTCGGTGATGCAGATCGGTAGCCAGTAATTTTTTTTAGGTTCGCCGCAGGTTTTTATAGCGTCAGGTACCCCCATATATTATCTAATAAAGGTTTTAACCCCCTAATTGCCCCTAGTTAACCCTTTCACCAGTAATCATCATATAGGTGTTACGGGTGACGCTGGTTAGTTAGTTTGCTTTTTATAGTGTCAGGGCACCCGCCGTATATAACCCAATAAAGGTTTAACCCCCTGATCGCCCGGCGGGTGATATCAATTAGGTTTTAGCGTCAGAGAGGGTCTGCGTCACACCCCAGGCAGCGTCAGGTTAGTGCCAGTAACGCTAACACCCACGCGTGAAGCATACACCTCCCTTAGTGGTATAGTATCTGAACAGATCAATATCTGATCTGATCAGATCTATACTAGCGTCCCCAGCAGTTCAGGGTTCCCAAAAACGCAGTGTTAGCGGGATCAGCCCAGATACCTGCTAGCACCTGCGTTTTGCCCCTCCGTCCAGCCCAGTCCACCCAAGTGCAGTATCGATCGATCACTGTCACTTGCAAAACACAACACACATAACTGCAGCGTTCGCAGAGACAGGCCTGATCCCTGCGACTCCAGTGCTGTAGGAGGTGATTTCACCACCACAGTTAAAAAACAAAAGCAAATATGCCGAAGCATTGGGGCAGCAGGGGCGGAGGAGTGATTTTGCTCCTAATGCTGCGTACATACGGTCGAAATTCCGACGGAGGCTTGCCTGTGGAAAAGTCCGACCATGTGTGTGCGGCATAACTTTTTTGCGGGAGGATGCCCTCATGCTTCGGCATATATAAATGGTGCATGTATGCCCATCATTAGAAGCGGGTGGATGAAGGGTGGTATTCTAATGGTGGGCATACCCACCGATCAATCTCTTTTTTCGTTCAGCCACCTGGCTGCATGAAAAAAAAAAGGATTACAATACATGTCCAACAAGGACCAGCAACGTACTGGTATGTTGCTGGACTTTGAATGGTTATACCAGATTGATGCCTGCGGGTTTAGGTATCATTCTTGGTATCATTCTTTTCAGCCAGCGGCCGGCTTTAATGTAAAAGCAATCCTAGTGGCTAATTAGCCTCTGGACTGCTTTTACAAGCAGTGGGAGGGAATGTCCCCCCCCGGATATAAAAAGCGCCATTGGGAAATTGGGAAAGCATTTTATCACACCGATCTTGGTGTGGTCAGATGCTTTGAGGGCAGAGGAAAGATCTAGGGTCTAGACCCCAGTTTTTTCAAAAAAAGAGTACCTGTCACTACCTATTACTATCATAGGGGATATTTACATTCCCTGAGATAACAATAAAAATGATTAAAAAAATAAAAATATGGAAGGAACAATTTAAAAATAAAAAAGCAAAATTAATAATAAAAAAAAAAAAAAGAAAAGCACCCCTGCTCTTGCCCAATGGCGAACGCAAGCGTCGGTCTGGCGTCATATGTAAACAGCAATTGCACCATGCATGTGAGGTATCACCGCGAAGGTCAGATCGAGGGCAGTAATTTTAGTAGTAGACCTCCTCTGTAAATCTAACGGGGTAACCTGTAAAGGCTTTTAAAAATGTATGTAGTTTGTCGCCAATGCGCGTTTGTGCGAAATTTTAAAGCATGTCGTGTTTGGTATCTATGTACTCGGCCTAAGATCATCTTTTTTATTTCATCAAACATTTGGGCAATATAGTGTGTTTTAGTGCATTAAAATAAGTGTATTTTTACCCCAAAAAATGCGTTTGAAAAATCGCTGCGCAAATACTGTGTAGAAAAAAAAAATGCAACACCCACCATTTTATTCTATATATATATATAATGTTTGGGGGTTCAACATAATTTTCCTGCAAAAAAAAAAAATATGTTTTCATGTAAACAAAAAGTGTCAGAAAGGGCTATGTCTTCAAGTGGTTAGAAGAGTGGATGATGTGTGACATAAGCTTCCTAATGTTGTGTATAAAATGCCAGAACAGTTCAAAACCCCCCCAAATGACCCAATTTTGGAAAGTAGACACCCCAAGCTATATACTGAGAGGCATGTCGAGTCCATGGAATATTTTATATGTTGACACAAGTTGCGGAAAAAAGACAATTTTTTTTTTTTTTTTTGCACAAAGTTGTCACTAAATGATCTGCAAAATACTCACAATACCTCTCAGCAAATAGCTTGGGGTGTCTACTTTCTAAAATGGGGTCATTTGGGGGGGGTTTGTGCTATTTTGGCATTTTATGGCCTTCAAAACTGTGATAGGTAGTGAGGAGTGAAATCAAAAATTTGCGCCCTTAGAAATCCTGAAGGCGGTGCTTGGTTTCCGGGGTCCCGTACGTGGCTAGGCTCCTAAAAAGTCCCACACATGTGGTATCCCCGTACTCAGGAGAAGCAGCAGAATGTATTTTGGGGTGCAATTCCACATATAACCATGGCATGTTTGAGCAATATATCATTTAGTGACAACTTTTTGTATTTTTTTTTTTTTGTCATTATTCAATCACTTGGGACAAAAAAAAAAAAATATTCAATGGGCTCAACATGCCTCTCAGCAATTTCCTTGGGGTGTCTACTTTCCAAAATGGGGTCATTTGGGGGGGGTTTGTACTGCCCTGCCATTTTAGCACCTCAAGAAATGAGATAGGCAGTCATAAATTTAAAGCTGTGTAAATTCCAGAAATTTACCCTAGTTTGTAAACGCTATAACTTTTGCGCAAACCAATAAATATACACTTATTGACATTTTTTTTACTAAAGACATCTGGCTGAATACATTTTGGCCTAAATGTATGACTAAAATTGAGTTTATTCGATTTTTCTTATAACAAAAAAGTAGAAAATATCATTTTTTTTCAAAATTTTCGGTCTTTTTCCGCTTATATCGCAAAAAATAAAAATCTCAGAGGCAATCAAATACCATTAAAAGAAAGCTCTATTTGTGGGAAGAAAAGGACGCAAATTTCATTTGGGTACAACATTGCATGTCCGCACAATTTACAGTTAAAGCAGCGCAGTGCAAAATTCTGAATTCACCTCTGGTCCTTTAGCTACCAAATGGTCCGGGGCTTAAGTGGTTAAGATGGAGTCTGAGCTCCCAGGAAGCACTGTTTCATTTTCTTGGACTGAAGGATGATGGGAACTTTTATTAAAGAAAAACAGTTTCTAGTTTCTGTAAAACAGCTCATTTATTCTGTGCTCCATCTAGTGGTCAAATGTAATATTGCAGGCAGAACAACTTAAAAGCGCTTGTGAGCTTATAACCTGGCGTGCCTACTGAGGATAGGACTCGACTGGATATCCCAGTGCTCCCGGTACTCGAACTACTCCTTAGAATCTATAATGGCTCAACCCTTTTCCCTGGCGGCACTACTCCACTGCAAATGGAAATCTGTCCCACCTCTACTCCAACATAATCTCCTGCTGCGGGACACTGCTATAGCATGGCGAGAGGTTAGGAAGAGCCTCAAACTTTCCCCTTTTATGTCCAGATACCTACCAATACAAGGGAACCCCAGCTTCCCACCCGGATTGGAAAACAAAGCCTTTTCCATCTGGCTACGGAAAGGCCTCACAAAGTTCTCTACTCTATGCAATGTGGAAACTGGGCGCCCTCTCAATTTCTCAACCATAGCCAAGACCTTCTCACTCCCCCAATCCCACATTTTTCATTTTGGGCAATGCATCAGCTTTTTGAAGGACTCATGCAGAGAGGAGAGTAAACGATTTAAACTAGCCTTCATGGACCAACTGCTCCTGGATACTTCCTATACCATCTCAGATATTTACAAACCCTTTCTCCAAAAGACCACCCCTACACTGGCATCTTCCTCAGCAGCTAACTGGAAAAGGGATTTCCCGGATGCGGAGCTGGTAGACAAACTTCTACAAGGACTCAACAAAGTCCACCAACTGATTCCTAATGAATCATGGAGAGAAACCCAATTAAAAATCCTTCACCGTGCTTACATACCTTTTCTCTCAGACAAAAAGAACCCGGGCAACGCCAATTGCCCTCTCTGCCAACTCCCAAGACCCACCCTAACTCATCGTTTGTGGTCATGTTCATACATATCCACCTTCTGGGACCAGGTCATATCCTACATATTTGATGTAACCCTGCTGAAACTGCCCAAGGACCCTTTGCTCCTCATCTTCGGGCATTGGGATCCTCTGCTGCTACCCTGGTCACCCAACGCCTACCCTCCTGGCCGGGACTGGTCTCTGATCTGCCTCTTAATAGCGAGAAGAACCATACTGAAAAATTGGACCATCCCCCTATGTCCACACACCTCTCAAGTCAATCGTGAACTCCTGCAGCTACTCTATAAGGATAGACTTAACACTGACTTCGAACACAAAGGTTCCAAGGATCGCTTCTTCTCCAAATGGCAAGCTTTCATGGACTTGACATTATCCTTGGAGGAACGTAACAACTTTGACAAGTTCTCATACTCATACTTTGGGGCCCTCCCCCACCTCCTCAGGGGTCGGACCCCCCCCCCTCTGCAAATTAACCATCAAACGTACGCTGGATCCTAAACATCTCCGATCGTTCACCAAGATGTCCACTACGTCATCATCGATTCATCTTCTACTACCCCAACTACTGTGATTGATTATCTCGGGTCTCGGCTAATGCCTTGGTGCCATCTCCCCCCCCCCTCCGACTTGGTGCGCACCCCCCCCCCCTCTGCCCCAGTTCCCTCTTCCCTTCCTTTCCCTCCTAACAATTTTTTTTTTTTTTATATATATATTATTATTTTTTTATTTTTTTTTATTTTACCTTGCAATCTCCGGACTTATCCACTACAGACTCCTTCCTGCTATCCATTATATGCAAGTTATTTTCTTGGTTTGTTGTATCTTATATCTTATCTACCCTTATACAGACTTGTGTTATGTTCTTCATATACTGTTTTTTAATCTGAATGAAAAAATTCAATAAAATCTTTTGAAAAAAAAAAAAAAAAAAGCGCTTGTTACCCCAACACTTCATATTCCTGATATGTGCCTGCTATACCATGTTCTTGCATGAGAAAGTATCCTGTTCTCTTTGTATTCGTTCCTTTATGTGAAATTATTAGTGTTTCTTATAGACCCCTTGCTTTCCTATTAAAATATGACCACACTAAGCAGGAGAGCACATCGTGGTCAGTTCTCTAACTATGCTGGGAAACTCAGTATGCTCTCCTCCAGTGATCAGACTTGTCTTGACACGCCCCTGCTGAACAGCCATTCACTGGGAAGATCAGTCTACTGCTGCTTATCCTCCCCCCAGGCTCTTATGTAGCTGAGAACAGAGGGAATGTGATCACTTATAAAAAAGGGGAAAACATTTATAATGTTTTTTATATCTATACACAAATGTTTTGCCTTTCATTTCTATTTTAAACTGAATGGGTTCTTTTACAAGGTGATTGTTTGCAATTACATTAATAAATCAAAACAACAGTGGTGAGTGTGCCATGGGTTAAGCAGCTGTTCCGTCCCTTAATATCATGAACAAAGAAGTATAACCCATGGGACTTTGTTGCAGTAATTAATTCCCAGCAAGTAGTATTTTTTATCTAAAGATAGAAAGTTTATTTATACAACAAAATAAATTCATCTGGTCTGTCCAGTCCAATTTCTGGTCTAATAGTAATAGGATCTCATATATATATCACAGCAAAAATACCATATATAATTTTGGTGGCTAGATAATTAATAGGTGTATAAAATGTATATGGTATTTTTGATGTATATATGAGATTCTATTACTATTAGACCAGAAATTGGACTGCATGGCCTCATGCACATGGGGAGTTAAAAAAAAAAAGCTGCAAAGCTAGCTTTGATGGCAGGAAAAAACGGCATTAAAAACACGATTATAGCAGCGTTTTGCATTGGCTTCAATGCGCGTTTAGCCGCGTTAGTGCTTAGCAGTGTTCCACTCCCAAATTACCCACATGCCAAAGAAAATAAATAAAATATGTTAAATAGCATGTGTCAGCGCCATTTTGGTTGGAGAGAGAGAGAGGAGAGAGTATTTGAGAGTAGCTGTAAATTAGTTGGAGTTTTATTGAGGTTTGTGGAGTTTCAGTATATTATTATGGATCCTGTCATTCAGAAGACAGATGAGGCAATCTTGCCGATTGTCTTGCTGAGGCTGTGGAGGATAAAGTTGGAGGAGGAGCGAAGCAGCAGACGTCGTCGATTCTGGACGCATTCAATAGTATCCCAGCGTCTTTCTCCTGGGTACTTTAACAACATGTATGCCCAAATTCGCATGCATCTGGCCAAATTCCAAACCTTTATGTGGATGTCTGTGCCTGTCTTTGATGACCTGTTGGAGAGGCAAAGATGGACACCATGATGCGGAGCAGTGTGCCACCGGAGAAACGGCTGCTTGTGAAATTTAATGTACACATATAGCTTAGGGGTTAAGGTTTAGGGGTTAGGGGTTAAGTGTTAGGGGTTAAGGGTTAGGACTTGTTATTTGTATGATGGTGTCATGGATATGCAGCAATGTTTGTCTGCCATCTTATCTTCCTCTTCATGTTTTCACCTTAGAGGCCAGACTCTCTCACCTTGCTGCTTTTATAATATCTCCTCCCAGTATGCTCCACCCCAGGCCCTATCAGAGAACTCTATATTAACCTGTGCACTGCAAGTCTGGCTTGCTGATCAACGTTGTTTGTTAAGCATTGTGTGTTTGGGTTCCTGCTTGCCGTGTGCTACGTTTACCTCCTCCCTGTTAAGATGTCGGTAGGGACACTCCACCAGGAGTGGATATCCTTCCTTATCTTACCCAAGACCAACTCCTATCATTTTGGGTCTCCCATGGTTACGGCTCCATTCTCCACACGTTGATTGGACTACTGGACAGATCCTTGCTTGGGGTTCCTCCTGTTCCTCGTCCTGCCTACCCAAGGTTGCCCCCTGTGAACCTGAGCCGATCATTCACTCCAGTTTGCATAACCATTTACATTTGTCTGTCCCTAATCACCCTTGGACGCACAGCCAGGCTGGCTTGTCTACAAGTTCTGCAGTCGCTATGCCTTGTGATGCGATTCAGGTAGTCACTACACCTGACTCTGCTATTCACTCGGCCTCTGTACTAGTTATGCCAGTCCAGCCCATGCCCAGTGAGCCTCCTACTTTTTCTTATTCAGGACATTCTGCTTGTCTTTCAGCTATTCAGCTTGACTCCTGTGACATGTCACCTTCTAACCAACCTGACCTCAGGGTTCCACTGACCTCTGCCCAGTCTGATGGTCCTGTGCTAGATTTCCAGATCTTCTTTAAGGGTCTCAAGGACCCTCCTCAGTAATGTTTGTCTGCCATCTTACCTTCCTCTTCATGTGTTCACCTTAGGGGCCAGACTCTCTCACCTTGCTGCTTTTATAATCTCTCCTCTCAGTATGCTCCACCCCAGGCCCTATCAGAGAACTCTATATTAACCTGTGCACTGCAAGTCTGGCTTGCTGTTCAACGTTGTTTGTTAAGCATTGTGTGTTTGGGTTCCTGCTTGCCGTGTGCTACGTTTATCTCTGTGTACCGATCTTGGCTTGTTCTCGACTATCCCCATCTGCTTGTGACCTTGACCTTGGCGTGTCCTTTGTTTTTCCTTGTCTGCTTGTGTCCTTTTCCAATCTTACTTATGTGTGAAATAATGCACATTACACATACTTATGTGATGATGTAAGTTATTTTCCTTGTCAAAAATAAGTTAAATACAATAAATGAAGTACTGTACATTATACAATTCAGAATTATTATATAATATTCATATGTGGTTACAAATATAGTGTTGATTAGGATATAAAGAAGTGTGAAAAGTTAAAGCAATTAACAATTATGTGTTCAACCTAAGGAGATGTAGAAATCCAAACAGTAAATGATTCTAATAGCTATGAGTAACTGAATAAAGATTTCCTGAGCAAACTTGGGTTAATGGATTGCCTTTCAAAACTGATACTATATTCGTAACCTATGGAACTTCAAAATCATAAGGTATAAGGAGAGACAGAGTAGAATAGAAAAGTAAAGAGTAAAGAAGAAGTAGTGGGGAGGGGTCCACCGGGTCGATCCAGAAGTCACACCTGTATGATCAGTATAACTTCAAATCATCTACCATGGCATTAAAACAGAGTCATTAAATGTTGTCGGTAAGAAATGGTCTATCCAAGGTTGCCATAATTTACGGAATTTAGGAATTTGGTTTTGTTCAATAGCCGCCATTTTGGCGTGTATCATAACGTTGTTCATTCTTTGTTTTGTCTCGGCCAACGCCAAAAAGGGAGTTCTCCAAGCTCTCGCCACAGTTTGTTTTGCTGCTGTGAGCAAAAATATAAAAGGTTTAAATTTGGGCATGAGTCAGACTATCTGATTTGAGATTAAGTAATGTCGTAGTAGGATTGGGTTGGAGGGTTACGTTAAACATTTTGGAGGCATATGTATATATTTCTTTCCAAAATGTTTGTACTGTCTGACAGGACCACCAAATGTGTTTGTATGTACCTTCTTCTGTGCAGCCGCGGAAACAATGACCAGGATAGTCAGGGGTAAATTTTGACATTTTGGCTGGTACTAAGTACCATCTAGTTAGTACTTTATAGTTGGTTTCCATAGCTATTACATTAAGAAGATTTAATTGTGGACCAAATTTTTAACCATTCTGCCTCATTTAGGACATATTCCAAGTAGAGTTGAGCGGACACCTGGATCTTCGGGTTCGACGGGTTCGGCCGAACTTCAGAAAAAAGTTCGGGTTCGGGACCGAACTTTAACCCGAACCCCATTGAAGTCAATGGGGACCCGGACTTCTAAGGACTAAAAAGGCTCTAAAAAGGTAATGGAAGGGGCTAGAGGGCTGCAAATGGCAGCAAAATGTTGTTAAGAGCATGGCAAGTGCTCTGCAAACAAATGTGGATAGGGAAATAACTTAAAATAACATAAAAAAAATAAAAATAAAAAATAATCTTGACCTAGGAGGACGAGGTCCATATGGAGTAGGTTGAGGTGGCGGTGGATGTGGCTGTGTAGGTGGAAGCGGCGGTGGAGGAGGACGAGGTAGCCAACACTGATTCAAAAATACAACAATGGCTGGGTAAGGCCGGTGATGTGTCGAATTCTGTCCCCCGTCAAATAGTGTCCACCCTGTACTGCGCTTGCTCAGTATGTAGGACAAGGGGATTTCGAAAATCTCCCAAGACGAACGGCGCCTGCGTGGTGAGTTCAGGTGAAGGCCACACCATCCGTGGTTCAAGCCGAGCCAAGTGAGGCCGTGCCCGAAGCGTGGCGATCGAACCGAGCCCGTGAGGGGCCCTGTTACTATGTGCTTCCGTATGTCCACTTGGATGGTGGGGCTTGAACCTGCACTCTCAGCGCAGGCGCCGTTCATCTTCGGAGATTTTGTGAATCTCCTTGTCCTCTGTACTGCGCAAGCGCTGCGCCTTCGCAGTATGGGCCGGACACAATCCGATGGCCGGACAGTTTTTGTCACAACACCGGTATACATGTCTATTCTGCACAAGGTACGGACAAGTCCTGTGGGATCCATGCCTGGTTCATTTTAATGAACGTGAGCTTGTCCACATTGGCTCTGGACAGGCGGCTGCGCTTGTCTGTGATAACGCCCCCTGCCGTGCTAAATACACGTTCAGATAATACACTGGCTGCAGGGCAGGCCAGCACCTCCAAGGCATAAAGGGCAAGCTCAGGCCATGTGCCCAATTTGGAGACCCAGAAGTTAAAGGGGGCAGACCCGTCATCCAGTACGTGTAGGCCTGTGGACACATACTGCTCAACCATGTTGGTGAAATGCTGCCTCCTGCTAAGACGTTCCATCTCAGCTGGTGGTGCTGGCTGTTGTGGCGTGCTGACAAAGCTTTTCCACATTCCAGCCATGCTAACCCTGCCTTCTGAGGTGCTGCCGGTGCCCCGGCTGCGTTGGCGACCTCTTCCTCCTCCTCTGCCTTCGCCTTGTGCTTCCACCGTACGCCCGCTGTCAGGTGGGAATGCCACCAGCAGCGCGTCTACCAGCGTGCGCTTGTACTCGCGCATCTTACGATCCCGCTCCAGTGAGGGAATTAAGGACGGTACGTTGTCCTTGTAAACGGGGATCCAGCAGGGTGGCCACCCAGTAATCAGCACCAGTTAAAATGTGGGCAACTCGGCGGTCATTGCGGAAACACTGCAGCATGTAATCGCTCATGTGTGCCAGGCTGCCCAGAGGCAAAGAAAAGCTGTCCTCTGTGGGAGGTGTATCGTTTGTGTCCTCTGTATCCCCCCAGCCACGCACCAGTGATGGCCACGAGCTGGTCTGGGTGCCACCCTGCTGTGAAAATGGCTCCTCCTCCTCCATCTCCTCCTCCACCTCGTCATCCTCCAGAACTGTGCCCTTTCTACCGGACAATTGTGTACCTGGCGTTTGTTGGTGCAGGAACCCACCCTTGTAGCCACTTGTGAAAGACTGCCCTGAAAGCCTTTGAAATGATCCCGCTTCCTCCTCCTCCTCCTCCTCATCCTCCTGTGCCACATCCTCTTCCATCATCGCCCGAAGCGTTTTTTCAAGGAGGCATAGAACTGGGATAGTAACGCTAAGAACGGCGTCATTGGCACTGGACATGTTGGTGGAGTACTCGAAACAGCGCAACAAGGCACACAGGTCTCGCATGGAGGCCCAGTTATTGGTGGTGAAGTGGTGCTGTGCCGCAGAGCGACTCACGCGTGATTGCTGCAGCTGTAACTCCACTATCGCCTGCTGCTGCTCGCACAGTCTGGCCAGCATGTGCAAGGTGGAGTTCCACCTTGTGGGCACGTCACATATGAGGCGGTGAGCGGGAAGGCCGAAGTTACGCTGCAGCGCTGACAGGCGAGCAGCAGCAGGGTGAGAACGCCGAAAGTGTGCACACACAGCCCGCACTTTCTGCAGCAGCTCTGGCATATTGGGGTAATTTTTAAGGAACCTCTGGACCACCAAGTTCAGCACATGCGCCAGGCAAGGGATGTGCGTCAAACCGGCTAGACCCAGAGCTGCTACGAGATTTCGCCCATTATCGCACACCACCAGGCCGGGCTTGAAGCTCACTGACAGCAACCACTCATTGGTCTGTTGTTCCATGTCCCTCCACAACTCCTGCGCGGTGTGGGGTTTTTCCCCCAAACAGGAAAGTTTTAAAACTGCCTGCTGTCGTTTACCCCTGGCTGTGCTGAAGTTGGTGGTGAAGGTGTTACGCTGACCGGATGAGGAGGCGGTAGAGGATGAGGAAGCGGAGTAGGAGGAGTTAGCAACAGGAGGCAAACTGAAGCGCCCTGCAATCCTCGGTGGTGGAAGGACATGCGCCAAACTGCTATCTGCCTCAGGCCCAGCCGCCACTGCATTTACCCAGTGTGCTGTTAGGGAGATATAACGTCCCTGACCGTGCTTACTGGTCAACGCATCCGTAGTTAGGTGGACCTTGCCACAGATGGCGTTGCGCAGTGCACACCTGATTTTGTCCCCCACTTGGTTGTGCAGGGAAGGGATGGCTCGCCTGGAAAAATAGTGGCGGCTGGGCACGACGTACTGTGGGACAGCCAATGCCATCAGGCTTTTAAAACTCTGCGTCTCCACCAGACGGAATGACAGCATTTCAAAGGCCAGGAGTAGGGATGAGCTCGGTGTTCGATCGTTCGACGAAGATCGAACGATTTGGGCCGTTCGCGCCTAATTCGAGTGACGCGAACGGCCCACAATGCACTACGCCATCGCAGTGTCATCCAGGCACTGTGATTGGCCAAGCATGCACTGTGACCCCGCATGCTTGGCCAATCACAGCGCCGGCAGCGAGGAGAGCAATGATTGGCCACAGGCAGGATGCCTGTGGCCAATTATTGCTGAGGGTGTTTAGTACACGCCCCACACTATAAAAGGCCGCCAGCACGGCGGCCTAGTGTAGTGTGTTCCGGAGCAGGGAAAGAGAAGCATAGGCAGGGACAGTAACATTTATTTTTTCTTGCTTAACCTGGATTCCTTTAGTTTAGGGAAAGAGAAGGATAGGTAGGGAGAGTGTCAGTGTGTTTTACTGTGCGAATCCTTGTTTCTAGGGACAGGGAAGGACAGTGAGGGAATTCTCCTTGTGCTATAGTGTGCTAAAGCATTGATCATCAACCATCTTTGAAATCCTTGTTTTTTGGACAGTCAGGGAAATTGTCGTTGTGCTATTCTGTGCGAAAGCAATCATCCTCAACCATATTTAGAAATCCTTAAGTAAAGGGACAGAGAAGGACACCTGAAGGTAGCCCTTATTGCTTTTTTCCCCCATCTCCCTGCAGGCCATCTATTAGAATGTCTGGAAGGCAAACAAGGAGAGGCAGACAGTCAGGAGGCAATAAAAGAGGGCAAGCAGGCTCTGTGTCTGGGGGCAACAGTGCTGGTCGTGGACGCGGTGCATTGTCATCAGCACATGGCCATGGGACACGCTTGTCCTTCTTTTCGGCAGCTGGACATGTTGAGCCACATCATGCCGAAGACTTGGTAGAGTGGATGACCAAGCCCTCCTCCTCCTCCTCATCCTCTCTCACCCAGGCTCAGGGTACTGGCAAAGCAGCTGCCAAAGCGTCCTCTTCCCTGGTATCAATGTCAGACTCATCATCAGTCACTCCTTCCCTAGACCCACCATGTCCTCCTCCTGATGAGTCCCCCGAACTGTTTGAGCACAGTGTTGGGTACATGCTCCAGGAGGATGCCCAGCGTTTCGAAGGGTCTGATGATGAAACCCAGCTACAGGAAGGCAGTAGCGTGAGAGCAGACAGAGGGGATGCTCAAGAAGGACACCAATCTGGCAGTCATGTTCCAGCAGCTGCAGCATACTGCCAGATTGGCTCCAGTGATGAGGAGGGAGGGGATGATGAGGTCACTGACTCCACGTGGGTGCCTAATAGGAGAGAGGAGGAGGATGAGGAGGAGGCACATCTCCAACGAGGCAGGATGCCCTTTGGTGGCCAGCGTAAGGGCAGTACACCGACGGAATCACACCGCAGAGCTCCGCCTGTGCAGGGCGCTGCCTCTGCCCGTCATTCAAAAAGTTCTTTGGTGTGGGCCTTTTTTGAGGCTAGTGCATCAGATCGCACAGCTGCTGTTTGCAACATATGTCTCAAGCGTATATCGCGTGGCCAAAACATCAGCCGCTTGGGTACCACATGCCTGACCAGACATATGTTGACCTGCCATGCAGCTCGTTGGCAAGCCTACCTCAAAGACCCACACCAAAGAACAAAGCGGACCTCTCCTTGCACCGCATCAGCTGGGATCTCCAACCCCACTATAACTTCAGTCCTCTCTGAAACATGCACTGAGAGGAATGAAGGTGTAGAATTAGGTGTGTCACAGCCAAGTAGTTGCTGCCACTCTGCTAGCAGTACACCGACGTCCGATTCTAGCAGGCAAATTTCCCTGCCCCAGCTGCTGGACCGTTGAAAGAAGTTCACTCCCAGCCATCCACATGCCCAGCGGTTGAATGCTAGCTTGGCTAAATTGCTAGCGCTTCAACTGCTGCCTTTTCAGTTGGTAGACTCGGCCCCCTTCCGTGAGTTTGTGCAATGTGCGGTTCCTCAGTGGCAGGTTCCCAAACGCCACTTTTTCTCACGGAAGGCTATTCCGGCTCTCTAACGGCATGTGGAAGGCAATGTCTTGGCCTCGCTGGACAGGGCGGTCAGCGGTAAGGTGCATATTACCGCTGACTCATGGTCCAGCAGGCATGGACAGGGACGTTACCTTTCTTTCACGGCCCATTGGGTCACTCTTTTGGCAGCTGGGAAGGATGCAGGACAAGGTGCAGTAGTGTTGGAGGTTGTTCCACCGCCACGCCTCCAAAATGCTACTACTGGTTGTGACACACCTCTCTCCTCCACCCCCTCCTCTTCTTCTTCCTCCATGGCCTCTTCCTGTGGTTTGTCCTCTGAACCAGCGGTGCTCCGTAGCCGTTCAAGGGGCTACGCAAGTACGCAGGCAAAAAGATGCCATGCCGTGCTTGCGCTGGTGTGTTTGGGGGACAGAAGCCACACTGGGGCAGAGGTCCTGTCTGCTCTGCAGGGCCAGGCCGAGAGGTGGTTGACGCCACGCCAGCTTAAGCCAGGAATGGTGGTTTGCGACAATGGCACCAACCTCCTCTCCGCCCTCCGACAGGGACAACTGACCCATGTGCCCTGTGTGGCTCACGTCCTTAACCTGGTGGTGCAGCGGTTCTTGGGCAGGTACCCGGGCTTACAGGATGTCCTGAGGCAGGCCAGGAAAGTCTGTGTGCATTTCCGCAGATCTTATAATGCCAGTGCTCGCCTGGCTGAGCTGCAAAAGGAGTTGAACCTGCCCAAGAACCGCCTTATATGTGACATGCCCACCAGGTGGAACTCAACGTTGGCCATGCTGCAGCGGCTGCACACGCAGCAGAGGGCCATCAATGAGTACCTGTGCGACTACGGCACCAGGACAGGGTCAGGGGAGCTTGGTTTTTTTTCTCCACGCCAGTGGGGCATGATCAGGGATGCATGCACTGTCCTGGCACCATTTGAGGAGGCCACGAGGATGGTGAGCAGTGACAGTGCATGCATCAGTGACACTGTACCTCTTGTCCACCTGTTGGAGCACACGCTGCGTGGAATAATGGACAGGGCACTTGAGGCAGAACAGAGGCAGGAAGAGGAGGACTTCCTTGCCTCTCAAGGCCCCCTTTACCCAGACAGTGTTCCTTCTGTCCCACCCATCGCACAGGAAGAGGACGAGGACGAGGACGAGGAGGATTGTGTCAGCATGGAGGTGGAGGCTGGCACTCAGCATCATCAGCAGCAGTCTTTTAGGGATGATTTACAGTCCCAAGAAACCAGTGGACTTGTACGTGGCTGGGAGGAGGTGGCTGCGGATCATGTCGTCCTTAGTGACCCAGAGGACTCCGGAGCGAATGCCTCAGCAAACCTACGCTGCATGGCCTCCCTGATCCTGCAAAGTCTGCGGAAGGATCATCGTATTCTTCGGATCAAGGAGAGGGACCATTACTGGCTGGCCACTCTCCTTGATCCACGGTACAAGGGTAAGGTTGCGGACCTTATGTTACCGTCGCAGAGGATGAGACAACTCCGGGAGGCCTTGCAGAAAGGTCTGTGCAACGCGTTCCCAGAGACTGTGAGGTTACAAACTCCTGGTCCTGGACAACGAGTTGCTGAGGCTTCGGCCAGTCAAAGAAGGAGCGGTGGGGAAGGTGGCCGTCTGACCGATGCGTTCAGACAATTCTTTAGTCCGCAGCCCCAAAGTATGATCGGTTCCAGCAACCATTGCCAGCGTCTGATAAACATGGTGCAGGAATATCTAGGGGCAAGGTCAGACTTGGACACCTTCCCCACCGAAAATCCTCTGGCTTACTGGGTCTTGAGGATGGATCACTGGCCAGAGCTTGCACAGTATGCAATTGAGCTACTGGCCTGTCCTGCATCCAGCGTTCTTTCGGAACGCACATTCAGTGCTGCTGGAGGATTTGTCACAGATCACAGGGTGCGCCTGTCCACCGACTCGGTTGATCGACTGACTTTCATCAAGATGAACCAGTCTTGGATCACCACCAGCTACCACACACCAGATGCTGATATAACAGACTAATTGATTTTAACATGTCACATCCCTTCAAGACTGATGCTGATGCTGAGTGCCTGTGCTGTTATGTTGACTGGCTATCCTCCTCCTCCGAGTCCTCAATGATACGATTGATGATGATAGCTTGGAAGATCATTTTTGTTTATGGGTGCCGCCACCAGTGGCTAAGGCCCAATTTTTCAGCCCCTGTTTTACAGGGGCGTGTAATTACAATTTTTTTAGCAATAATTTGCCATAGGGCTCATTGCTGTGCTCCAAGTACAGTATCTGTGAGGGGTTGGAGTGTTGTGGCACCAGTGCCTAAGGCCCAATTTTTCAGCCCCTGTTCAACAGGGGCATGTAATTACAATTCTTGATCTAATAATTCACAGCAGGGCCCATTGCTGCACCCACCAAGAGTAACTGAGTGCTTACAGTGTTGTGCCAACACCAACAACTAAGGGGCCTATTTCTGCAGAGTATATACGGCAGGTCCCTACTTTCAAACATCCAACTTACAAACGACTCCTACTTGCAAACGCAAGAAGACAACAGGAAGTGAGAGGAAATCTACCCCTTGGAAGGAAAATTCTCTCCTGTAAGAATTAATATGGGAGAAAGGTGTCTCCTCTGTACTGATGCTTTATCAGCAATCCTTGTTTCAAGAAAAACACCACATTTCAAAAACAGTTGTCATTGGGACGGAAAGTGAGGTGAAATGTTCTGAACAGGGGCACAGACAGCAAAACAAAGGTTACAGGGGTGATAACCCTTACCTATGTTTTCCAAAAAGTTTAAAAATAGATTTTTGGGCTGGAGCTACACTTCAACAATGTACCTGTTCAAAATTACAAACAGATTCTACATAAGAACAAACCTACAGTCCCTGTCTTGTATGCACCGCCTGTATACGGCTGTTCAGAGTATATAGGGCCTTTTTTATTTTATGTGCAGGGTTCCCCTTAATATCCATACAAGACCCAAAGGGGCTGGTAATGGGCTGGGGTAGGGGGGGGGGTCATGGGGTAGCTATGCCATTTTTCTTAAAGATTTTCATCCATATTACCGGGACCAGACATTACATTAAAGCCGCAAGCAGTTTTAAATGGCTTTTTTTCCTTTAGAAGTGTCATTTTGTGCAGGGACAGTTCTAAACACGGGAAACACGTGGCACTTCACAGGCATACTTTAGACACCCCCCAGGTACGATATTTAAAGGAATATTTGACTTTTTTTTTCACTTTATGCATCATTAAAATGACTGCTCCCGAAAAACGACCGTTTTTAAAACTTCTTTTTGCATTGATACATGTCCCCTGGTGCAGAACCCGGGTTCCCAAACCCTTTTTAGGACAATAACATGCATAATAGTTTTTATAATTAGCACTTTAGAATTCGAACGTTCGCATCCATTGTATTTAATAGGGTTCTAATGTTCGTACGAACTTTCGGTCCGTTCGCGGGTTCTGGTGCGAACCGAACCCGGGGGTGTTCGGCTCATCACTAGCCAGGAGTTTTGAAATGCTGGCATTCAGGGCCAGGGATCGCGGGTGGCTAGGGGGGTACTTCCTCTTCTGCTCAAATGTTTGGGAGATAGAGAGCTGAACGCTTCCATGGGACATTGTGGAGATGGTTGGTGACCCAGGTGGTAGTGTTGCTGGCAGATCCTCTGTTTGCGGGGTGGCAGGTGCCACTGTCACTACAGAGGTGGATGAAGAGGCCGAGACTGCAGCAGAAGAGGAAGCAGGAGGAGCCAGAGACCTTTCTTGGTTTTTGAGGTGTCTACTCCACTGCAGCTCGTGCTTTGCACTTAGATGCCTGGTCATGCAGGTTGTGTTCAGGTTGAGAACGTTTATGCCTCGCTTCAGGCTCTGATTGCACAGCGTGCAAACCACTCGTGTCTTGTCATCAGCACATTGTGTGAAGAACTGCCACGCTGGGGAACTCCTTGGACCTGGCTTTGGTGTGCTCGGTCCCTTGCTGCGTTGGGCAGTAGCAGACATACTGTCTAGCTGACAGACGCTCCGCTTTTGCACCCTGCTCCCTCTTCTGCTGTGCTGGTGGCTCTGTGCGACCACCGCCTCTTCCTCCAAACTACACTGGTCACCTGCATAACGTTGATTCCATGTGGGGTCGAGGACCTCATCGTCCTCCACATCATCTTCCACCCAGTCTTCACCCCTGCTCTCCTTGTCTGTCTGCACAATTGTGAAAGCAGCAGCAGTTGGCACCTGTGTTTCGTCATCATCCGAGACGTGCTGCGATGGTCCTCCCATGTACTCATCATGAAACGTAAGTGGTTGGGCATCGGTGCACTCAATCTCTTCCACTTCTGGGGCAGGGCTAGGTGGATGGCCCTGGGAAACCCTGCTAACAGAGTCATCGAAAAGCAGAAGAGACTACTGCATGATTTGGGGTTTAGACTGCTTGGCTGATTTGCAAGGGGGTGAGGTGAAAGACTGATGGACATGGGTTTCAGGTGCCAACTCTGTTCTTTCATCAGAAGAGTGGGTGGGAGACAATGTGAAGGAACCCGAGGCACTGTCAGCAACCCAATCTACTATCGCCTGTACTTGTCCTGGCCTAAACATTCGTACAGCCTCATTAGGCGCGACAAAATACCGCCGCAGGCTCGGTCGCCTACTCGCACCTGAGGAAGGTGTTTCACTTGTGCGTGTATCTGGCACAGATCCACCACGTCCTCTCCCTGCAACAGGAGCTCCACCAGCAGCACCACGACCGGAGCCACCACGTCCCTTTGACCTTCTCCTCATATTTTCAAAATTTAGGATCTTGCCCTAAAATGGGTGTTTTGGAAGAGCAGAACACACCCACAGTACGTAACCGCTGAATCGCACAGCTACAGAACTGCAGAAAATGCTATTCAAAAAAAATGTTTTTTTAGTATAGCACAGTAGGAGAAAACTATATAGAAATTGTTTATTTCACACACCTCAAAATATGTATAACACACTGCAAACTTTTTTTTGTGCCCCTAAACGGCGTTTTTTGCAAGCGTACATTAAAGTGCAAATTTTTATTTATTTATTTTTTGCCCTAAACGGGTCTTTTTTTGCACGAGCAAAATAAAATGCTTTTTTTTCTTTTTTTGCCCTATGGGTCTTTTGGAAAAGAGCACAATAAAGTGCCTTTTTTTTCCCCCCTAAAAGTTAGATTTTCTGACACTGGGCTCATGGCAGTGTAAAAAGACTGCACTGCAACACAAATAGGTAAACCTATGCAGATCGCTGATTTTAATCTCTGAATCTGGACTCCTATATAATATTCTCTCTCCCTGAAAGCACCAACACAGGAACCTGGCCCTACACTACACTATCTCTCTATCTTTTCCCTCAGATTGTAGAATCAGGACTACCTCATCTATCTTTCTATCTCTCCCTAAAAGCAGCAGCAGACTAGATCCTCTCCCTATCTATTCTGAAGCAGAGTGACATGTGTGCTGTGTGCCTCTAGCTTATATAGAAGCTGGGTCACATGTTGCACTGACCAATCACAGCCATGCCATTAGTAGGCATGGCTATGATGGCCTCTAAGGGCACACCAGCTAATCAAAAGGTGATTGGCTGGCCCCTGAAGCATTTCTAAATGCGTAATTAGATTGCCGAACCCGAACTTTTGGGCAAAGTCCGGGTTCGGGAAAAAGCTAAAGTTCGGTACGGACCCGAACTTTACAGTTCGGGTTCGCTCAACACTAATTCCAAGTCCTCCTCCCATTTCCGCACGTAGGTAGGTTTATCCGTTTCAGCATTTATTAGTAATTGAGAATAAAGGGAGGAAATTAGTCCTCTAGCGTGTAAGTCGTTCTTGCGAGCGGATTCAAACCTAGTGAATTGGTTCAGAGGCGTGTCTGAAGTGGTGTTAGGTGTAAAGAAATTTTTAATTTGTAAGTATCGGAACATTTCCAATTGTGGGATACCATATGTTTTACAGAGACGGGAAGGGGATAAAGGATGATGATTTAACAAAATTGAGAAATTTCAGTAAATCCAAGGAAGACCATGCTTTAAAAGATAAAGGATATATATCCAAGCCTGGTAAAAGGTTGGGTTTTTGAGGAAGGAGAGGAGAGGGTTGTCTGGAGATTGCAAATTGTGTTTAAATTTATATCTATCCCAGATGGATAGGTAATGTTTAGTTATAGGCAGGGCCGGCGCTACCACTAGGCAAACTAGGCAGCCGCCTAGGGCGCACTGCCACCTAAGGGCGCCCGGCCGCTGGTGATCCTACTCCCTCTGCCTCTTCAACTAACACAACAAGCAGCCTCTCCGCTCCCGAGTCCCTCCATACAGTGTCAGAGGCGCTGGCGCAGAAGCGGCGGAGGACTGTATCTATTATGTAAGAAGGAAACACCGCTGCGTGCCCCTGATCATCACAGTGCCAGTGAGTGTGACCTGTCACTGTACCCCCATCCACCGTGCGTGGTTACGTTGTCACCGTCTCAGATGTTCCCAGCCAGCCTGCAGTGCCCCCCTAGCAGCGGCAGTGAGGGGAGAGAGCCTGAACGAAGAGCAGCGCCGGCCGGCCCTGAAGTGCCTGCAGGATACATCATGGAACCGGCCGGGGCGAATGAGATGGAAACCCAGGCTGCATGCAAGTTCAGGCTTGGCGCGATTTCCCCGCCCACCTCCTCCTGGACCGTCGGGATCGTTTGTGAGGACAGGCAGAAGCGTTGCTCTCCTCAAGCTGGTGACCCCGCCACGGCGTTTGCACAGGTAGGGGAAAAACAGGCAGCACACTCAGTAACCAGAATAAAAGAATACTTTTTCTGCTGTCAAGTTTACATTGCATTATGTACATAGGGGAAAAGAGGTGTGGGGGAGGGAGTTACAGAGGTGGGGGGGCAGAGGGGAACATATGTGTGGGGGGGTACAGAGGGGAACATATGTGTGGGGGGGGTACAGAGGGGAACATATGTGGGGGGGGGGTACAGAGGGGAACATATATGTGGGGGGGTACAGAGGGGAACATGTGTGGGGGGGGTACAGAGCGGAACATATATGTGGGGGGGTACAGAGGGGAACAGATGTGTGGGGGGGTACAGAGGGGAACAGATGTGTGGGGGGGTACAGAGGGGAACAGATGTGTGTGGGGGGGTACAGAGGGGAACAGATGTGTGTGGGGGGGTACAGAGGTGCGGGGGCTGCAGCGGGGAACAGGCGTTCAAGGGACTGATGAATTGTGGTGATCTGAGGCCTGAAAATACAGGAATTGAGGTGTGGGAGGTTCAAGTTAATCTTTGTAAAAAAATAATAAATCCAGATCTTTTTGCAGGTAAAAAAAATGTGCATTTATTATTATTTTAGGCATTGTCGGTGTATCTGTCTGCTCGTACGGACAGGCAGTTACACAGTTAGCCTGTCTATATACTACCCTAGCCTGTCTATATACCTGCGTACCATGGCTGGCACGAGGAAGCGAGCCGGTACCGCCACTATTTGTCTTCAGGCTGGGTCCAGAGGCGCAGGTGTGGGCCTGTGGTTCATGACTAAAGAAAAGGTGGAGAGGTGCTGCAAAAATACCTCCACCTCCACCATATACAAAGGGGGTGGAGTCAGGGACAGAGCTAATAGGGGGGGGGGCGCCAAAATGAGGTTTTGCCTAGGGTGTCAAAAATCCTTGCACCAGCCCTGGTTATAGGATTACTTAGGCCAAGGCGGTTTTTGGAATGAAGCCATAATATATTGAAAATCGATAAAGGGTCACATTCGCAAGCCTCTATCGCTACCCATAAAGTTATTTCCTGAGTGGCATGATATTTGGCTAAACTAGCTATGTGAGCTGCTCTATAGTAAGTGGCAAAATTAGGTACTCGTAGACCCCGTAGACCTAGAAGTATAGTGTTTTGAGAGGTATACGCGGTTTTGAAGAGCCCCATATAAATTTAGATGTTCTTTTCTGGATAATACGTAAGTAGTGGGCAGGACTGTTATCGGTAATGCTCTAAATAGGTATAGCAGTTTGGGTAGTATTGTCATTTTAACAACATTTATTTTCCCCATCCAAGAAATAGGGAGGTGGGACCAGTTATCCATTAGCTTTGTGATGTGTTTTAGAATGTTAGGGTAGTTAGCTGAGTATAGCTACAAAGTGAAGAATAAAAAAGAAAACAGACAAATACACTCCCTAAAGAGTTAACTACATACTTTATTAAATGCTAAAAGCATGTATCAAAAAATAGGATTTTTGTACTCACCGTAAAATCCATTTCTCTGACATCCATGGACCGACACGGCGGCTCTTAATCACTGAACGTGTGGGTATATGTCCCTGCTTGCAGGAGAAGACCTAGGCAGAATGTTAGAGGTTAAAACATTCTAGAACAAACCAGAGCTGAACAGCCCCGCCCAGGGGGGCGGTCCCTCTGGACATTACCCTCCCACCTGCAGCTAGCAGACCTCAGTTCGTAACAAAGCAGTACAAAAACTTAAAAGGAAGGGTGGGTGCCGTGTCGGTCCATGGATGTCAGAGAAATGGATTTTACGGTGAGTACAAAAAATCCTATTTTCTCTTATCATCCATGGACCGACACGGCGGCTCTTAATCACTGAACGTGTGGGATGTCCCAAAGCAGTGTCAAGAGGGATGGGAGCAGTATAAATGGAAAAATCAAAAAAACTTCACTCCAAACAAGGCAGAGCTCCTCAACGGAGGAGTTGCCACTTTAAACAGCGTCCTGCAATACCTTGCGGCCGAAGGAAGCATCCGGAGATGCAGCCACATCAACCCTATAAAACTTAGAAAAGGTATGAACAGACAACCAGGTCGCCGCCTTGCACACTTGTGCAACCGACACTTGATGTCGGAAAACCCAGGAAGCACCAATTGCCCTGGTGGAATGCGCTGTAACCGGAAAGGGAGGCGCCCACCCCATGAGAGCATAGGCTTGAAAGACGGTTTGTCCGATCCACCTAGAAAATGGTGGCAGACGAAGCCGCTTGGCCCTGTTTCTGACCAGAGACAGTCAAACAGAGAGTCAGACTTCCGAATAGAAGCAGTAGCAGACAGGCACACCCGCAAGGCTCGTACCACATTCAAAGTGTGCCGCGCACACTCTCTGGGATGCGATTCGAGATCACCCTTGACAAAAGAGAAAGTCGCGGATGCAACACCGCCTTATCCTTATGGATGACTAAATATGGCGACTTGCAGTACAAGGTCGCCCACTCAGACACTCGTCTAAGAGAAGTGATGTCACTAAAAGGGCCACCTTCTGAGACAAAGTTAAGAGGGGAATATCCCTGATATTCTCAAAAGGAGGTTCCTGGAGAACCGAGAGTACCAATTTCGATCCCACGGGGGGAGAGGAGACTTGACAGGAGGGAGCACATGGCGAACCCCCTGCACAAGGGTGCTAACCAAGGAATGATCCGCTAGTGGTCGCCGAAAGAAGACGGCCAAGGCCGAAATCTGACCCTTAATGATACTCAAAGCGAGCCTTTGGGCTACTCCATGCTGCAGGAAACACAGGATTCTAGGGATGGAATACGTCCGAGGACGTCAGTCCAGCTCTTCGCACATGGCGATGTAAGCTTTCCAGGTACGGAGATAGATCATTCTGGAGGAAGACTTCCGTGCCCTTAATATGGACGAAATGACCGAGTCCGAGAGACCTCGGTCTCTCAACACCTGCCTTGCAACAGCCATGCCGTTAAGGCCAGAGACTGTAATGGCAGGATGAAATATAGGACTTGGAGACAGAGAAGTCCTCCCTTATTGGCAACCGCCAGGGAACGGCCGCGACGAGACGTACCAGATCGGCGTACCAGTGAAACCAAGGCCAATCCGGAGCAATGAGGATCACCGGAATTCCCTCCGTCGCCACCCTGCGCAGCAGGCGAGGGAGCAACTGCAGCGGAGGATAAATGTATATCAGGTAATAATGACCCCATGGGCCACTAACGCCTCTGAGGCATCCGCCCAAGGATCCCTGGATCTAGCCACAAATCTTGACAACTTGCGATTGAGTCGAGAGGCCATCGGGTCCACCTCCGGCGTGCCCCACCGTCTGTGTGGCAAAGGAGTTGAAATACCTCCGGGTGCAAGGACCACTCTCCCTGGTCCAACGTCTGGCGACTCAAATAGTCCGCCAGTTCTATGCCCGGAATGTAAACGGCTGACAGAGCCGGCACGCTTCTTTTAGCCCACTTCAGGGTACGGGGGACCTCGGAAGCCGCAGCTGAGCTCCGAATCCCCCCTTGATGGTCGACATACGCCACCGCCGTGACGTTGTCTGACTGGATCCTAATGGAGCGATCCTGCCATCTCTCAGACCACGAGGAGAGGCAGTCTGATGGCCCGTATTTCCAGAACATTGATCGGCAAACCGGCTTCGTCCGGAGTCCAAGCCCTTGGGCCAACAGGACTCCCCAGACTACACCCCAGCCCTTCAGGCTGGCGTCCATAGTGAACACCGTCCATTGGACGGGGAGGAACGACTTCCCGGACCAAAGAGCCGGGGACCCAAACCACCATGTCAGGGACGCCCTGACCAGGTGACTCACCTGGATCGGAAAATCCAAAGACAACGGGGATTTGTCCCAAGGGAACAAGATCTCCTTCTGCAATGCCCTGGTGTGTGATTGGGCATACGGAACGGCCTCGAAAGAGGTCACCATGAGTCCCAGGACTCCCACGCAAAAACGGATTGATGACCATTTTTTGGGATGTCAGCACCCGCACTGCAGACTGAAGTGTCAGTAGCTTCCCCGGAGGTAGGAATACCTTTGCCTCTAAGGAGTCCAGAATCAGACCGAGATACTCCAGATCTTGAGTCGGGACCAGGACTGACTTCTGAATGTTTAGGAGCCACCCGAAGTCCCTGAGGGTCTGACTGACGATAGTCACACTGTCTAATTCTGAGCCATTTCCTGCTCTGAGAAGAAGATCGTCCAGATAGCCCACGACAGCAATGCCTCGCTGTCTCAGCAAGCTAGAACCGGCACAAGCACCTTGGTGAACACCCTCGGTGCCGAGGCTAGGCCGAAAGGAAGAGCCACAAATTGATAGTGGACTTCGCCGATCGCAAGCGCAGAAACTTCTGGTGACTTGCGCAGATCGGAACATGCAAGTAGGCGTCCTTGATGTCCAAGGTCGCCAGAAAATCCCCTTGATGGAGTGTACTGATCACCGTGCGTGGACCTGGAGGTCCAAGATAGGCCAAACCCCGTCCCCTTTTTTGGGACGACAAACGAATTCAAGTAGAATCCCTGAAACCTCTCCTGTGACGGAACCGGCACAATCACTCTGGACCTGAGCAATCCTGAATAGGCCCCATAGGGCTGCCCGACGGGCAGGAAGAAGAGGAAGATTTGAGGGAAGAATCTGTCTGGGACCAGGAAAGGAAACCTATCCTGTAACCTGAGGTGATCACCTCGCCCACCCACTGGTAGGAGATCCGGGAGGTCCACCGATCCGTGAACCTGTAAAGTCGTCCCCCCTACCCCAGAGTCGGGTGGGGGCAAGACTTCACGCGGAGGCGGGCTTGGGGAGCCGGCTTGTTTGGCTCACGCACCCAGGGGCGCTTGTGTCCACCGCTGTCAGTCTGGGTGGGCCTCCCCGTTGACTGACAAAAAAACAACTTTTTTGCTGGAAAGGAAGGACCCTGCTTACAGTGGCCTCCTTACCCTTGCTAGCCTGAGGAAGAAGAGTGCTTTTACCTCCCGTGACATCCTTGATGTCATCCAGCGCAGCACCGAAAATCCTACCACCTTTAAATGGTAGATCCGTCAGAGGCTTTTTAGAAGCTAGGTCAGCAGACCAGCATTTCAACCAGATCAGACAACGCAATACCACCGCCAAGACAGAGGCCCTGAGATATAAGGGGCCGCGTCTAACGTAGCGTCGCAACATAAACCAGGCCCTGCACCATTTGGTGGGCCAGAGCAATAGTGTCTGGAGGAAGATTATGTTCCTGTACAGTTTGGTGCAAAATTTTTTGCCCAACCCGTAAGTGTCTGAGACACAAGGGTCGCTGCTACCACAGGCCGTAGGGCGGACCCCAACAAGGCAAACATGGCTCTGCTCACCACTTCTGACCTCCTGTCAGCGGGGTCCTTAAATGCCGGAGTCCCCTCCATCGGGAGAGTGGTGGCCTTGTTCAACCGGGGCGACTGGAGGGTCGACCACTGGGGGTGAAGCCTACATTTTAAGTAGGGCATCTTCAAAGGGGTATCTGATAGGCAAATGCCGCGGGACCATAAAAGTCTTCTGCGGCTTTTTCCCCAGACCTCAATGAGCTGGTCAAAGAAAGGTACATATGGAAAAAAAACTTTTTTAGAAGGCCCGGCCCTAAGGAACCAGAGGCGACTGTCCGCCTGATGTTCTGCATCCGCAGCATTTAGCTTGCGAGTGTCCCTCACAGCAGCAATGAGTTCTCTAACAAGCGCCCTGTCATTTACTGACACAGAACTGGAGTCTTCCTCGCAAGGAATGTCCTGTTCAAAACCATCAAAGATATTCAGAGCTAGGGTCCTGAGCGGTAGTGGCTAGGCCCATATCTGAATCAGCACATACCCTCTTTTTTTTGTGGAAATAAAGTTGGGAGAGGGGCTTTTTTGCTCCCTTGCACTCACACACTGCTTCCCTCCTGGTCAGAATGATTCCAGGACTAGTGATGAGCCGAACACCCCCGGGTTCGGTTCGCACCAGAACCCGCGAACGGACCGAAAGTTCGCACGAACATTAGAACCCTATTAAATACAATGGATGCGAACGTTCGAATTCTAAAGTGCTAATTATAACGACTATTATGCATGTTATTGTCCTAAAAAGGGTTTGGGAACCCGGGTTCTGCACCAGGGGACATGTATCAATGCAAAAAGAAGTTTTAAAAACGGTCGTTTTTCGGGAGCAGTCATTTTAATGATGCATAAAGTGAAAAAAAAAAAAAAGTCAAATATTCCTTTAAATATCGTACCTGGGGGGTGTCTAAAGTATGCCTGTGAAGTGCCACGTGTTTCCCGTGTTTAGAACTGTCCCTGCACAAAATGACACTTCTAAAGGAAAAAAAAGCCATTTAAAACTGCTTGCGGCTTTAATGTAATGTCTGGTCCCGGTAATATGGATGAAAATCTTTAAGAAAAATGGCATAGCTACCCCATGACCCCCCCCCCTACCCCAGCCCATTACCAGCCCCTTTGGGTCTTGTATGGATATTAAGGGGAACCCCGCACATAAAATAAAAAAGGCCCTATATACTCTGAACAGCCGTATACAGGCGGTGCATACAAGACAGGGACTGTAGGTTTGTTCTTATGTAGAATCTGTTTGTAATTTTGAACAGGTACATTGTTGAAGTGTAGCTCCAGCCCAAAAATCTATTTTTAAACTTTTTGGAAAACATAGGTAAGGGTTATCACCCCTGTAACATTTGTTTTGCTGTCTGTGCCCCTGTTCAGAACATTTCACCTCACTTTCCGTCCCAATGACAACTGTTTTTGAAATGTGGTGTTTTTCTTGAAACAAGGATTGCTGATAAAGCATCAGTACAGAGGAGACACCTTTCTCCCATATTTATTCTTACAGGAGAGAATTTTCCTTCCTAGTGGTAGATTTCCTCTCACTTCCTGTTGTCTTCTTGCGTTTGCAAGTAGGAGTCGTTTGTAAGTTGGATGTTTGAAAGTAGGGACCTGCCGTATATACTCTGCAGAAATAGGCCCCTTAGTTGTTGGTGTTGGCACAACACTGTAAGCACTCACAGTTACTCTTGGTTGGTGCTGGAACGCCCTGCTGTCAACTATTATATCAGGAATTTTAATTACATATAATTGTTGAACAGTGGTAGTAAAAATTGGGCCTTTGATGGTGGTGCTGGTGCCACAACACTGTAAGCCCTGACAGTTACTCTTGGTGGGTGCAGCAATGGGCCCTGCTGTGAATTATTACATCAAGAATTGTAATTGCATGCCCCTGTTGAACAGGGGCTGAAAAATTGGGCCTTAGGCACTGGTGGCACAACACTACAACCCCTCACAGATACTGTACTTGGAGCACAGCAATGAGCCCTGTTGCAAAGTATTGCTTCAAAAATTGTAATGACACGCCCCTTTTAAACAGGGGCTGAAAAATTGGGCCTTAGCCACTGGTGGCGGCACCCATAAACAAAAATGATCTTCCAAGCTATCAATCGTATCATTGAGGACTCGGAGGAGGAGGATAGCCAGTCAACATAACAGCACAGGCACTCAGCATCAGCATCAGTCTTGAAGGGATGTGACATGTTAAAATCAATTAGTCTGTTATATCAGCATCAGGTGTGTGGTAGCTGGTGGTGATCCAAGACTGGTTCATCTTGATGAAAGTCAGTCGATCAACCGAGTCGGTGGACAGGCGCACCCTGTGATCCGTGACAAATCCTCCAGCAGCACTTAATGTGCGTTCCGAAAGAACGCTGGATGCAGGACAGGCCAGTAGCTCAATTGCATACTGTGCAAGCTCTGGCCAGTGATCCATCCTCAAGACCCAGTAAGCCAGAGGATTTTCGGTGGGGAAGGTGTCCAAGTCTGACCTTGCCCCTAGATATTCCTGCACCATGTTTATCAGACGCTGGCGATGGTTGCTGGAACCGATCATACTTTGGGGCTGCGGACTAAAGAATTGTCTGAACGCATAGGTCAGACGGCCACCTTCCCCACCGCTCCTTCTTTGACTGGCCGAAGCCTCAGCAACTCGTTGTCCAGGACCAGGAGTTTGTAACCTCACAGTCTCTGGGAACGCGTTGCACAGACCTTTCTGCAAGGCCTCCCGGAGTTGTCTCATCCTCTGCGAAGGTAACATAAGGTCCGCAACCTTACCCTTGTACCGTGGATCAAGGAGAGTGGCCAGCCAGTAATGGTCCCTCTCCTTGATCCGAAGAATACGAGGATCCTTCCGCAGACTTTGCAGGATCAGGGAGGCCATGCAGCGTAGGTTTGCTGAGGCATTCGCTCCGGAGTCCTCTGGGTCACTAAGGACGACATGATCCGCAGCCACCTCCTCCCAGCCACGTACAAGTCCACTGGTTTCTTGGGACTGTAAATCATCCCTAAAAGACTGCTGCTGATGATGCTGAGTGCCAGCCTCCACCTCCATGCTGACACAATCCTCCTCCTCCTCCTCCTCCTCCTCTTCCTGTGCGATGGGTGGGACAGAAGGAACACTGTCTGGGTAAAGGGGGCCTTGAGAGGCAAGGAAGTCCTCCTCTTCCTGCCTCTGTTCTGCCTCAAGTGCCCTGTCCATTATTCCACGCAGCGTGTGCTCCAACAGGTGGACAAGAGGTACAGTGTCACTGATGCATGCACTGTCACTGCTCACCATCCTCGTGGCCTCCTCAAATGGTGCCAGGACAGTGCATGCATCCCTGATCATGCCCCACTGGCGTGGAGAAAAAAAACCAAGCTCCCCTGACCCTGTCCTGGTGCCGTAGTCGCACAGGTACTCATTGATGGCCCTCTGCTGCGTGTGCAGCCGCTGCAGCATGGCCAACGTTGAGTTCCACCTGGTGGGCATGTCACATATAAGGCGGTTCTTGGGCAGGTTCAACTCCTTTTGCAGCTCAGCCAGGCGAGCACTGGCATTATAAGATCTGCGGAAATGCACACAGACTTTCCTGGCCTGCCTCAGGACATCCTGTAAGCCCGGGTACCTGCCCAAGAACCGCTGCACCACCAGGTTAAGGACGTGAGCCACACAGGGCACATGGGTCAGTTGTCCCTGTCGGAGGGCGGAGAGGAGGTTGGTGCCATTGTCGCAAACCACCATTCCTGGCTTAAGCTGGCGTGGCGTCAACCACCTCTCGGCCTGGCCCTGCAGAGCAGACAGGACCTTTGCCCCAGTGTGGCTTCTGTCCCCCAAACACACCAGCGCAAGCACGGCATGGCATCTTTTTGCCTGCGTACTTGCGTAGCCCCGTGAACGGCTACGGAGCACCGCTGGTTCATAGGACAAACCACAGGAAGAGGCCATGGAGGAAGAAGAAGAGGAGGGGGTGGAGGAGAGAGGTGTGTCACAACCAGTAGTAGCATTTTGGAGGCGTGGCGGTGGAACAACCTCCAACACTACTGCACCTTGTCCTGCATCCTTCCCAGCTGCCAAAAGAGTGACCCAATGGGCCGTGAAAGAAAGGTAACGTCCCTGTCCATGCCTGCTGGACCATGAGTCAGCGGTAATATGCACCTTACCGCTGACCGCCCTGTCCAGCGAGGCCAAGACATTGCCTTCCACATGCCGGTAGAGAGCCGGAATAGCCTTCCGTGAGAAAAAGTGGCGTTTGGGAACCTGCCACTGAGGAACCGCACATTGCACAAACTCACGGAAGGGGGCCGAGTCTACCAACTGAAAAGGCAGCAGTTGAAGCGCTAGCAATTTAGCCAAGCTAGCATTCAACCGCTGGGCATGTGGATGGCTGGGAGTGAACTTCTTTCGACGGTCCAGCAGCTGGGGCAGGGAAATTTGCCTGCTAGATTCGGACGTCGGTGTACTGCTAGCAGAGTGGCCGCAAGTACTTGGCTGTGACACACCCAATTCTACACCTTCATTCCTCTCAGTGCATGTTTCAGAGAGGACTGAAGTTATAGTGGGGTTGGAGATCCCAGCTGATGCGGTGCAAGGAGAGGTCCGCTTTGTTCTTTGGTGTGGGTCTTTGAGGTAGGCTTGCCAACGAGCTGCATGGCAGGTCAACATATGTCTGGTCAGGCATGTGGTACCCAAGCGGCTGATGTTTTGGCCACGCGATATACGCTTGAGACATATGTTGCAAACAGCAGCTGTGCGATCTGATGCACTAGCCTCAAAAAAGGCCCACACCAAGGAACTTTTTGAATGACAGGCAGAGGCAGCGCCCTGCACAGGCGGAGCTCTGCGGTGTGATTCCGTCGGTGTACTGCCCTTACGCTGGCCACCAAAGGGCATCCTGCCTCGTTGGAGATGTGCCTCCTCCTCATCCTCCTCTCTCCTATTAGGCACCCACGTGGAGTCAGTGACCTCATCATCCCCTCCCTCCTCATCACTGGAGCCAATCTGGCAGTATGCTGCAGCTGCTGGAACATGACTGCCAGATTGGTGTCCTTCTTGAGCATCCCCTCTGTCTGCTCTCACGCTACTGCCTTCCTGTAGCTGGGTTTCATCATCAGACCCTTCGAAACGCTGGGCATCCTCCTGGAGCATGTACCCAACACTGTGCTCAAACAGTTCGGGGGACTCCTCAGGAGGAGGACATGGTGGGTCTAGGGAAGGAGTGACTGATGAGTCTGACATTGATACCAGGGAAGAGGACGCTTTGGCAGCTGCTTTGCCAGTACCCTGAGCCTGGGTGAGAGAGGATGAGGAGGAGGAGGAGGGCTTGGTCATCCACTCTACCAAGTCTTCGGCATGATGTGGCTCAACATGTCCAGCTGCCGAAAAGAAGGACAAGCGTGTCCCATGGCCATGTGCTGATGACAATGCACCGCGTCCACGACCAGCACTGTTGCCCCCAGACACAGAGCCTGCTTGCCCTCTTTTATTGCCTCCTGACTGTCTGCCTCTCCTTGTTTGCCTTCCAGACATTCTAATAGATGGCCTGCAGGGAGATGGGAAAAAAGCAATAAGGGCTACCTTCAGGTGTCCTTCTCTGTCCCTTTACTTAAGGATTTCTAAATATGGTTGAGGATGATTGCTTTTGCACAGAATAGCACAACGACAATTTCCCTGACTGTCCAAAAAACAAGGATTTCAAAGATGGTTGATGAGGAATGCTTTAGCACACTATAGCACAAGGAGAATTCCCCTCACTTTCCTTCTTTGTCCCTAGAAACAAGGACTCGCACAGTAAAAGACACTGACACTCTCCCTACCTATCCTTCTCTTTCCCTAAACTAAAGGAATCCAGGTTAAGCAAGAAAGAAATAAATGTCACTGTCCCTGCCTATGCTTGTCTTTCCCTGCTCCGGAACACACTACACTAGGCCGCCGTGCTGGCGGCCTTTTATAGTGTGGGGCGTGTACTAAACACCCTCAGCAATAATTGGCCACAGGCATCCTGCCTGTGGCCAATCATTGCTCTCCTCGCTGCCGGCGCTGTGATTGGCCAAGCATGCGGGGTCACAGTGCATGCTTGGCCAATCACAGCGCCTGGATGACACTGCGATGGCGTAGTGCATTGTGGGCCGTTCGCGTCACTCGAATTTGGCGCGAACGGCCCAAATCGTTCGATCTTCGTCGAACGATCGAACAGCCGATGTTCGAGTCGAACGTATGTTCGACTCGAACACGAAGCTCATCCCTATCCAGGACTGCCGACAACTGGTCCATAAGGACCGCAGGTGCAAGAGCACTGCCAGTTGTCTCTAACAAGTGTGAAGAAACAGGTGAACCAGACTCCATGTTGCCACCCTCTGAGACCTTATTCACCATTACAGTGAATAATACAGCCCACCCACTGGCTGTGCTGGGGCTGAGGAGGGGATACCCGGAGTACTCACCACCCCTAGGGACCGCTCGGTACCGCTGTATGAGCCGCGCTGTAGCGCGAGCCTGAGGAGAGAAGAATCTGTGGAGGAGATGTGGATTCCGCGCCGTTAAGGCAGCGCCTCTAGAGGCCGAAAACTAAACCGAAAGCACCGCGGCTACAAGAAAATGGCCGCCGGGCGCCTGTATAGCTGTGATTTGAGCCGCGGCAAAATGGCCACCGATGGCGCACTTTTTAAATTTAAAAACACCGCAACAATGGCGCACGTAAAAAAAACACACACATTCCCCCAGAACACTTCCCAAGTGACTAACAGCCATGGAGCGGCCCCCCCCAGGGCAGAGTGACCCCCCAAGCATCCCCACACAGCACAACAGGGTGCAGAGAGCAGCATAACAGGGGGGAGACAGGGAGAACCCCCCACACACAGAAACACAGCCAGTGTCACGTACCTGACGGTGACGAGCCCAGTTAGCAGAGGGAGGCCTCCCTTATGGCTCCCACCAGCGGCCCCTGGTGGTAGAACAGGAGGCACGGAGGTGGAAGGGGTACGAGTGCCTGGCAGGATCAAGAAGAACCGCAGGTGATCAGGAACCAGCAGGTGAGAAGACAGGAACCAGGAACCACAGCAGATGACCCGGACCGGAAGGCACAGCAGGTAGACTGGAACCACTGAGCAGCAGCAGGTGAGCAGGAACCAGCAGATGAGTAAGCAGGAACCAGGAACTACAGCAGATGAGCAGACAGGAACCAGGAACTACAGCAGAAGGCACAGCAGGTAGACTGGAACCACTGAGCAGCAGCAGGTGAGCAGGAACCAGCAGATGAGCAGACAGGAACCAGGAACTACAGCAGATGAGTAAACAGGAACCAGGAACTACAGCAGATGAGCAGACAGGAACCAGGAACTACAGCAGATGACCCGGACCGGGAGGCACAACAGGTAGACTGGAACCACTGAACAGCAGCAGGTGAACAGAGCCTGGATCAGGCAGGATCAACAGACAAGCCGGGGTCGGGTAAACTGGCGGGCAGCGAGGTACAGAAGGATCAGGCAATACTGAAGTCAGAAACAGGCCGATGGTCAGGTACAGGTAGATAGCAGGAAGGTCTCAGGAAGCCGGGTCAGATACAGGTGATTGAGCAGATCAGGTCACTTGGGGTGAACGCTGTAGAGCAGACAGCAGGGACTGTCTGCAAGTGAGGAGTTTAAATAGCCCTTCCGGCGTCACCTGCGGGGCGCGCGCGCGCACGTGCGCACGCAAACGGGAACCAGGAAGTCCAGGGCGTCTGTTCCTGGCAGGGTTTCCATGACAGCCAGCATGTACTCACCTTGCAGCAGGAGAGACTACTTACCCGTCCCGCAAGCACCTTGGAGAACACCCTCGGTGCCAATAGAGGGACTCACTGGCTTGTTTCAGACAGACCTATCACAGAGTCATACTGCGTATCTGTCAGCCCGGTCAACCGCGAAAGATACAGTAGGTACTGTTCAATCTTGAGAGGACCGCGGGAGCATGAAAGCAACCCGACCACCCCTGGAGCCATGGGGTATGTCGTGAACCGAGTCTCACGCACACAAGGCGAGGATCAGCACGCTCGATGGTCGGACAGGGAAGACTACGAGGATATTAGTGTACCCAACCTGTTGCCCAGCCGACAGTTGATTGAAGGTCTCAAAAATAAAATAATAAAATTCCCAAAGGAATAAAATTTAAAAGTTAAATCTTCCAGGAGACTGGCTCCTGAGAGAGCCACGTCTTCTCCTTCTGCTAGGCAGAAAAAAAACTGAGGTCTGCTAGCTGTAGGTGGGAGGGTAATGTCCGGAGGGACCGCCCCCCTGGGCGGGGCTGTTCAGCTCTGGTTTGTTCTAGAATGTTTTAACATTTAACATTCTGCCTAGGTCTTCTCCTGCAAGCAGGGACATATACCCACACGTTCAGTGATTAAGAGCCGCCCTGTCGGTCCATGGATGATAAGAGAAATAGTACCAATAGACATATAAAAACCAAGTCCCTTATCTAATATAGGGAATAATACCCAGAACATATCCCATACGTGATTCCAGTGACGGCATGCACAGGTGACTAAACTAGCATATGTCTCCCTAGAAGAGGGAGACAAATAAAGCAGCATGCATATCCACCCTCCCTCAAGACACAGACACCCCCAAATTCAACCAAAAACAATGACCGCGTCACTATCTAAATAGACCCCCTATAGTACGTTCCTAAACAGGACAATGAATCCCTGAATCAGGTGATATATGTACACTATTCCTGGGTGGAACTCAATGGCTGGAGTATTCACATGAATGGAAAATTGTTAATTGAATATCACACATCAGTAACAGACAGCTGAATCTTGAAGTAATGAAAAAAATCGATCACAACTCCAAAAATAATGAAAAAAATTGTATGTATGTTTATGTCCATTTAAAATAGTCACCCCAAGCGATGTAGATATAGTCTCAAATAATTCTCCTTGTAATCAAAAGGTCTTAAACGGATATGGATCGTATCAAGCACTGTGAAATAATCATACCATGTAAGTAGACTCAAAAATACATTCAGAGCTGAGTAACTGCAATTAGTCAAGATAAGTATAGCCACAAGAGATGGTGTCCCACTTCATGCGGGTACTTTCCATCTGTTCAAAAAATGATATATGTTCAAAGGCTCATAATTCATAAAATCACTTGCTGTTTTGACTGCCAGGCATCATTTGTCCATTACTGCATATATATCCACAGTGCTGGATACATCACTCGTTGACAAGTGGTATTGATATACAGCAATATTCAAGGCAGTTTTCCCAAACCGTTTAATGTGCAGTATTACTCACTGTTTTGAAGCTAGGCGGCACTCACAGGGATTATAACCAGTTCATCGGTACATATATGTCCATAGCGCTGAGTGCACGGCTTATAAGCAAACAGATGAAGATGGTATGCAGGTGAGGCTGTGATTAGTATTTCTCTGAATAAAAGATATAGTAGGCTCCAATCCAAAGTTGTTGTAAGATAAGTCTGTATTGAGAGTGATAGTTTTCCTGATGTCAATCAGTTTAAATCTCCATGTGATATCCTCCAGACAGCAAAGGTTGCGGCTCCAAAGTGAACCTCACTGAGCCAATGAGGGGGTGGCTCGGTAGGGGGTAAAACGGGGGTGCTACTCCCAAAAGATTACATGTTTCATTCCATATTCCCTGGAACTTCTTCAGAACTGGGGAACAGTTTGCAAACACTCGCTTACTTATGGGGCCACAACCCACCCTTAATTGTTTCAATAAAATACAGGTGCTATTAACCCATTTACTAGTTAACCATTTAATGTGATAAACACGCAAGTGCTCTAAACTATTTAAAATTGCAACAGTGTGCCACCCTGCACAATACATAATACCATCTACTATGGAGTTCACTAAAGTGTGCATTTAGATATGAAAACTAGTGATGAGCCGAACACCCCCGAGTTCGGTTCGCACCAGAACCCGCGAACGGACCGAACGTTCGTACGAACATTAGAACCCTATTAAATACAATGGATGCGAACGTTCGAATTCTAAAGTGCTAATTATAACGACTATTATGCATGTTATTGTCCTAAAAAGGGTTTGGGAACCCGGGTTCTTGACCAGGGGACATGTATCAATGCAAAAAGAAGTTTTAAAAACGGTCGTTTTTCGGGAGCAGTCATTTTAATGATGCATAAAGTGAAAAAAAAAAAGTCAAATATTCCTTTAAATATCGTACCTGGGGGGTGTCTAAAGTATGCCTGTGAAGTGCCACGTGTTTCCCGTGTTTAGAACTGTCCCTGCACAAAATGACACTTCTAAAGGAAAAAAAAGCCATTTAAAACTGCTTGCGGCTTTAATGTAATGTCTGGTCCCGGTAATATGGATGAAAATCTTTAAGAAAAATGGCATAGCTACCCCATGACCCCCCCCCCCTACCCCAGCCCATTACCAGCCCCTTTGGGTCTTGTATGGATATTAAGGGGAACACCGCACACAAAATAAAAAAGGCCCTATATACTCTGAACAGCCGTATACAGGCGGTGCATACAAGACAGGGACTGTAGGTTTGTTCTTATGTAGAATGTGTTTGTAATTTTGAACAGGTACATTGTTTAAGTGTAGCTCCAGCCCAAAAATCTATTTTTTTACTTTTTGGAAAACATAGGTAAGGGTTATCACCCCTGTAACATTTGTTTTGCTGTCTGTGCCCCTGTTCAGAACATTTCACCTCACTTTCCGTCCCAATGACAACTGTTTTTGAAATGTGGTGTTTTTCTTGAAACAAGGATTGGTAATAAAGCATCAGTACAGAGGAGACACCTTTCTCCCATATTAATTCTTACAGGAGAGAATTTTCCTTCCTAGGGGTAGATTTCCTCTCACTTCCTGTTGTCTTCTTGCGTTTGCAAGTAGGAGTCGTTTGTAAGTTGGATGTTTGAAAGTAGGGACCTGCCGTATATACTCTGCAGAAATAGGCCCCTTAGTTGTTGGTACAACACTGTAAGCACTCACAGTTACTCTTGGTTGGTGCTGGAACGCCCTGCTGTCAACTATTATATCAGGAATTGTAATTACATATAATTGTTGAACAGTGGTAGTAAAAATTGGGCCTTTGATGGTGGTGCTGGTGCCACAACACTGTAAGCCCTGACAGTTACTCTTGGTGGGTGCAGCAATGGGCCCTGCTGTGAATTATTAGATCAAGAATTGTAATTGCATGCCCCTGTTGAACAGGGGCTGAAAAATTGGGCCTTTCGTGGTGGTGGTGGTGGTGTTGCCACAACACTGTAAGCCCTCAGAGTTACTCTTGGTGGGTGCAGGAATGGGCCCTGCTGTGAATTATTAGATCAAGAATTGTAATTACATGCCCCTTTTGAACAGGGGCTGAAAAATTGGGCCTTTCGTGGTGGTGGTGGTGGTGGCGTTGCCACAACACTGTAAGCCCTCAGAGTTACTCTTGGTGGGTGCAGCAATGGGCCCTGCTGTGAATTATTAGATCAAGAATTGTAATTACATGCCCCTGTTGAACAGGGGCTGAAAAATTGGGCCTTAGGCACTGGTGGCACAACACTGCAACCCCTCACAGATACTGTACTTGGAGCACAGCAATGAGCCCTGTTGCAAACTATTGCTTCAAAAATTGTAATTACACGCCCCTGTTAAACAGGGGCTGAAAAATTGGGCCTTAGCCACTGGTGGCGGCACCCATAAACAAAAATGATCTTCCAAGCTATCATCATCAATCGTATCATTGAAGACTCGGAGGAGGAGGATAGCCAGTCAACATAACAGCACAGGCACTCAGCATCAGCATCAGTCTTGAAGGGATGTGACATGTTAAAATCAATTAGTCTGTTATATCAGCATCAGGTGTGTGGTAGCTGGTGGTGATCCAAGACTGGTTCATCTTGATGAAAGTCAGTCGATCAACCGAGTCGGTGGACAGGCGCACACTGTGATCCGTGACAAATCCTCCAGCAGCACTGAATGTGCGTTCCGAAAGAACGCTGGATGCAGGACAGGCCAGTAGCTCAATTGCATACTGTGCAAGCTCTGGCCAGTGATCCATCCTCAAGACCCAGTAAGCCAGAGGATTTTCGGTGGGGAAGGTGTCCAAGTCTGACCTTGCCCCTAGATATTCCTGCACCATGTGTCATGGATATGCATTAATGTCTGTCTGCCATCTTACCTTCCTCCTCATGTGTTCATCTAGAGACCAGACCTCCTTCACCTGGCTTCCTTTATAATCTCCTCCCAGCCTGACTCCACCCCAGGCCCTATCACTGAACACTATATTAACCTGTGCACTGCAAGCCTGCTTTGCTGATCAACGTGTTTGTTAGGCATTGTGTGTTTGGGTTCCTGCCTGCCGTGTGCTACGTCTGTCTCTCTGTTACGTTATTGGCTTGTCCCCGACCATCCCTGTCTGCTCGTGACCCTTGACCTTCGGCTCGTTCTTCGTTATCCTTGTCTGCTTGTGGCCCCTGACCTTCGGCTTGTTATTCGGTTCTCTCTATCGTGTGCTGCTGCTTCCCCTTATCCTACGGGGCGTGAGCTAGGAAACTCCAGGGGCCGCGACCTGGTCCCAGCCTGCAGCGTAACATCCTCACCACTAGAGGCCCTGGAGAAGACCAGCTGGGTCTTAGACTCCGCGCCCTGGGGAATCTTGGCTCTCGCTTCCGTTGGGATCCCGGTTGTGCTCCTCTGGTCCCGCTTTCCACAACCACCCAGTTTCCTATCCACAGAAGCCAGCCATAGGGTTCACTACCTCACGGTGCACTCCTGTCCCCCTACGGTGTGCATCTGTCACCTGGCCACAGGTGACCCTGACAGTTTGATCAGCCATGAACCCGGCTGACATCCCGCTTCCCGCGGATGATCCATTGCAGGGCATAGTTCGCAGACTTGAGACCCAGGAATCAAATCAGACCCAGGTGATGCGATTCCTCCAGGATCTGGCTTCTCGATTCGAGCAGCTTCAGGTCTCCTTGGGAACCCCGAATCCGCAACCCCAAGTACAACCAGCGGCTGTACCTATCGCACCAGTCGCAGCCTCACACTCACTAAGATTGCCAGCTCCGTTCCGTTTCTCTGGGGACTCCAAGGCCTGCAGGGGGTTTCTCAGCCAATGCACTATTCATTTTGAGCTTCAGCCTCAAAGCTTCCTATCTGACCGGGCTAAGGTAGCCTATATCATTTCCCTCCTCTCCGGTGAAGCTTTGGCCTGGGCTGCCCCCCTGTGGGAGAGGAACGATCCGGTGGTTTCCAGTCTGTCCGAATTCTTGAAGCTCTTTCGTAATATCTTCGAAGAGCCGGCTCGGGCTTCTTCAGCGGCTAGTGCTGTCTTACGTCTTCGCCAAGAATCTAGTTCAGTGGGGCAATATGCTCTTCAGTTCTGTATCCACACAGCTGAATTGAGCTGGAATAATGAGGCCCTGGTCGCTACCTTTTTACATGGCCTCTCTGACCGAGTGAAAGACGAATTAGCGGGAAGAGCCATTCCCGTCGGTCTGGACGATGTAATTTCATTATGCAACCAGATCGACATTCGTTTTCAAGAGAGGTCCTTAGAAAAAAGATGCCAGCACTCTCTGGGTCCTAGCCAGTCTGAGCTCCCCTCCCTTCATTCCGTGGAGCATCCTCTACCTGCTGAAGAACCTATGCAGCTGGGCCGGACCAGACTAACCCCCGAAGAACGTGCTAGGCGCAGAACTCTGGGCTTGTGCCTCTATTGTGGGGGCAAGGGTCATTTTCGTGACTCCTGCTCGCTTCGTCCGGGAAACGCTCGGGTCTAATACATTTGGAAGGTGGAGTATTGGACCCAGAAACATCACCTTCTCGCCTGCTCTTGCCGGTGTCCCTTCATGTAGGCACTTCTCCTCAGTCAACCCTTGCATACCTGGATTCCGGGGCTGCCGGCAATTTCATGGATTGGAGAACTGCTTCTTCTATGAAGCTTACCCTTTCACCTCTCACTACCCCATTGGTAGTCTCGGCAATTGATGGCACTGTTCTCCCAGGGGGCCCTATTCGCTTCCAGACGCTACCCATTAGGATGTCGGTAGGGATTCTCCACCAGGAGTGGATATCCTTTCTTATTCTACCCAAGGCCTCTACCCCAGTTGTATTGGGCCTCCCTTGGCTACAGCTCCACTCTCCACATGTGGACTGGGTCTCTGGGCAGATCCTGGCCTGGGGTTCCTCATGTTTCTCGTCGTGTCTTCTCAAGGTGACCCCCAAGGAGAGTCTTCCGGTTGCTGCCACTTCTGTTTCTTCTGATCTTCCCGCCGCATACAGCGATTACCGGGATGTGTTCTGTAAAAAATCAGCTGAGGTGCTTCCTCCCCACAGGTCTTTTGACTGTGCTATTGATCTTGTCCCCGGAGCAACTCTACCCAGGGGTCGTACCTACCCTCTGTCCATCCCAGAGACCCAGGCCATGTCGGAGTATGTAGCAGAGAATCTGGAGAGAGGGTTCATCCGGAAATCCTCATCGCCTGCAGGGGCAGGGTTCTTTTTTGTTGCCAAAAAGGATGGTACCTTAAGACCCTGCATCGATTATCGGGGTTTAAATGCGGTTACTATTAAAAATCGATACCCCTTACCCTTAATATCTGAGCTATTCGATAGGTTGAAGGGTGCCTCCATTTTCACCAAGTTGGATCTCAGAGGCGCGTACAATCTCATTCGAATACGGGAGGGTGACGAATGGAAGACTGCATTTAACACTAGAGACGGGCATTACGAATATCTGGTGATGCCTTTTGGTCTGTGTAATGCTCCAGCCGTGTTTCAAAACTTTGTCAATGAAATCTTCAGAGATCTGCTGTACCAGTTTGTTGTCATCTATCTGGATGACATTCTGATCTTTTCTGAAAATCTGCTCGTCCACAGAAACCATGTCCGCACTGTACTTCAACGTCTTAGAGAGAACAATCTCTATGCCAAGCTGGAGAAATGTTCCTTTGAATGTTCTGAGGTCCTGTTTTTGGGGTGCTTTGTCTCATGTTCGGGGCTTCGTATGGACCCTGGGAAGGTCTTGGCTATCACCAACTGGCCTCTTCCTGCTAGCCTCAAGGCCACACAGCGCTTTCTTGGCTTCACTAATTATTATAGGCAGTTCATAAGGAATTACTCTTCCATTGCCGCGCCTATTATCGCTTTGACCAAGAAGGGTGTGAATGCCAGAGACTGGCCTCCCGAAGCTGTCTCTGCATTTCACAACCTGAAACAGGCCTTTGTTTCTGGCCCCCTCTTGAGGAGACCAAATCCTGGGAATGCATTTTTTATTGAAGTGGACGCTTCCTCAATGGGGGTGGGAGCTGTGCTTCTTCAAATCTTTGAGAAGAGACGCCAACCATGTGCGTTCTTCTCCAAAAAATTTTCTCAGGCAGAGAGGAATTATGCCATCGGTGATCGGGAACTTCTCGCAATTAAATTGGCGTTAGAGGAGTGGCGTCATCTCTTGGAGGGTTCCCCTCACTCCATAACGATCTTTACCGATCACAAGAATTTACAGTATCTACAGAATGCTAAACGTCTGAATCCTAGACAGGCCAGGTGGAGTCTCTTCTTTGCCCGTTTTAATTTCACGATTACCTACAAACCTGGTTCCTGCAACGGTCGGGCTGATGCGCTCTCTAGGTCATTTGACACTTTGGACGAGGAGTCCGCCCCTGAACCTGAGCCGATCATTCCCACCTCATGCATTGTTGCCCACTCTACCACCCTGAAGTCTAAAATTCCGCCTGGTAAGACCTTTGTCCCCACTGAGCTAAGAGCTAAGATCCTTCGTTGGGGACATGATTCCAAGGTGGCAGGGCATTCTGGATTCCTCCGATCCTTCCTACTCATCAGTCGTCACTACTGGTGGCCTAATCTCCGCTCAGACGTCAAAGACTACGTTAAAGCTTGTCATGTCTGTGCTCAGTCCAAATCCTCCACACAAGCTCCTGCTGGTCTCCTCATGCCCTTGCCTATTCCTAAGGAACCCTGGGCCCATATTGCCATGGATTTTATCACCGATCTCCCACTGTCTGAGAATAATACAGTCATTTGGGTGGTAATCGATCGATTCTCCAAGATGGCTCATTTTGTTCCTCTTCCTGGTCTTCCTTCTGCCCCTGCCTTGGTTCCCATTTTCATTCGAGAAATTCTCCGCCTACATGGGGCCCCTTCTCATATTGTTTCCGACAGGGGAGTCCAATTCACGTCTCGTTTTTGGAGAGCCTTTTGCAAATCCCTCAATATTGTCTTGGATTTTTCTTCTTCTTACCATCCCCAATCCAATGGACAGACTGAGAGGGTTAATCAGGAGTTAGAGGTCTTTCTTCGCACCTTTGTGTCTTCTCACCATGACGATTGGTCCTCTCTACTCCCGTGGGCAGAATTCTCCCATAACAATCATGTGAATACCAGTTCGCAGAAGACACCCTTTTTCACAGTTTATGGAAAACACCCTCAACTTCCTCTTCCTATGATCTGTTCTCCAGACATTCCAGCTTTGGCTTCGGTTCAGGAGTCTCTCAATTCCGTTTGGGGTCACGTTCATGATTCCCTCCGGGCAGCTGCTGAAAAATTCAAAGGCTTTGCCGACCGCCGCAGGCGTAAACCGCCTTCTCTTCAGCCAGGGGACAAAGTCTGGCTCTCTACCAGGAACATCAAGCTCCGAGTTCCTTCTCTGAAGTTTGCTCCACGATTCATCGGTCCATACACGGTAACTGCTAAACTGAATCCGGTTTGTTTCAAACTCCAGATTCCTAAGAGCCTTAAAATCACTAACTCCTTTCATGTTGCTCTTCTAAAGCCTTTAGTCCTCAATAAATTCTCTCGTCCTCTTCCTACCGTGGCGCCTGTCTCTGAGGATAATCAGGAGTACGAGATCAGTCAAATTCTGGACTCCCGACTCTGTAAAGGCGTTCTTCAGTACCTCGTTCATTGGAAAGGGTTTGGTCCTGAGGAGAGGTCTTGGATCACTGCATCTGAGGTCTTTGCACCTCGTCTGTTAAAGGAGTTTCATCTGAAGTTTCCCTCTAAACCTGGGCCCAGGCGGGGAAGGGGAAGGCCTCGTAAGAGGGAGGGTACTGTCATGGATATGCATTAATGTCTGTCTGCCATCTTACCTTCCTCCTCATGTGTTCATCTAGAGACCAGACCTCCTTCACCTGGCTTCCTTTATAATCTCCTCCCAGCCTGACTCCACCCCAGGCCCTATCACTGAACACTATATTAACCTGTGCACTGCAAGCCTGCTTTGCTGATCAACGTGTTTGTTAGGCATTGTGTGTTTGGGTTCCTGCCTGCCGTGTGCTACGTCTGTCTCTCTGTTACGTTATTGGCTTGTCCCCGACCATCCCTGTCTGCTCGTGACCCTTGACCTTCGGCTCGTTCTTCGTTATCCTTGTCTGCTTGTGGCCCCTGACCTTCGGCTTGTTATTCGGTTCTCTCTATCGTGTGCTGCTGCTTCCCCTTATCCTACGGGGCGTGAGCTAGGAAACTCCAGGGGCCGCGACCTGGTCCCAGCCTGCAGCGTAACATCCTCACCACTAGAGGCCCTGGAGAAGACCAGCTGGGTCTTAGACTCCGCGCCCTGGGGAATCTTGGCTCTCGCTTCCGTTGGGATCCCGGTTGTGCTCCTCTGGTCCCGCTTTCCACAACCACCCAGTTTCCTATCCACAGAAGCCAGCCATAGGGTTCACTACCTCGCGGTGCACTCCTGTCCCCCTACGGTGTGCATCTGTCACCTGGCCACAGGTGACCCTGACACCATGTTTATCAGACGCTGGCGATGGTTGCTGGAACCGATCATACTTTGGGGCTGCGGACTAAAGAATTGTCTGAACGCATCGGTCAGACGGCCACCTTCCCCACCGCTCCTTCTTTGACTGGCCGAAGCCTCAGCAACTCGTTGTCCAGGACCAGGAGTTTGTAACCTCACAGTCTCTGGGAACGCGTTGCACAGACCTTTCTGCAAGGCCTCCCGGAGTTGTCTCATCCTCTGCTCCCTCTGCGACGGTAACATAAGGTCCGCAACCTTACCCTTGTACCGTGGATCAAGGAGAGTGGCCAGCCAGTAATGGTCCCTCTCCTTGATCTGAAGAATACGAGGATCCTTCCGCAGACTTTGCAGGATCAGGGAGGCCATGCAGCATAGGTTAGCTGAGGCATTCGGTCCGGAGTCCTCTGGGTCACTAAGGACGACATGATCCGCAGCCACCTCCTCCCAGCCACGTACAAGTCCACTGGTTTCTTGGTACTGTAAATCATCCCTAAAAGACTGCTGCTGATGATGCTGAGTGCCAGCCTCCACCTCCATGCTGACACAATCCTCCTCCTCCTCCTCCTCTTCCTGTGCGATGGGTGTGACCGAAGGAACACTGTCTGGGTAAAGGGGGCCTTGAGAGGCAAGGAAGTCCTCCTCTTCCTGCCTCTGTTCTGCCTCAAGTGCCCTGTCCATTATTCCACGCAGCGTGTGCTCCAACAGGTGGACAAGAGGTACAGTGTCACTGATGCATGCACTGTCACAGCTCACCATCCTCGTGGCCTCCTCAAATGGTGCCAGGACAGTGCATGCATCCCTGATCATGCCCCACTGGCGTGGAGAAAAAAACCAAGCTCCCCTGACCCTGTCCTGGTGCCGTAGTCGCACAGGTACTCATTGATGGCCCTCTGCTGCGTGTGCAGCCGCTGCAGCATGGCCAATGTTGAGTTCCACCTGGTGGGCATGTCACATATAAGGCGGTTCTTGGGCAGGTTCAACTCCTTTTGCAGCTCAGCCAGGCGAGCACTGGCATTATAAGATCTGCGGAAATGCACACAGACTTTCCTGGCCTGCCTCAGGACATCCTGTAAGCCCGGGTACCTGCCCAAGAACTGCTGCACCACCAGGTTAAGGACGTGAGCCACACAGGGCACATGGGTCAGTTGTCCCTGTCGGAGGGCGGAGAGGAGGTTGGTGCCATTGTCGCAAACCACCATTCCTGGCTTAAGCTGGCGTGGCGTCAACCACCTCTCGGCCTGGCCCTGCAGAGCAGACAGGACCTCTGCCCCAGTGTGGCTTCTGTCCCCCAAACACACCAGCGCAAGCACGGCATGGCATCTTTTTGCCTGCGTACTTGCGTAGCCCCTTGAACGGCTACGGAGCACCGCTGGTTCAGAGGACAAAGCACAGGAAGAGGCCATGGAGGAAGAAGAAGAGGAGGGGGTGGAGGAGAGAGGTGTGTCACAACCACTAGTAGCATTTTGTAGGCGTGGCGGTGGAACAACCTCCAACACTACTGCACCTTGTCCTGCATCCTTCCCAGCTGCCAAAAGAGTGACCCAATGGGCCGTGAAAGAAAGGTAACGTCCCTGTCCATGCCTGCTGGACCATGAGTCAGCGGTAATATGCACCTTACCGCTGACCGCCCTGTCCAGCGAGGCCAAGACATTGCCTTCCACATGCCGGTAGAGAGCCGGAATAGCCTTCCGTGAGAAAAAGTGGCGTTTGGGAACCTGCCACTGAGGAACCGCACATTGCACAAACTCACGGAAGGGGGCCGAGTCTACCAACTGAAAAGGCAGCAGTTGAAGCGCTAGCAATTTAGCCAAGCTAGCATTCAACCGCTGGGCATGTGGATGGCTGGGAGTGAACTTCTTTCGACGGTCCAGCAGCTGGGGCAGGGAAATTTGCCTGCTAGATTCGGACGTCGGTGTACTGCTAGCAGAGTGGCCGCAAGTACTTGGCTGTGACACACTTAATTCTACACCTTCATTCCTCTCAGTGCATGTTTCAGAGAGGACTGAAGTTATAGTGGGGTTGGAGATCCCAGCTGATGCGGTGCAAGGAGAGGTCCGCTTTGTTCTTTGGTGTGGGTCTTTGAGGTAGGCTTGCCAACGAGCTGCATGGCAGGTCAACATATGTCTGGTCAGGCATGTGGTACCCAAGCGGCTGATGTTTTGGCCACGCGATATACGCTTGAGACATATGTTGCAAACAGCAGCTGTGCGATCTGATGCACTAGCCTCAAAAAAGGCCCACACCAAAGAACTTTTTGAATGACGGGCAGAGGCAGCGCCCTGCACAGGCGGAGCTCTGCGGTGTGATTCCGTCGGTGTACTGCCCTTACGCTGGCCACCAAAGGGCATCCTGCCTCGTTGGAGATGTGCCTCCTCCTCATCCTCCTCCTCCTCCTCTCTCCTATTAGGCACCCACGTGGAGTCAGTGACCTCATCATCCCCTCCCTCCTCATCACTGGAGCCAATCTGGCAGTATGCTGCAGCTGCTGGAACATGACTGCCAGATTGGTGTCCTTCTTGAGCATCCCCTCTGTCTGCTCTCACGCTACTGCCTTCCTGTAGCTGGGTTTCATCATCAGACCCTTCGAAACGCTGGGCATCCTCCTGGAGCATGTACCCAACACTGTGCTCAAACAGTTCGGGGGACTCCTCAGGAGGAGGACATGGTGGGTCTAGGGAAGGAGTGACTGATGATGAGTCTGACATTGATACCAGGGAAGAGGACGCTTTGGCAGCTGCTTTGCCAGTACCCTGAGCCTGGGTGAGAGAGGATGAGGAGGAGGAGGAGGGCTTGGTCATCCACTCTACCAAGTCTTCGGCATGATGTGGCTCAACATGTCCAGCTGCCGAAAAGAAGGACAAGCGTGTCCCATGGCCATGTGCTGATGACAATGCACCGCGTCCACGACCAGCACTGTTGCCCCCAGACACAGAGCCTGCTTGCCCTCTTTTATTGCCTCCTGACTGTCTGCCTCTCCTTGTTTGCCTTCCAGACATTCTAATGGATGGCCTGCAGGGAGAAGGGAAAAAAGCAATAAGGGCTACCTTCAGGTGTCCTTCTCTGTCCCTTTACTTAAGGATTTCTAAATATGGTTGAGGATGATTGCTTTCGCACAGAATAGCACAATGACAATTTCCCTGACTGTTCAAAAAACAAGGATTTCAAAGATGGTTGATGAGGAATGCTTTAGCACAGTATAGCACAAGGAGAATTTCCCTCACTGTCCTTCCCTGTCCCTAGAAACAAGGATTAGCACAGTAAACCACAGTGACACTCTCGCTACCTATAGTTTTCTGTCCCTAGAAAAAATGTTTTTTTAAAGATGGTTGATGATCAATGCTTTAGCACAGTATAGCACAAGGAGAATTTCCCTCACTGTCCTTCCCTGTCCCTAGAAACAAGGATTAGCACAGAAAAACACAGTGACACTCTCGCTACCTATAGTTTTCTGTCCCTAGAAAAAATGTTTTTTTAAAGATGGTTGATGATCAATGTTTTAGCACAGTATAGCACAAGGAGAATTTCCCTCACTGTCCTTCCCTGTCCCTAGAAACAAGGATTAGCACAGTAAAACACAGTGACACTCTCGCTACCTATAGTTTTCTGTCCCTAGAACAAATGTTTTTTTAAAGATGGTTGATGATCAATGCTTTAGCACAGTATAGCACAAGGAGAATTTCCCTCACTGTCCTTCCCTGTCCCTAGAAACAAGGATTAGCACAGTAAAACACAGTGACACTCTCGCTACCTATAGTTTTCTGTCCCTAGAACAAATGTTTTTTTAAAGATGGTTGATGATCAATGCTTTAGCACAGTATAGCACAAGGAGAATTTCCCTCACTGTCCTTCCCTGTCCCTAGAAACAAGGATTAGCACAGTAAAACACAGTGACACTCTCGCTACCTATAGTTTTCTGTCCCTAGAAAAAATGTTTTTTTAAAGATGGTTGATGATCAATGCTTTAGCACAGTATAGCACAAGGAGAATTTCCCTCACTGTCCTTCCCTGTCCCTAGAAACAAGGATTAGCACAGTAAAACACACTGACACTCTCGCTACCTATAGTTTTCTGTCCCTAGAAAAAATGTTTTTTTAAAGATGGTTGATGATCAATGCTTTAGCACAGTATAGCACAAGGAGAATTTCCCTCACTGTCCTTCCCTGTCCCTAGAAACAAGGATTAGCACAGTAAACCACAGTGACACTCTCGCTACCTATAGTTTTCTGTCCCTAGAAAAAATGTTTTTTTAAAGATGGTTGATGATCAATGTTTTAGCACAGTATAGCACAAGGAGAATTTCCCTCACTGTCCTTCCCTGTCCCTAGAAACAAGGATTAGCACAGTAAACCACAGTGACACTCTCGCTACCTATAGTTTTCTGTCCCTAGAAAAAATGTTTTTTTAAAGATGGTTGATGATCAATGTTTTAGCACAGTATAGCACAAGGAGAATTTCCCTCACTGTCCTTCCCTGTCCCTAGAAACAAGGATTAGCACAGTAAAACACAGTGACACTCTCGCTACCTATAGTTTTCTGTCCCTAGAAAAAATGTTTTTTTAAAGATGGTTGATGATCAATGTTTTAGCACAGTATAGCACAAGGAGAATTTCCCTCACTGTCCTTCCCTGTCCCTAGAAACAAGGATGAGCACAGTAAAACACACTGACACTCTCCCTACCTATAGTTTTCTGTCCCTAGAAAAAATGTTTTTTTAAAGATGGTTGATGATCAATGTTTTAGCACAGTATAGCACAAGGAGAATTTCCCTCACTGTCCTTCCCTGTCCCTAGAAACAAGGATTAGCACAGTAAAACACAGTGACACTCTCGCTACCTATAGTTTTCTGTCCCTAGAAAAACTGTTTTTTTAAAGATGGTTGATGATCAATGTTTTAGCACAGTATAGCACAAGGAGAATTTCCCTCACTGTCCTTCCCTGTCCCTAGAAACAAGGATTAGCACAGTAAAACACAGTGACACTCTCGCTACCTATAGTTTTCTGTCCCTAGAAAAAATGTTTTTTTAAAGATGGTTGATGATCAATGCTTTAGCACAGTATAGCACAAGGAGAATTTCCCTCACTGTCCTTCCCTGTCCCTAGAAACAAGGATTAGCACAGTAAAACACACTGACACTCTCGCTACCTATAGTTTTCTGTCCCTAGAAAAAATGTTTTTTTAAAGATGGTTGATGATCAATGCTTTAGCACAGTATAGCACAAGGAGAATTTCCCTCACTGTCCTTCCCTGTCCCTAGAAACAAGGACTAGCACAGTAAAACACAGTGACACTCTCGCTACCTATAGTTTTCTGTCCCTAGAAAAAATGTTTTTTTAAAGATGGTTGATGATCAATGTTTTAGCACAGTATAGCACAAGGAGAATTTCCCTCACTGTCCTTCCCTGTCCCTAGAAACAAGGATTAGCACAGTAAACCACAGTGACACTCTCGCTACCTATAGTTTTCTGTCCCTAGAAAAAATGTTTTTTTAAAGATGGTTGATGATCAATGTTTTAGCACAGTATAGCACAAGGAGAATTTCCCTCACTGTCCTTCCCTGTCCCTAGAAACAAGGATTAGCACAGTAAACCACAGTGACACTTTTGCTACCTATAGTTTTCTGTCCCTAGAAAAAATGTTTTTTTAAAGATGGTTGATGATCAATGTTTTAGCACAGTATAGCACAAGGAGAATTTCCCTCACTGTCCTTCCCTGTCCCTAGAAACAAGGATTAGCACAGTAAACCACAGTGACACTCTCGCTACCTATAGTTTTCTGTCCCTAGAAAAAATGTTTTTTTAAAGATGGTTGATGATCAATGTTTTAGCACAGTATAGCACAAGGAGAATTTCCCTCACTGTCCTTCCCTGTCCCTGGAAACAAGGATTAGCACAGTAAAACACAGTGACACTCTCGCTACCTATAGTTTTCTGTCCCTAGAAAAAATGTTTTTTTAAAGATGGTTGATGATCAATGTTTTAGCACAGTATAGCACAAGGAGAATTTCCCTCACTGTCCTTCCCTGTCCCTAGAAACAAGGATTAGCACAGTAAAACACAGTGACACTCTCGCTACCTATAGTTTTCTGTCCCTAGAAAAAATGTTTTTTTAAAGATGGTTGATGATCAATGCTTTAGCACAGTATAGCACAAGGAGAATTTCCCTCACTGTCCTTCCCTGTCCCTAGAAACAAGGATTAGCACAGTAAAACACAGTGACACTCTCGCTACCTATAGTTTTCTGTCCCTAGAACAAATGTTTTTTTAAAGATGGTTGATGATCAATGCTTTAGCACAGTATAGCACAAGGAGAATTTCCCTCACTGTCCTTCCCTGTCCCTAGAAACAAGGATTAGCACAGTAAAACACAGCGACACTCTCGCTACCTATAGTTTTCTGTCCCTAGAACAAATGTTTTTTTAAAGATGGTTGATGATCAATGCTTTAGCACAGTATAGCACAAGGAGAATTTCCCTCACTGTCCTTCCCTGTCCCTAGAAACAAGGATTAGCACAGTAAAACACAGTGACACTCTCGCTACCTATAGTTTTCTGTCCCTAGAAAAAATGTTTTTTTAAAGATGGTTGATGATCAATGCTTTAGCACAGTATAGCACAAGGAGAATTTCCCTCACTGTCCTTCCCTGTCCCTAGAAACAAGGATTAGCACAGTAAAACACAGTGACACTCTCGCTACCTATAGTTTTCTGTCCCTAGAAAAAATGTTTTTTTAAAGATGGTTGATGATCAATGCTTTAGCACAGTATAGCACAAGGAGAATTTCCCTCACTGTCCTTCCCTGTCCCTAGAAACAAGGATTAGCACAGTAAAACACACTGACACTCTCGCTACCTATAGTTTTCTGTCCCTAGAAAAAATGTTTTTTTAAAGATGGTTGATGATCAATGCTTTAGCACAGTATAGCACAAGGAGAATTTCCCTCACTGTCCTTCCCTGTCCCTAGAAACAAGGATTAGCACAGTAAAACACAGTGACACTCTCGCTACCTATAGTTTTCTGTCCCTAGAAAAAATGTTTTTTTAAAGATGGTTGATGATCAATGTTTTAGCACAGTATAGCACAAGGAGAATTTCCCTCACTGTCCTTCCCTGTCCCTAGAAACAAGGATTAGCACAGTAAACCACAGTGACACTCTCGCTACCTATAGTTTTCTGTCCCTAGAAAAAATGTTTTTTTAAAGATGGTTGATGATCAATGTTTTAGCACAGTATAGCACAAGGAGAATTTCCCTCACTGTCCTTCCCTGTCCCTAGAAACAAGGATTAGCACAGTAAAACACAGTGACACTCTCGCTACCTATAGTTTTCTGTCCCTAGAACAAATGTTTTTTTTAAAGATGGTTGATGATCAATGCTTTAGCACAGTATAGCACAAGGAGAATTTCCCTCACTGTCCTTCCCTGTCCCTAGAAACAAGGATTAGCACAGTAAAACACAGTGACACTCTCGCTACCTATAGTTTTCTGTCCCTAGAACAAATGTTTTTTTAAAGATGGTTGATGATCAATGCTTTAGCACAGTATAGCACAAGGAGAATTTCCCTCACTGTCCTTCCCTGTCCCTAGAAACAAGGATTAGCACAGTAAAACACAGTGACACTCTCGCTACCTATAGTTTTCTGTCCCTAGAAAAAATGTTTTTTTAAAGATGGTTGATGATCAATGCTTTAGCACAGTATAGCACAAGGAGAATTTCCCTCACTGTCCTTCCCTGTCCCTAGAAACAAGGATTAGCACAGTAAAACACAGTGACACTCTCGCTACCTATAGTTTTCTGTCCCTAGAAAAAATGTTTTTTTAAAGATGGTTGATGATCAATGCTTTAGCACATGTGACAGCAGGAAGGAAAAGTCACCTGGTTGCATCCAGGGGGGTAGATATATTTCGCCCAGATTCAGGCTTTACGCCGACTTATACAACTAGGTGGAGAGTTGTATAAGGCTAGTGGGCTCATGGATGACTCATACCTCTAGGGAGAGTGTGGGGCGTCGTGCAGACAGAGATGAGGAGACCAGCTGAACCTTGTCAGCTCATTTAGGCCTCTATAAGAACTCCCAGATTCATTAGGTGTTAGCTCATGCCTGGAACCAGACCTGTGTGGACTGTCTAGGGAGAGTGAACCCCTGTGCGGTGAGGCAAAGCCTGTGTGGCTATTTGTTTGGACTTTTACTAAACCAGGGACTTAGGGACTAGGACAGCACTAGGCTGATCCCAGTTGTTAGTTAGGAAACCTGTATGTTTAGTCAGAGGTCAACTTGACCAGGATTTATTTTGGTTATGTTTCTTTTGCTTTGCTGTGTTTTGTCACTGTAAATAGAAAATAAACCGCACCTTTTTTTTTGATTTTGAAAACCACAACCTCCGTTTGCTGGGCCTGTTTTGTGTGGGGAGCCCATCCCGGGGGTCACACACACCCGCTGCCGAGCTAACCCCCTCACAGTTGGTGGAGAATGCGGGCAGTTTTTTTTAAGCCAGCATGGAGGAGATACTGAAGCAGCTGGCTCTAGCAAATGCCAATCAACAGCAGACAAATGCAGGTTTGCAAAGGAGCCTTGCAGCCCAGCAGCAGACAAACGCAACTTTGCAACAGAGTCTGGAGGCTCAGCAACGAGCCCAGCAGCAATCTGAGGCCCGCTTCATAGACCTGTTGCAGAAGCAAGAGCAGAGACTACAACAACAGATGGAAGCAGTAATGCAGCAACGTCCGCAGACCAGTGAGGAAAGCCGTCCCACTAATACCGCGTCCTTTGGGGTGAGTCGTTTATTGACAAAAATGACTGGAGAGGATGATCCAGAGGTATTTTTGACCACATTTGAAAGGACCGCTGAAAGAGAAAAGTGGCCTGAGGAGCAGTGGGCTGGACTGGTGGCTCCTCTGTTAACTGGTGAATCGCAGAAAGCTTACTATGACCTAGAGCCTAACCAAGCAAAAGACTATGTGATGCTAAAAGCTGAAATATTGGCAAGGCTGGGTGTCACCCAGGCTGTCCGGGCTCAGCGTGTGCATAACTGGACTTTCCAGCTTGGAAAACCCCCCAGGTCTCAAATGTATGATCTCATTCACCTGAGCAGAAAGTGGCTACAGCCAGAGACTTTGTCCGCACCAAAGATTGTGGAACGTGTTGTAATGGATCGGTTTTTGAGAGCTCTTCCTACTGCCATCCAAAAGTGGGTAAGCCATGGAGACCCAGAGACGGCCGATGGTCTTGTGGATCGTGTGGAGAAATACTTGGCTACAGAGAACCTGACGGCCTCTTCCAGAGACACTCAGACTTTCCACCCTAAGACCAGACCATCCCCAGGGGCGGATAAGAGGATTCCAAGGGGTGAGGGTGGAGAGAGTGAGAGGGTGGGAGCTCTACCCCAAGTTTGGCGAGAACAGCCTGGGAAATCAGCGGCTCAAGAGGCGGCAAGAAGGATCGTTTGCTACCGCTGCCGGCAAGCGGGACATATTGCAGCCAATTGCCCGGTTGTGGAGGAACCCATGCAGTGTGACTTTCTGACGGGCAGACGTCAGTCGCTGTGTGCGACAGTCGCATGCACTGCCATTCGAGGAACTGAGAAACATTTATGCAAAGTGTGTGTTAATGGTAGAAATGTTGTGGTATTGCTGGATTCAGGTAGCCTTGTGACCCTGATAAAGGCTGAGTTAGTTAAAACAGAGGTCTCTGGGAATAGCAAGGTAGCTGTTATTTGTGTGCATGGGGACACCCGAGAGTATCCAGTGACTACAGTGTGTTTCGAGACCCCCAAAGGTACCCTCTCTCATCCAGTGGGCTTAGTATCTCAGTTACCGCATGACGCCATTGTGGGAAGGGATTTTCCGAAGTTCTGGGAACTGTGGGATGATCCTGAGCCCCTCACTGGTGCCCCTATGTACCAGGAATGTGATAGCCAGAACTCCCCTGAGAGTGGTGAGGACTCTCCGGAATTTCCCTTATCAGTATTGGCAGGGGAGACTCAAGAAACTGGAGAGGAGCCCACCTCCTCAGACGAAAACCTACCGTCTGTGGAGTTTTCTGATCTTGAGGTTCACAGGGAAAACTTTGCCACAGAACAGTTGAAAGACCCCGCCCTAATAAAGGCACGGGAAAACGTAGTGAAAATAGATGGTGAGTTAGTGAACCCAGATAATACCTGCACTTACCCATACTTCAGCGTAGAGAAGGACCTACTGTATCGGGTGGCAAAAAGGGCAGAAGAAACCGTTGAGCAGCTTGTGGTGCCCAAACCTTACAGGAAGTTGGTGTTGGAGTTGGCCCATGGGCACATTCTTGGAGGTCATCTGGGGACAGAGAAAACCCGAGAGAGGGTATTACAGAGATTCTATTGGCCGGGGGTGATGAAGGACGTAGAAAATTATTGTTCCTCCTGCCCTGTGTGTCAGAGGTTGGCCCCGATGCCACATTTCCGTAGCCCGCTGGTCCCTCTACCCATCATTGAGGTCCCGTTTGAGAGGATCGCCATGGATTTGGTAGGTCCTATAATCAAGTCCACTAGGGGACACCAGTACATATTAGTTATAATGGACTATGCCACCCGTTATCCAGAAGCGATCCCTCTCCGAAATACCTCGGCCAAAACCATAGCCAAAGAGCTATCTCTTGTTTTTAGCCGGGTGGGTATTTGTAAAGAACTGCTTACGGACCAAGGTACACCCTTTATGTCCCGGGTTATGAAAGAGCTGTGTAAATTGTTCAAAGTGACGCAATTGCGTACGTCTGTGTATCACCCCCAAACCGATGGGCTGGTTGAAAGATTCAACAAAACCCTAAAACACATGTTGAAGAAAGAGGTGGATAGAGATGGAAAGGATTGGGACTGTTTACTTCCTTATTTGATGTTTGCTATTAGGGAGGTGCCCCAATCCTCTACGGGATTCTCCCCCTTTGAGTTACTGTATGGGAGACACCCAAGAGGGCTGTTGGATATTGCCAAGGAAACTTGGGAAAGTGAGAGTTCTCCCCACAGGAGTGTGATTGAGCATGTCGCCCTGATGCAAGATCGAATTGCACAGGTAATGCCCATCGTGAAGGAACATTTGGCCCAAGCGCAGTTGGCACAGCAGAGAGTGTACAACCGTGGAGCCAAGACCCGTACCTTTTCCCCGGGGGATAGGATATTGGTACTTGTCCCTACGGTTGAAAGTAAATTCCTTGCCAAATGGCAAGGCCCCTACGAGATAATGGAAAAAGTGAGCGAAGTGAATTACAAGGTCAGACAACCAGGAAGGCGAAAGCCCGAACAGATCTATCACGTTAATCTGTTGAAAGCCTGGAGGGATAGAGAGTCCCTAGTCGCAGACACTTGGTCACCAGCTCAAACTGGTTGCGTGATTCCTGAGGTTGGAATAGCAGCCACCTTGTCACAACCCCAACAACAGGAGGTTAAGGAGTTTGTGCTTCGCAACAAGGAGGTATTCTCTGAGCTGCCGGGACAAACATCTGGGGTAGAGCATGACATCATTACCCCGCCCGGTGAAAGGGTGAAGTTAAAACCCTATCGGATCCCAGAGGCTCGACGGGAGGCAATACGGGAGGAAGTACAGAAAATGCTGAACTTAGGGGTGATAGAGGAGTCCCAAAGTGATTGGTCTAGTCCCATCGTGTTGGTGCCTAAACCGGATGGGAGCTGGCGATTTTGTAACGATTTTCGTCAGTTGAACAAAGTTACAAAATTTGACACCTACCCCATGCCACGTATAGATGAGTTGATCGACCGGCTGGGAACAGCCCGATACATGACGACTCTTGACCTCACAAAAGGGTATTGGCAAATCCCCCTGGCCAAGTCGGCCAAAGAGAAAACCGCATTTGTAACCCCAGACGGGGCGTTCCAATATAAAAGAATGCCGTTCGGGTTACAGAATGCGCCGGCCACATTCCAGCGGAAAATGGACCAGATGCTGAGGCCCCATCGGAAGTATGCTGCGGCTTACCTGGATGGCGTAATTGTCCATAGCACAGATTGGGCCTCACATCTGCCAAAAGTGCAAGCAGTCCTGGACTCTGTTCGGGAAGCGGGGTTTACGGCTAACCCCAAGAAGTGTACCATTGGGCAGGAGGAGGCCAAATATCTTGGGTACACCATTGGGAGGGGAGTAATAAAACCCCAACTCAACAAAGTCGAGGCCATCCAGAGTTGGCCACGTCCCAACAGCAAGAAGCAGGTACGAGCCTTTCTGGGAATCGCTGGGTATTATCGGCGATTCATTCCCCACTTTGCTTCTAAGGCTGTGCCCCTAACCAACCTGACGAAGGGGAAAGGGTCGGTCATGATTAAATGGACCCCCGAGGCTGAGGCAGCATTCCAATTCTTGAAACAAGCCTTATGTAGCCAGCCAGTGTTGTACTCACCCGACTTCTCTAAAGACTTTGTCGTACAAAGTGATGCGTCAGATGTGGGGTTAGGAGCAGTATTGTCCCAGGTCTGGAACGGGGAAGAGCACCCAGTCATTTACCTCAGCAGGAAGTTGAAGTCCCATGAGGTAAATTACGCCACCGTTGAAAAGGAGTGTTTAGCGGTGAAGTGGGCTCTAGATTCCCTTCGGTACTACCTGCTAGGTAGGCACTTTGACATGGTTACGGATCACGCTCCGTTAAAGTGGATGGCTCAAAACAAGGAAACAAATAGAAGAGTGAATAGGTGGTTCCTGGCCCTCCAGGAATTCAACTTCACAGTAAAGCATCGCCCTGGCGTTCAAATGGGGAATGTGGATGCTTTGTCTCGAGTACATGAATGCCTGATTGCTGGTGTTCCAACCCCGAGGTTAAAACAAGAGGGGGGGGTATGTGACAGCAGGAAGGTAAAGTCACCTGGTTGCATCCAGGGGGGTAGATATATTTCGCCCAGATTCAGGCTTTACGCCGACTTATACAACTAGGTGGAGAGTTGTATAAGGCTAGTGGGCTCATGGATGACTCATACCTCTAGGGAGAGTGTGGGGCGTCGTGCAGACAGAGATGAGGAGACCAGCTGAACCTTGTCAGCTCATTTAGGCCTCTATAAGAACTCCCAGATTCATTAGGTGTTAGCTCATGCCTGGAACCAGACCTGTGTGGACTGTCTAGGGAGAGTGAACCCCTGTGCGGTGAGGCAAAGCCTGTGTGGCTATTTGTTTGGACTTTTACTAAACCAGGGACTTAGGGACTAGGACAGCACTAGGCTGATCCCAGTTGTTAGTTAGGAAACCTGTATGTTTAGTCAGAGGTCAACTTGACCAGGATTTATTTTGGTTATGTTTCTTTTGCTTTGCTGTGTTTTGTCACTGTAAATAGAAAATAAACCGCACCTTTTTTTTTGATTTTGAAAACCACAACCTCCGTTTGCTGGGCCTGTTTTGTGTGGGGAGCCCATCCCGGGGGTCACACACACCCGCTGCCGAGCTAACCCCCTCACACACAGTATAGCACAAGGAGAATTTCCCTCACTGTCCTTCCCTGTCCCTAGAAACAAGGATTAGCACAGTAAAACACAGTGACACTCTCGCTACCTATAGTTTTCTGTCCCTAGAAAAAATGTTTTTTTAAAGATGGTTGATGATCAATGCTTTAGCACAGTATAGCACAAGGAGAATTTCCCTCACTGTCCTTCCCTGTCCCTAGAAACAAGGATTAGCACAGTAAAACACACTGACACTCTCCCTACCTATAGTTTTCTGTCCCTAGAAAAAATGTTTTTTTAAAGATGGTTGATGATCAATGCTTTAGCACAGTATAGCACAAGGAGAATTTCCCTCACTGTCCTTCCCTGTCCCTAGAAACAAGGATTAGCACAGTAAAACACACTGACACTCTCCCTACCTATAGTTTTCTGTCCCTAGAAAAAATGTTTTTTTAAAGATGGTTGATGATCAATGCTTTAGCACAGTATAGCACAAGGAGAATTTCCCTCACTGTCCTTCCCTGTCCCTAGAAACAAGGATTAGCACAGTAAAACACACTGACACTCTCCCTACCTATCCTTCTCTTTCCCTAAACTAAAGGAATCCAGGTTAAGCAAGAAAAAAAAATGTCACTGTCCCTGCCTATGCTTCTCTTTCCCTGCTCCGGAACACACTACACTAGGCCACCGTGCTGGCGGCCTTTTATAGTGTGGGGCGTGTACTAAACACCCTCAGCAATAATTGGCCACAGGCATCCTGCCTGTGGCCAATCATTGCTCTCCTCGCTGCCGGCGCTGTGATTGGCCAAGCATGCGGGGTCACAGTGCATGCTTGGCCAATCACAGCGCCTGGATGACACTGCGATGGCGTAGTGCATTGTGGGCCGTTTGCGTCACTCGAATTAGGTGCGAACGGCCCAAATCGTTCGATCTTCGTCGAACGATCGAACAGCCGATGTTCGAGTCGAACGTATGTTCGACTCGAACACCGAGCTCATCCCTAATGAAAACCATATATTGCATCAAATCATCAGTCAGCAAAGTATAATTGAGTGGTAGGTAATATCTCCACTACAAATACACAGGTCACAGGATAGTTCTGACAATATGGTGAGCCGTCCATACACCATCCAATGTTCACCCAAACGAGTCCAATACACCAGGCACCGCAGGAATTGTCGGCTAAACATTATCCCATCCATCAGTGTAATAAGCGTGTACATTGCGGTACTAGGTATCTTTATTTAGAGAGAAGCAATTTATTCCAATGATCAGACACGGTGGGTGAAGACTGGATCGTAGTACACCGGGACTCCCCAGATGGCTAGCCATATATGCTTCATTGGATCAGATAAAAATGTATGTGGACATACCGTATATTAACTCCCCTTGTCAGCAAGCTGCCGATAGATCAATTTCAAAGATCATCGGCAGTTCACCTCATTATATATAAATGAAATCAACCAAAGCAGGAGCCCCTAGTAGTCAGTGGAGTAAGATATCCATACACAGCATGTTCCCCTCTAAATGAATCCAAAATAAAGCAATCTTGTAGCCATATACAGCAAATTGAAAATAATTGGGGAAGCCAGAGCAAATGCCCCTTGTAGTTGTTTTGGAGGCATATCCATACACAATCCGATATCCTCCCAATGAACTCACCCTGTCAAACAAGGCAGTAAATTGTGTCTGTGTACATCAGTGTTAACCCATTCAGCACCACTGGTAAAGTGATGCATAATGTCTTAAAACTATCTCAAGTAGTAAATATTTTTACTTAAAGAAAAGCAATTTATTCTAATGATCAGACACGGGGAGTAAGGACTGGATCGCAGTACAGTGGGACTCCCCAGCGGACTAGCTATAGTCACTACATTGGATCAGATAGAGGTCGATGCAAATATGCCATGTCATGTATTACCTCCACTTATCGACAAACTGCCGGTAGATCAATATCATAAGCAATTAATCTCATTTTGTATAGATTAAATAAACAGATCAAAAAACCCTTTATGGTCAATGGCGTAAGATTTCCATACACAGTGTATTCCCCTCTAAAGGCATCGTAAAAATAAAAATAAAAATAAAGCAATCCTGTAACCGTGTGCAGCAATTTAAGTGGTTGGGGAAGCCAGAGATAACACCCCTTGCAATTGTTATGAAGACCTGTCCATATACGATCCGATCTCCTGCCAATAGGCTCAGCATATCAAACGGGACAGTAGATGGTATCCATGTGCCGCAGTGCTAACCCATCCAACACCGCAGCTAACCAAGTGATACATAATAGTATCTTAAAACAGTTTATTATATATTAATATAATTAGTCTGGCACAATGGGTGAACATCGGGTCGCAATTACACAGGTCACTCCAAAGAGCTACTAGTGAATGATTATCATACAGGGGAGTTGAAACATGTCGCATATCGAGCTGGTATTTATATGCACATTTAAACATAAAGGAGCCACTATCGGATCATAAAAAACATTGTAAATACATGTCATTATTTAACCCTCCTAGCAGTATGATTATTTCAGATTTTAGGTGCTGAAAGCGGTACCATTATTTTGCATGGAAATGTGGCGTTTTATATTGTAGGCCTGTAATTCTTAGGAATAACTCACTTAAATCTGTCCAAACTAGAGTCTAGTAGACATCTCGGGTATGATAAAGTTTGAAACACAAAATCATAAATTATAATATAATAAATAATAACAAATAATAATTTAATAATAATAATACTTTTTATTCAATACATTTTAGTAAATAATATAATCAAAAACACTGACTTTTTTTTTCTCAAACAAGGGTGCAATATTAGAAGTCATATTGCGTCAGTAAACGTCTCGGGTATGGAAAATTTTAAAACAAGGTACAGCACAAAGTCCAATGTCACAATCGGAACAATAGAAACGGGTTTCTTTTCGGATTTTCCTTCCGGTGTCATCACGCTTAGAGCAGCAAACCACACCACACATCCTTGTGGGTGCTGTCTTCTTTTCAGTTGGTGGAATGTAGTCCATAAAGTGACGACAAGTCAGGCGTTTCGGGTTCACAACGCCAGCAGCCCAACGTCCAGATCTTTTTACAGCCGTTGGCGTCTGGTGCTTCAGAAATATGACTTCGGCAACCTTCCACACAAAGTCTGCATGAATCATAGGCCTGTCACTCTTTTTTTTCAGGAGAATGAATGCATTCCACAGGCACTGTTCAAGCAGATGCCTGAAGATTTTTTTAGAATATTTTTTTTGTTGCTTCCTCATGGCTGGATAAAAGGTCATGGCCTGGTCAGCCCTGTCCACACCTCCCATGGTATTGTAATCCAACACGACCTGTGGCTTCATTACATCTTTTCCACTACTGGTATGTACCATGACAGTAGAGGTGTTGTGAATGGTACTCATAAGGCACACGTCTCTTTTGTCATGCCATCTCAGTGCCATCATTTTGCCTTTCTGCCAGGTAACTATTTCTCCTGCCTTGAGTTTTTTATTGGCAAAGGTTGGCGGCATGTCACGCCTGTTAGGCCTAACGGTCCCATATGCATCCATCTTGTTCAGAAGGAGGAACTCATAGAGTTCTGGGGACGTATAAAAATTGTCTGTGGTGACACAGTAGCCCTGGTTCAGCAATATCTCAATCAAAGAAAGAACCAAAACTGCTGAATCGTTCGCTGAATTTGGTCCCTTTCCCGGTGTAGAGGGGCAAATTCCAGATGTACCCAGTGCTGGATTCACACAGCATAAATGACTTTATACCAAATCGAGCTTGCTTTGATGCGATAAACTGTATCCAGCTAAGTCTTCCTTTGTAGGCCATAAGACTTTCATCAATACTTATGTCTCTGTCCGGCACATAGGTCTGCTGGAAATTCTTCAGAATAAGTTGATAAATATCCCAAATTTTTATCAGTTTTGGAGCTGGATGAGAACTCTCATCAAAGTCTTCATTATTTGCAAAATGCAAATATTTCATTATGAGCGAAAATTTGTATTCCGACATAATGGTGCCAAAAAAAGGAGTGGCCAGTAATTTGTTGGTTATCCAGTACCATTTCTGAAGTATTATAAGGCCCAGAAAGTTCCAGATGTCCTCTCTGGTTACCGGTTCCCATTTTCTTGAAAACCGCTGATGGGTAGCAGCTTGTTGCTCCTGGTAGCAATTTGTCTCCATAACAATTTTGGCAATAACCTCATCCGTCAAAAAGAGCTTGAGGTATGCCAAGGGGTTGTCATCCTCAACATCCACTTTGATCCCAGGTGCTTCAGTAAATGGAAATCTTGGGGGCGCTACGTGCTCAGTACCGCAATCTATCAAGCACCAAGTCCGCACATCGCTGGGCACAGTCGCAGGATCATCGCTGAAATTGCTTTCTGCGTCTGATGACGAACTTCCCCATGAGTCGCTGTCACTCAACTCCTCTGCAACCCATTCTGTGTCGCTGTTTTCCAGCAGGTGTTACGGTCATAGTCCTAACCTCGCTTAAATGCTTAAAATAAGTGATTAAAACCTTTTGTCTATATAAAATGAAATCAAACGATAGCGTCGGGAAAAGAGAAAACAATGACATTTATTTATACAGAACTGGTACCACCTAATAGCAAGGTGATACCAATGTTACACGATATATAATAGGAATATTGCTATGACAAACATGATACCAATGTTACATGATAATAGGAACAAGAGAGCAAACGCGAAGTAATATTAATCTTAAACATGGGAGAGAGAGAGAGAGGGAGAGAGGCAGAGAGGCCGAGCGAGAGGGAGAGAGAGAGAGGGAGAGAGAGGGAGAGAGACAGAGAGAGAGAGACAGAGGGAGAGACAGAGGGAGAGACAGAGGGAGAGAGGGAGAGAGAGAGAGAGAGAGCTTATTACGTCACCATGTCGTCTGCGTCAGATCTTCATTCGCAAGGGCTCTAGCCATGAGTGTATCTGACTTTTATACCCCCTATGCCCACCAGAACCCAAAATCCTGTGGTCTCATTGGTTTAAAGCTGACCACCTGATTGGTTGAAATCTCAAACCTCTCTACTTAGCCTTCCAAATCTAAACCAGAAATACTTGCTGCTTTTATCAGATAGGTGTGTTCCTTTGATGCTCAGTTCAACAAGTTTCTCACATTAGCAAGCATGCTAAGATAAATTTAAGTCACCTTAATAATAAAGTATTGTAAAAAACATATACAACCATATATACACGTAGCTTCTTGTTATAAATATGGATTTGAAAAATCTCCACCACAGTCCCCCCTGAAGTTCATTCTTGAACTTATGAAGTCCCTTAATGATTTTGTACCCACCCACAACGGCCCAGAAGCCCTGACCCTTCCCCCACCACCACTGCGGCCTCTTCCTTTCTTGAACCCGCCATAACCCATCAAGGTAGACTTGAGACAGTTCTGGTGCCTTTGAGACTTCACATCTGACCCATGAGAGTCTGTACTGCAATGCTTCATCGCCCCGCTGCATTGAAGGAGCGGAATTCAAACATTACTGGCGGGATCCTTGCATATTTAGTCCTGTAGCTTGGAAATATGGTGTTATGATTGTCACGATTGGATCGGACCGCGAGACAGCACTTTTCAGCATGGTGAAGGAAAGTTTCAGAAGAGTCTTATTCGTGGCACGTTTTTCTTAAGAGATGCGTTGCTTCTTCAGGTGGTGGTTGGGCGGGCCTCCGGACAGTCGTGCATAAATACAAAAAAAAAAAAAGAACAAAAAGGAGAATGTCAGACAAGAGTAGTGGCGTGGCCACTAAGACTGAATATCTTATGAGGGGTGCAATGTGGACGAGTAAGGTGGGATCCCCACAGGGTACCGAGACCGAGCCACGGCCAGTATCATTGATTGCCCTTGATGGTAGGGATAGTCAACACTGTCTGCTATTGTCAGGTCCCTGGGTTCACCACACCTGCTCACGGGGCTCAGGTTAAAGCAGTGGGCAGATTAGGGGGGGTAAAATTACATTAAGACATGGGACCTGGATGTCCAGGGATACTTTGTGAAATATGGTATTTGTATGTTTCAGGAACCCATTCTATGGAACCCACTGGACTCTTAAAAAAATGGAGTCAGGCAGAGACGGTAAACCCTTACAATTCACAACTCATCTCTGATATTCAAACAAAAGTTCCAGAAGATGAATACATTTATTTTCCAAGATAAAGCAGAATATGAACCAAAGAAAGTAGGAAAGAGAAAAGAGAAAAAAGAATACAATAAGCAACAAAACATACAGGTTCAATGCTGCTTTGACCCAGACCGTTTGTCACCCATTTCCCTTTATGTCAAAGAGCACTGACTCTGCATTCAAAAAAAAACAAACAAACAATATATAACTGTCCTGAAACAGTGCCTCGAAAAATAATATATTGTGGCTGTTGCAGCAGCAGCTTGGCAGAAAAAAATAAAAAAATAACTAAAAATAAAAATAAAATAAAGGAGGAAAAAAATAAAAATAGATAACTCTTCTATCCTATTAGTGATCAACAGGTGAACAGGATCACTGTCACTAACCATTTACAAGTCGGGTAGAAAAACAAAAAAATAAAAATATTTTAAAAAGGAGAGGCTAAACCAATGGTTGCCAAAAAAACTTTTTTAGAATTTAGTCACCCCGACTGTCCTTTAATATTACAGATTGAACAGGCTTATCCCTAGAACAAAAACAAGAAAAATATAGTTCTAGGGTCCTCTCTTAAATGCGCAAGCTACTCTAAATCGGTCTCTTAATAGTGACCCGCATTGGGACCGCAACAGGGTGGAGTTTACTAAAGTTTTTGGCCCCAGAACATCCTGATTTCCATCTCCCTTGTTATCTCCTCCCATGCTCCACCTCAGGACTGCTCCAGAACCTCTGGACCTCCCCACCTTTAAAACCATACGCCCAGCCAGGCGCTCCCCTTTCCACACCTAAATACTCTTTTTTTTTCCAGGAAGCCTACCCCGCCTCCACCTAAAATGTTACCCCAGCCCGCTCCATATCAGATAATTCCCAGCGGCTATTATTTTTGTTCCACCCCCTCCTCTTAGATTATCAACCCCTAGAAAAGGGCCTTTTTATTCACGCCTTGCCCGAACTGTTGGCACCAATTAAATCCTGTTGCCCAAAGTTTAACTACCCATCTTTTAACTCCTCCCCGAATCCCAACGGAAGTTTCACTAAGTGTAAGGGGATGTCAGGTTTTATAAAAAAAACTTTCTTTCGGGGCTATAGGGGTGAAACCCGGGGTTCCTTCTATATCCCTCCCAAGGACAAGAGTGTAGGTACAATAGACTCCCCGAGGTAGTGTACCCTGCTGAGTACAATTCAACCTGATGCTGAAAACAGTGTATCATTAGCCATGTGATGTCAGCATCAGTACCCCAGCATCCGGTATTGAGTCTAACACCTACACCATCGAAGCAATGACAAAAACCCACAAAATTCTATCCCAGTGACCATGCCCAGGGTATATCATGCACCCCTACCTATTGTTAGGTTCAAGAAACACCCTTGTTCCATGCCTAACGCCACATCAGTATCCTCTAGGTCAAATAACCAAACTCGCCTATATCCCAAATAATACCCAGGTGCTTCCTTCCCAGCAATGATCTCCCCATCCAGAACACAGCGTGAAATACATTCACCACTGTGTATTGGCCGTGCAAGGGACATTGTGTTCACACCTCTGACAGAGGGAAATATCAACCTGCCCCCAGCTTCCGTACCCTCTGATCACAGGTGGGTTCCTTAGCCACAAATGCAACAAGATAGAATCCCCAGTCAGTAAGCCACGGGTGCCCTCAACTCTACAGACCGAGTCTGCATTTCTGTAACACCTTTCACAATCCAAACCAGTACAGCCCATCCAGGCATTCGACTACCACTTTGGATTAGTGTAGGCGACGTGTTTTGGCACAGTCTCACTGAGTGGTGATGCTAACTCATCAGGCCACTGCCCCTCATAGAGAGATTTGTACAATCAGCTTGATGCTGGTTGACAACTCCACCTGCCCATGTGTGCACACCAGAGCCAATGACATATATCTGCCCTGTACCATCTCACACTCTCTACCAACCTCTCACCATGGTTGATGAAATCTTGAGCCACTTTACACTGTGGTTCTCTTTCCCCCCCATATAGTGCTGAACACATTCCTCCTCTCCTGGTTATTCCTCCGAGATAAGCGTCCTGTACTCTGTGTCCGCACATCTCTGGGAGCAAGCCACTGGTACCATGACCGCGCTTGATTCAGTGTGTATTTAGTACATATAGGATAATAGGTTTTCATCAACCATTATAAGATGCTGGAGCGCCATGTGGTGATGGAATACTGTAGATACCTGCACCATATTCAGTGTCCCACCTGTCCCCCAAAAAAAACAAAACAAAAAAAAATTTCCTCCTTTCCATCCCTGTCCAGACTCAAACCCCTCAGAACCAGATGGACTCCAGTGTGTAACCCAGTAGAGTGATAGGATAGTACCCAAATTGACCGTAATATAGGCACAATGTTCCGTCCCTGCCATTAGGGATGAGACTAGTACTAGTTACATTTTGACAACCCTGAACTGAGTCATCCACCACTCCATAGGACTCATAGTCAATTCAGATACTACCCCACCTGCCTGTCTTTATAAGGTGGAACTTGTCACACTGAGTAAGAGTCAGTCAACTCTCCGAGGTTTTTAATTCTGGCCAGTGCAAGTTGAATGTCCTACCCTTTCCCTGATATATAGCCCAGGACCTCCCAATGTGTTCCTGATTATCTCCAACTCCATAGTGTTTATGGTACCCAGTGACCCGCCTCCCGCTCCAAAGACAGTCGCCATCAAGCCTCTCTTTTTCCTAAGTCATGGGATATGGTCTGGATACCCGGATTGAAAACCACCTGCCACCAGGTACACCCAATCCCTCATATAGACTGCACACCTTCTCCCTCCTCTTTCAATTCGGTATTCAGACAGTGTTATACTTCACCCCTACAACACAAGCTGCCTACACTATTCAGACAGGACTCCCATGAATGACAGGAGCCTAGTGCCACACTGGGGCACTGGTCTTCTTGGCCTGCAAGACACAGACAACTAGCTAAGGTACACAAGGACTCTCGGACAGGAAGGACACCTATGGGTGTAAACTGAGGAGAATACGGCATGCCCACGCATACCTCGGACGTGAGGGCTCTTGGAACAGCCAAGCGCTGGTAACACCCCATACAACCTTCCTGCACAATTTTTCCCCAGACTCAACCAAAACTATACAATATGAGGCCAGACCTATACCCTCTCAACTTGTATGCAATCAGGCAGGCCCTCATACCACACATCTGCAGGTAAATCTAAAATAAATGGGAAAACAAAATTGCATAATGTGTATCCAGCTTGAGAAACTGCTGCTACCAGACACACCTGACCAGCAGACTAAGACAAATCCCTTGCAGCACTGAGGCGCTGGGACCACTGAACAGTAGGGGGTACCCGAGCCGACCGGTGTGCCTTGAAACACACAGATATTTATTAGGCAATTGGTAACAAATAGCCACATAAACAGTCCCAGCAGGAAACTATGAGAAGGGTTGGTTTCCCCTATTTCAGAGAGATGGGATTGCTTGGTGACACGGTAGGAAAACAGGTTTGAACTACATTTGGGGACACACAGATAGCTAGGGACATTAGCATACCTTAGCTTCAGGCAATGAGCCAAACTCGTACAGCCAGGTATGGTTGGGCGTGTACCTAATTACAATGACAGCAAGGGGGGGTGTACTTCAGTTAATTGGTTCTGCTACTCAGTAGATCAGAACATACAACACACACTGGGTGGTCCAAAACACAACCGAATGGACTGACAACTAGACATTCCAACTAGATAATGGTGGCGACAACCTAAAACATTTTACATGTGAAACCCGACCAACCAGGAAAAAACACTTTTTTATCACGTTGTTCTCTGGAGGCTACGATTTCCTCTTGTTCTGAAAGCCAGAAAACCCAATTATCGACTCTGAGGGATAAAATTCCAATAACAGTTAGTGATAAACATTCAATTTTTCGCAATTTACAAAAAACAATTCCAGTAACAAGACATTAGCATATGAAACACAAATATACATTACATTACATAACCCGTGCACTTTTTTTTTAAAATACCAAAAATTGTTGAGCTCAACTTTTAATTAATATGTATTACATAATACACATTAATACCACATGGTTTTTGTTTCCCCAAAAAAATTATTCACCATGGTGAGAAAAAAAATAGGATTTTTATAACAGCTTACCTGTAAAATCCTTTTCTTAGGAGTACATCACGGGACACAGAGCGACATAGTCATTACTAATGGGTTATATAGATACCGTCAGGTGCTGGCACTGGCAACTTCCAAAACCGGAAGTACCCTCCCCTATATAAGCCCCTCCCATCCGAGAGCACCTCAGTTTTGTAGCAAAGCAATAAGTGTCCCCAAAGAGGGGCGGGAGCTCTGTGTCCCGTGATGTACTCCTAAGAAAAGGATTTTACAGGTAAGCTGTTATAAAAATCCTATTTTCTTTCTCGTACATCACGGGACACAGAGCGACATAGTCATTACTAATGGGATGTCCTAAAGCAATGCCCAATGATGGGGGGGATACACCATATATAAGCTGAGCGCTATCAGACATGAGGATCTTTTGCGGCCTGCAACACACTGCGCCCAAAGGCGACATCCTCCTGACTTCTAACGTCCACCTGGTAGAACCTAGTAAACGTGTGAACTGAAGACCATGTTGCGGCCTTACAGATTTGAGCCAGGGAGGCCTGGTGATGCACTGCCCATGAAGTTCCAACTGCTCTCGTGGAGTGCGCTCTAACTTTGAACGGAGGCGGTCTCCTTCTCAAGCCATAGGCTTGTATTATGACCTGTCGAATCCACTCGCTAAAGTAGATTTTGACGCTGCCTGACCCTTTCTGGGGCCTTCCGGCAGAATAAACAAAGTATCCGTTCTGCGAATCTGAGCAGTGGCTTTTAGATAAGCTTTAACTGCTCTTACTACATCCAAAGAATGCAATAACTTTTCCTCTACCGAAGTAGGTTTGGGGAAAAAAGAAGGAAGAACCACATCTTGGTTCAAATGAAACCTCAATACCACCTTAGGAAGAAAGGCTGGATGAGGGCGTAACACTACTCTATCCTTATGGATAACCAGATATGGCTCCTTACAGGACATAGCTGCTAATTCCGACACTCTTTTAGCCGAACAAACGGCTACTAGAAAAATCAATTTCCTGGTGAGAAGAACCAAAGAAATATGCTGTAATGGTTCAAATGGTTGTTTCTGTAGAACCGACAGAACCAAGTTTAGATCCCATGGACATATGGGAATATTAACCGGAGGACTAATACGCATCACTCCTTGTATAAAGGCTTTGACTAGTGAATGCGAAGCCAAGGGCCTTTGAAAAATTATTGACAAGGCCGAAATCTGACCCTTGATAGTACTCAAGGCAAGCTTCCTATCTACAGCCCATTGTAGGAAGTCCAGAATCCTACCTATTACGTATTTACGTGGATGCCATTTCTTGGCCTCACACCAGGCGATGTACGCCTTCCAGATTCTATAGTAGATCTGCCTGGATACCGGCTTCCTGGCATTGATCATGGTAGATACCACAGAATTAGAGAGCCCTCTCTTTTTTAGAATGTGGGCTTCAATAGCCAGGCCGTCAAACCTAGGGCTGGTAAGGAAGGGTGGTATATCGGTCCTTGCGAAAGCAGGTCCGGACGATGTGGGAGAGTCCAAGGACTCCCCACTGACATTTTATAATCTCCACGTACCACGCTCTTCGGGGCCACGCTGGAGCCACCAGAATCACTGGTTTCTTTTCTACCCTGATTCTGCGGAGTAATCGAGGTAACCATTGTGGCGGTGTGAATGCATATATCAGCTTGAACTGATCCCAAGGGAACACTAGGGCATCCGAGCCGCAAGCTAGGAGATCCCTTGTCCGAGAGACAAACCTGTCCACCTTTGCGTTGAATCTGGATGCTAGAAGATCTACATCCGATGTTCCCCACCGCTGACATATTGTCCAGAAAACCTCGGGGTGAAGGGACCCTTCCTCTGGGCATAATTGCTGGCGACTTAGAAAGTCCGCCTTCCAATTCTCCACTCCTGGAATGAATACCGCAGATATGGCTGGGAAATATCTTTCTGCCCATTTCAGGATGTAATTTACTTCCCTCTGGGCTGCACGACTCCTGGTGCCCCCCTGATGATTGATATATGCCACTGCTGTGGCATTGTCTGATTGAATTCTGACAGGGGACCCTTGGAGTTTGGATGTCCATGCTACTAGGGCATACCGGGCTGCTCGTATCTCTAAGAGATTGATGGGCAGGGCCTTTTCTGCATCCGACCATCTGCCCTGGAGAGACTATTGCTCCAGTACTGCTCCCCAGCCTATAAGGCTGGCATCTGTAGTGACCACCTTCCAAGAAATCGGACTGAAGGATTTCCTTTTTTCCAGATTCTGGGGAACCAACCACCAACGGAGGCTCTTGCGAACGGAAGGGGACAAGGACATTGTAAGTCTAGGGCCTGAACTTTTTTGTTCCAGGCCGACAGTATGGCCCCTTGCAAATTCCTTGAATGGAATTGACCGTAGGGTACTGCTTCGAATGATGCCACCATTTTTCCCAGCAGCCTCATGCACAGGCATATGGACGGCTGTCTTTTTTGTACCCACTAAGTGGATCAAATCTTTCAAAGACAACACCTTTCCTCGAGGCAAGAATATTTTTCTCTGGCCTGAATCCAACCTTAGCCCCAAGTATTCCAGACTTTTGACTGGTTTTTAGGGCTGACTTGTCTCGGTTGATATCCAACCGTGAGATTCCAGATACTTGATTGTCTTGTGAACGACCACGTCTAGTTTTTTCACTGAGTGGTCTATCAGCAACAAGTCATCTAGATATGCCATTATCATTACACCTTGTGTTCTTAGATTGACCAATAAAGGGCCAGAATTTTTGTAAACACTCGTGCTGTGGCCAAACCGAAGGGTAAAACTCTGAACTGAAAATGGCGCCCTTCTACTGCAAAGCGTAGAAATTTTTGGTGGACTGGAAAGATGGGAATGTGCAAATAAGCATCTTTGATGTCGATCGCGGCTAACCAATCCTCCCCCTTGTAGGGCAGTGGCCACCGATCGGATCGACTCCATCGGAAAGTCCTGATATACAGGAATTTGTATAGCCCTTTTTAGAATTAATATGGGCCTCCCGTCCGCGTTTGCTTCGGGACTGTAAAGAGGTTTGAGTAAAACCCGAACCCTCATTCTTCCAGGGGAACCTCCATAATTACTCCTTGGAGCAATAGTTGTTCTAGTGCCAACAGGAGGGACTCTCTCTTCCGGGGATCCCTTGGCACGTTTGACCTCAAAAATGGGAAGGAGGAGAGTCTTTTAACTCCAAACTGTATCCCAAACATACTGCGGAGAGCACCTATCTGTCTTGATCGTGTCCCGCCAGGTCTCTTGCGAACAACTGGAGTCCTCCCCCCACCCGACTGAGTGGGGGCAACCCTTCAATGAATTTAACTTTGGGGGAGGTTTTGTACCTCCCCTGACCCAGGGTTTCTCATTACCCTGCTATTGTCCCTGTTTTTTTACCCCCGGGAATTGACCGAGGAGGCCGTCGGAACTGTTACACAGCCGATGCCCCAGGGACTGGAGAAGCAGGCCTCTTAAAGAGGGACCTCTAACTCTGTTTTTAACCGGCAAGAGCGTATTTTTACCGCTGGAAATTTTCTGGATATATTTGTCCAGGTTTTCCCTGAATAAGCGTTCACCATGAAATGGGACGCTAACCAGCCATTCTTTACAGGGAGCTTCAGCAGACCAGTTTTTGAGCCATAGAAGCCTACGCATATGTACTATAGACAGCGTAAGGCGGGAGGCCTGATGGACTGAATCCTTTATGGCGTCAACCGCAAAGCCTAAGGCTCTAGGTAGATCAGCTAGGGCAAAGCCTGCTGATCTGTCAAGTCCCTCAAGACCTGTTTCAACTGATCCTTCACTGCTTAGCAGACCCCAATAGCTGCTACTGCTGGTTGTGTCACCAAGCTTGCTGTAGAAAGAAGCAGACTTTCATAAGGACTCCAATCTTTTATCTATTGGGTTCTTGAACATTTGGACATTATCCACTGGACATGTCAGTGATTTATACATACAAGAGATGGCTGCGTCCACTGTAGGGACCTTCCATTTTTTTTTTTTTTTTGATGAACTTATCCTCCATGGGATAGACCACCGGAAATCTCTTGGGGGAATAAATATTTTCTCAGGACGTTCCCAATCCTGGTAAATAAGCCCTTTCAGTAAAGGGTGAAGTGGAAAAGAACAGACAGTCTGGGGGCTTCTAGCGACCCCAACGAGGATACAGTAGTGGTTGATGGTTCCGCAAGGTGCATTTTTAAATGCTGATCAGACCATGTTAGTCAGAGACTGAACCCATAATCTTTCAGCTTGAGATGCTGAGAAAAAGGTTCCCCCACTGTTGACTCCTCTATAACAGAATCAACCTTATCCTGATCCCCTTCAGGCAGGTCGATCCCTGTATGGGACTGTTGCTCTGCTAACAGGCACTTTAAAGGAGGAGATGGAGATCGGGCGTGCTTTCCCTGACAGGGAGGCAGCGATCAATGTTGACAATCTCTCTCTAATCCTCCCAAAGCTGAGGAAAAAACCTCCTCTGTTCCATACACAGGAGCAGGTGAACTGAGGACAGCCACAGTACCAAGTACCCCTGCGGGGTCTCTACGGTCACTTACCTCTGAACTTCAGGGGAGACTGGTGCAGCAGAAGTATGCCCAAGATCCTCAGAGCCCGATGAGACCCCCTTCGCTTCCTGGAAGATTCAGTTCCGGAGCTTCTGGACGGCATATTCCTAAGCCTAAAGCTGAGGTATTCCAGCCGTAATACACCACTTTTACTGAGAATAGTCTAGCACAATTGCTGCAGTTGGTGTCTACTAAAGTGCCTTTCTAGGGGATGCCTGCATCAACCGCCTCTATGTGCCTTTATATTGTTGCTAGCTCTGTCTATGCACTTCAACAGCCAGCTATAATGTGCTTTAAAACACGCTGGATGCCCGCACATGCGCAGTAGCGCCGCGGCGCACACCTGAGCGTCATCCACCCGCTCCGCCCCTTTTTCCAGATCGCCTCTATGAATAGAGGCGCGTGCACGCGCGCGGGCACGTGCGCCTTCGGCGCCTTTTTTGAAAACAACAAGGAGCTAGATGGGAGCCAGGGTCCCTTTGCCGCAGGGCCCGGGGATGGATGAGCGCAGCAACAGGGCAGAGGAGACAGCTTCCCAGGAGAGAACATACCAACTGCCTGGATTTGATTCTGGAAGAAAAAAATCCACATTACAAGAAAAAGAACCATAGCGGCCTCTAGTGTCTAACACAGGTACCGCGGTCTTACATTTTTTTTTTTTTTTTTTCTTGCCTACTATTAAAATTTTTAAATTTTCTCAGTAGTAACAGGCATACACAGAAAATTAGCGGGAATACCGTTAGGTAACAGACAGAAAGACAAATTAGGCTTGGGGGTCCCCCAATAGAACCAAGTTCCTGGGGGCCCCCACTTACCTGTTCCCCGCCGCAGGACTTTGTTTGGTCCACAAAAGCCCAAACTTCACCTATCACGGCAGGCATTGTAATCAAACCTTCAGGGACCGGGTTCCCAAGGATTCCACTCCCCTGGACCTGTATAGCACCCTGCACAGAAAACATCTTGGTCGTGGGTATGACCAGAGCTCTGGATCCCAGGGTCCAGCTCTCCTAAGAGAAGCATTACAGGCAAAACCTTGCTCTTCTCTGCAAGGCCCGGGTACCGACCGTTTAGCTATGAAGCTTTTTTGGTCGGATCCGGAATAGCTTACTGAGGCCCAAAAGAACCTGTACGCAAGCTCAGTGAAAAACACATGTTTCTTCTTGGCCAACACCTTAGACACTGGCAAAAAACTGAGGTGCTCCCGGATGGGAGGGGCTTATATAGGGGAGGGTACTTCCGGTTTTGGAAGTTGCCAGTGCCAGCACCTGACGGTATCTATATAACCCATTAGTAATGACTATGTCGCTCTGTGTCCCGTGATGTACGAGAAAGAAATTAGCAACTTGTACTGTGCTGGAAAAAAACTGTCACTCTTACATTTATCATTCTCCTCCCATTTTCTTCCTCATTACAGACTGACGAAAGAAATGCGTGGTGCAGGAAAAAAGAAATAATGAAATAGCCTATGATACTTTTACCTCCCTTAGACTCATATTTATCCATATGTACAGCTGTCTACATACACCTGTTCTCTGTATACAAACTCCTTGGACCTGAAAAATACTTATAAGCAAAATCATTACTCTATCCTTCATATTTAACCTGCAAAGAATGGTAAACAATAATAATGACATTCCTGTACATTGGTAAATTGTCAATGGCATTCTTTCAAAACCGATTCAAACAAAACCCTCTGTAACCCTTACCTTTCCCGTTCCTACCAAAATACAACAGCCGCGATGCATCGGAGGATCGCCGCGGTAAGTTCGAACATATTCACGTTACTACATACAAACATTCAGATACAAACCACCGTTCCGCCTCTGAGAATCACGAAAGCGTGTACACCTCCATCAACACTCATCATTACAGATTTCTGAAGCCACAGCTCAACTACATCCAAGGTACCTTTATTCTGAGGTTTTGGTCCTCCAGCAAAAGTACCTTCCAAAGGAGTACACCTTACTGTACCCTCTGACCAGATATGTCATCCTTTAAGGGGTCTCATGTCCGGAGCCCCAAACCCAGATCTCATGTGCGGTGCAGCTGTCTGACTGGTGGGGAGCCTAATTTTTTCCCTCCCAAGCATGGACGGCACATTACCCATGACGATTCGAAACGCTTATGAAGTGTCCCGCGTCCAGGACACCCTTGCGCTTTATTTTCGGAGCGATTATGGTTTACGACTTTATTACCATAATCGACCCCCGGAATCCCGGTTATTTTACACGGCCTGACCGGGGCTGTTAGCGTACTACTCCTCACGTTTATGTTAATCACAGGAATTCCGATTATTTTACACGGCCTGACCTGTCTCACGATAAACGTGTTTGTCAGACGAGCTGCAAAGCACCATGAAATCCTCCACTATTCAAAACAATATTATGGCTTCTTTCTACCTGCATCTAGATGTTACAATAATGGTGATGCCCCCTGTTTGCTCTCCACCCAAAACTGTATTACAGTACAAAACTTCACAAAACTGGAACGAAATGTCCTAAACTTTTTTAACGGTACCATTTATCAACCAATCATAATACTTCACCACAAAATCCCTTGCTGAATCGTCTTCTGTAACACAAACACATTTTAGTAAAAGCACTTTCACAAAAAACTATTACAGCCTGGCTCAGGTCATTTGCATGTCAATACAATTCGTTTTACATTCTCACAGATCTGGTTGGAAAGAAAGGGGGGTCATTTCGGGCTGTCAGCAGCTGAGAACATAATGTCACAGATCCGCACTACACCTCTCGCATAGTCTCCACACACACATATTCACACACTTGGTCAAAGATGACCTCTAGACATCACACAAATCAGAATCTTTTCTATCATAACCTGTACTTCTTAAACCCATAACATCTGTTTGGTCAGGTTCCTCCTTGTCCCCCTGTTCATCATTATTCTACCATCCATGCACAATAAGCATCTCTTTCCCAAGCATTTGGCTTGACCGTACCATTTTTTTTTCTTTCAAAATACAATTTCCCAGTCCACCATTCCCAACATTGCATATTTCCCAACTCAAGGCCCCTGTATCAATCCTTTCTTCCTTCGGGGTCAAGTGGTAAGGTTCCCTACGGTTAGACTCCCTCTTTGAAGCGATTTTATTACCCATCCTTTACGGACGAAAGACCTTGAACTGTTTCCCAGAGTTAGCTACTCTCTGACCAATGATTGGGTCGACAGGTACCGCCCCTGTCGCCGTTGCAAACCTTTTTTCAGTACTCTGCCAGAACAACCACTGCTCTGACTATAGTCCTTCAAAAAATAAGCCTGGAAATCTTCCCAACTAAATAAATAGTTTAATCTCCCCGTGGACTTCTCCAAGGTATTCCAAAAAAAAAAAAAAAAATGACTGTATCACAGGGCTTCCCAAGCGTTAAGCTTGATTAGACCCTCTGATTGCTTGTAGTGCAGGAGGCAGTTTTGTTTGCTAACCTGTAACTTCCCATCTCAAACTCTAAACGCCTCTCAAGATGGCCGACAAGCCAAGCCACCACAAAATGGTGGATGACCACCGCACATCTCATGGACATGACAAAATGGTGGATGATGCCCAATTTTTCCTGCCAAAACCAGCTTGGCACATACCACATGGGTTCCCACACACACAGGAAAACAAAAAAATAGTCTCCATCAGATTGCAACACCGAAAAAAACGCACTACTCCATTTGCACCAAACATCAAAATCTGCCCCAAAAGCTTACAATCCCCCCGTTAGTAGTTTACACAGAAAGATAGATTCCCATACATTCAGATAATTCAGTGTGATTTAGTCTCCGTTTCCACTGATGCAATTCGCCATGCGACTTTGGGCACAAAGTCGCATTACAAATCGCTTCCCATTGATTTCAATAGCACCCATTCCAATCTATGTGACTCAAAGCTGCAGTGACTCTATCAAAATCGCATTCAACACCACACCACAGTCGCACTAAAGCTGCATTTCAACGTCACATGACATTGGAGTTGCGCCAGTGGAAACGCAGCCCTATACGCACAGGTTTGTTTCAATCTCAAAGATTGGCGTAATCTTAATCAAAGTGTCAACTGAAATTGATTCCAAACAGAGCCCTTATCATTCATACCGATACCCTGCTGCAATTTCATTCTATATACATACATTATTCGAAAATCAGTCTCATCAAAATATTCGCCTAGACACGGGGCACCATCTGTTACGGTCATAGTCCTAACCTCGCTTAAATGCTTAAAATAAGTGATTAAAAACCTTTTGTCTATATAAAATGAAATCAAACGATAGCGTCGAGAAAAGAGAAAACAATGACATTTATTTATACAGAACTGGTACCACCTAATAGCAAGGTGATACCAATGTTACATGATACATAATAGGAATATTGCTATGACAAACATGATACCAATGTTACATGATAATAGGAATAAGAGAGCAAACGCAAAGTAATATTAATCTTAAACATGGGAGAGAGAGAGAGAGAGAGGGAGAGAGGCAGAGAGGCCGAGCGAGAGGGAGAGAGAGAGGGAGAGAGAGGGAGAGAGACAGAGAGAGAGAGACAGAGGGAGAGACAGAGGGAGAGACAGAGGAAGAGACAGAGGGAGAGAGGGAGAGAGAGAGAGAGAGAGAGAGAGAGAGACCTTATTACGTCACCATGTCGTCTGCGTCAGATCTTCATTCGCAAGGGCTCTAGCCATGAGTGTATCTGACTTTTATACCCCCTATGCCCACCAGAACCCAAAATCCTGTGGTCTCATTGGTTTAAAGCTGACCACCTGATTGGTTGAGATCTCAAACCTCTCTACTTAGCCTTCCAAATCTAAACCAGAAATACTTGCTGCTTTTATCAGATAGGTGTGTTCCTTTGATGCTCAGTTCAACAAGTTTCTCACATTAGCAAGCATGCTAAGATAAATTTAAGTCACCTTAATAATAAAGTATTGTAAAAAACATATACAACCATATATACACGTAGCTTCTTGTTATAAATATGGATTTGAAAAATCTCCACCACACAGGTCATATAGCGATTTTGAGGTGGAGGCGCGCTTTTTTGATGCCATGGTCGCTGTGCAGTTTACAGACACAAAGTATAGCAAAACTGCAGACAAGGGCACTGGAGAAAGCACTCGGGGGCAATCTAAGGTCACTTTATTTTATTTTGTATTGTAATCCAATAGGATTACATTGTATCAGTGTGATTGTGCTTTTATACATTTGAATTTGCCGCCGGTTCCACCCCCCTGCGTCGCGACGCTCGCAGGGAAGAGAATCACTGGAACACAGTGCATCGGGCGGAAGATCCGGCCGCCGTACACTGCGGGATACAGGGGACAAGGTAAGTAACCTCTCCCAGGATCCAGCGATGCAACCCCAAGTGTGGCTCAGGGTTACCGATAATGGCACTAAAATCTCACCCCGAGCCACACTCGGGAATACCGCCAGGCTGATTAACCCCTTAGGAACCATAGAGTCCAACAGAAATATCCATTTGGCTTCCTTTTGTAATAGGATTTTCTCCCAATCTCCCCTTCTATTTGACAATTCCAGTTTATAAATTATCATACATTGCATACCTTTAGCTCGTGCTCCATGATGGTCCAAAAAATGCATAGCCACAGGAGATGTGTCATCCTTCGTGGCTATGCTGGATATATGTTCCCCTATCCTTTTCCTAAATTCCCTAATGGTTTTGCCCACATATATCTTCCCACATGGGCAAATGATCTGATAAATAACGTAGGTAGTGGATCAATTAACAAAAGGTTTGATCCTAAATGTATGTTTTCCAGAAGAGTCTTTGAATGAATTTGTTTTCATGACATGTTTGCACACTGAACAATGTCCACAGGGGTGCATTCCCTCAATTTGTGTGGCAAAAGATAGAGTGGTTTGTTTTTTATGACTTACACGAATATACTCGCTGTGGACTAACGCATCACCTATAGTAGGTGCGTGTCTTGCTACCATGTTAGGATGGTGGCCCAATATCTGTTTTAATCTATTGTCAAGCATGAGCAAATGCCAATGTTTGCCCAAAGCTTGTTTTAGATATTCCCAATGTGTGCCATAGGTAGTCACCAGGCCTATCCTCTCTGTATTTGTTTTAGCTTCTCTTTTCTCATCTACTTCAAGGCCTAAAATCGGTTGCCTTCGTTTTTTCCATGCTTTAGCCTGTGCTTGTTTTATCGTAGAGTTTGGGTATCCCCTTTTCCTGAATCTTTGACCCAATTCCTTACTCTCTTTGTGGAAATCTTTTGTATAGGTACAGTTTCTACGAATTCTTAGAAACTGCCCTGTAGGGATACCTTTAATCAGTGCCCACGGATGGTGGCTGGTGGCATGGAACAGGCTGTTTCCTGCTATAGGTTTTCTTTTCTTTTTTAAAGATATTTTTTATTGAAGTTTTTCAACAAACTAACAAACAGAAAAAAAAACAATACACACACAGAAAAAAACACAATTACCTTACCAGATAGACTGGTCCGAAACGGTAGGCAATATGTTCAGACATAGACAAATAAAGAGATATCAATACAAAGGATATACAGTAGGCACACCGGGAAAAGGTGCATGTAGACCAATACGGGCACAGCAAAGGTGGGAGTCTAGACATTAGAGATCCTTAGGGCAAGGTCTACCACTGGTCAAACAAGTGTACTTCAGTTAGTGCTGAGAAAGAGTAAGTGGGCTAGTCAGCCACCTACCCCAAATTTTATGAAAGGTTTTGGTCCGTTTACGGATTTCAAAAGTAAGCTTATATAGTGGGATAGAGTCATTAATAAGTTTCAACCAAAGGGATTTCAAAGAGGTCTGTGCACCCTTCCAGGACAGAAGAATGTTTTTTTTAGCATAAAAATATAGTATATGGAGCAGTCTCTTGGCATGCGTTGATAGGTGTAAGTCACCAAAAATGCCTAGTAGGCAGTTCTTGGGGTGAATTATATTTGGGAGGCCCAAGGTTGAGGAGACAAAGGCACCCACCTCCCCCCAGAAGTCCCGAATCATTGGGCATGACCAAAAACAGTGTAAGAAATCGGCAGCAAGTGGCCGAGGACAGGAGACCCATCCTATGCAACCTCGCCGGAGTAAGGTGGGTCTGGTGGAAAATCTTAACTTGTATGGCTTGGTCTCGGGGCACAATGACAGACGTTTTGTAGCTATCACTGAATTCCGACCAGTCCTCGGCCTCTAAGGAGATGTCTATAGAGGTCCATTTGTCCTGAGCTCTATGGAATCTGGGGTTAGAATCAGTCAGCAGGGTTGCGTAATAAGTTTAGTGGGATCTGGTTGTCGGAGCAATTTTTCCAATGGTGGCAGGTCAGTGGGGACTTTCAGGGAACCAAACTGGGCCTGCATAGTGTGCCGAAGCTGGTAGTAGTAAAATAAGTATGAGTTTGGTAGGTCAAAGTCTAAGCGTAGTTGAGAGAACGTTTTAAAGCCCTGAGCGTTGTATGACATAGGTATTTGACCCCCTTAGAGTACCAGCGATTGGGATCAGGAAGAGAGTACAGTTCCGGCAGGTTAGGGTTGAACCACAGAGGGTTGTTAGGGGACTGCGAGCAGGTATGCGTGGATACCTTCTTGACAATGTAACGGAAAGATGAAAGGGAGGTGGCCAATAGAGAGGTTCCGGGGCGGTCAGAGACCCGTCCTCTGTAGATGATATTATGCAGAGTCTCCAGAGAGGATGCTATAGCCCCCTCCGTGGAGGTACAAGCATTTGCTGGGACTGGACACAGCCAAACATGGAAGTGCACCAACTGGGATGCTAAGTAATAGAGGAAGAAATTTGGAAATGCCAGGCCCGCCAAATGTGCCGGTAATCTCAATGTTTCAAGTGCCACCCTGGGGGAGCCGCCCTTCCACAGGAAAGTTGTGCATATTGTGTCTATGCGTTTAATGATAGCTTTAGGCACCTTGCAAGGGGAGTTAGCAAGGATATAAAGTAATCTTGGTAAGTAAATAATTTTTAAAACATTGGCCCTTCCCATGAGGTCCAATGGCAAGTCCATCCACTGCTTGGTCTGCTCCTGAAGGCGGACCAATAGGGGATCTAGGTTATTGGTGATATATGAAGATAAAGGGGTTTGCACCACAGCTCCAAGGTACCTAAAGGAGGACACCACCTGAAGTTTGGAATCCGGGTGAATTAGGGGGGGGCACAGCCACGTCCAGAGGAAAAAGACTGGACTTATCCCAATTCACCCGGAAGCCTGAATAATCACCAAAGGCGGTAATCTCCATCAATAAAGCCTGTAGTGACCCATCTGTATCAGCAAGATACACCAATGTGTCATCCGAATATAGTTAACGTTTCGTAACAAATTGCACCCCAGACGATGCAATTTGTTGCAAAACGCGTCGGAAGACTCCACTGTTGCCGCTGATTACATCTGAAAGTGCTTGTTTCATCCTAAATAATGTAAGTGTTCCTACCTACATTAAATCTCAAATTTATACAGTATCACGCTATGTGCCCTTCCTCTTTCTTTTATACTGCCATTGGTCCCATCCTGGGCAACCATCATTGGGTCACCATCTCCTGAACATCCAGCTCACCCTACTGCTATGACTTGTTGAGAGTAACATTTTGGCCAGCACCAGCAGAGGATTCAGTTTCTTCAGCGACACACGTTAAGCTTGCGTTGACCCCTTAAACGTATGTTTATTGGGGTCTATGAATTTTGGTAAGCCTTTCCCTTATCGGTGGTGGTCATCTTCACTTCACTTTGTCAAGATTGTGGGAGCACCATTATTTGCATTGGATTTGTTTTGATTCACTTCAACAGAGACTCTTCACTTATGATATATATTTTTATATATATTTTTCACATGGACTATTGTCTTTTGATTTTGGACTGAACATTTCTTCATTCACCTGGGTGTTATTATCATAATATTCACTATTTATGTACATTAGCGCTACAATTTATATGTTATCTGTTTGCACCTTTTGTCTGTTGGTTTTGTAGCTGCTCACATTCACAGGCAACGTGGAATTTTTTTGTATCCTCATCCGCATATAGTGAAATGCGTTCTTCTATAGTGGCAATTGGGAGACCCCTGATGGAAGGGGAGGACCGGATACGTAGTACCGGTTCTGTGATAGAGGAGTTGACCCGCACCCGAGCCACCGGGGAAGTGTAAAGAAGTTTTACCCATGCTATCACCCATGGGCCAAAGCCATACATTTGTAGTACCCGAAAAAATATAGCCATTCCACACTATCGAACGCCTTGCATGTGTCCAAGGACACAATGGCACATGTGGGAGGACAGTCGTGTGGATACTGTAGGTTGTGGAACAGCCTGCGAATATTCATTCTGGTGGACCTGCCGGGAATAAAGCCCCCTTGATCACTGTGAACTAGGGACGTTACTACATCATTTATGAGAGAAATGGGACGGTAAGATTTGCATTAAAGTGGGTCCTTACGGGGTTTTAAAAGAAGCACAATCAGAGCCTCCCGCATCGTTGGGGGAAAGACCCCGGCCTCTAGAGCTTTGTTATATGTCCGCAAAAGGAGGGGGCACAAAAGGTCTTTAAATTGTTTATACCATTCGGTCAGGAAACCATCTAGCCCAGGGGTCTTATGAGCAGGCATTTGTGAAATGGCTTCAGCAATCTCCTCCACTGAGATAGGTGCCTCCAACATATCCCGCCCCTCAGTAGATAATGAGGGGAGAGATATGTCAGCCAGGTAATCAGTCAGTTGGGTGTCATCATAATCAACCAGAGAGGTATACAGGTCTTTATAGAAACATAAAAAGGAATCCAGGATATCTCCCGGGTCGTCACTGATACGGCCTTGGGTAGTAACAATACGTGGGATAGAGATGGGGGGAGTATTCAGGTCTGGTCAAGTATGCCACGAGGCGTCCAGCTTTATTACCATGTTCGAACGATTTCTGAGCAACATGTAACATACGTTTTTGCGTGAGGTCCAGCAGGCGGAGTTCATACTCCCTACGGCACTGTAACCATGCCTCTCTCGTATCAGAGGCAGGGTTAGAGGCGTATTCAGACTCTGCAGTCACCATAGCGGTCTCAAGTTCCTCAGTAAGCATCCGGTTATTTTTACGTAAGACCCCCGTGATGGACATGAAAGTGCCCCTCAGAGTTGTCTTAAACGCATCCCATTCAGTAGGGGGGTCCACCTTCCCCAAGTTGTCTCTCCTGTAGTTTGCAATTCCCATCTTACATTCACCCTGCACGATCTCGTCCTCCAGCCAGTAGGAGTTCAGGCGCCAAATAGCAGGCCCCGAACCTGGAAGGAGAAGGAGATCCACAGAGAAAGGGGCATGATCTGAAACTCCCCTGGGCAGATATGAAGCAGCAGAGACAACAGGAAGGGTCTCGGCCGGGACAAACACCATATCTAATCGGGACATGGTGTGGAAAGAGTCAGAGTGGCAGGAGAAATGGCGCACATCCGGATGTTTCCAGCTCCATACTTCTGTAAGGCCATGAACCTGGATCCAATCGAAAGGGTCTGCCTTCACCCCCCAGTCGGTCCAGTGTTGGATCTAAAATAGCATTAAAGTCCCCTACATAAAGTAGAGGGCCAGGAGGTCTAGTTAGCAATTGAAGAGACAGTTTAGAGAGTAGCTCCACCGAAAAAGGGGGGGGGATATAAACATTCACCAGGGTAAGTGTCACCTTAGAAATCTGTAGAGTAAGAATAATGAACCTCCCCTCAGGGTCAGTTTTAACCTGAAGCGTCTCAGCTGGGAGAGATTTGGCCAGTAGAGTAGAAATCCCCCTGGAATAATTAGTATGAGTGGCATGGTAGGAGTTGGACAACCATGGGCGTTTTAAGGCCCTTGTTTTAGAGCCTGTAAGGTGAGTCTCCTGGAGGCAGATAATATAAGGGTGACATTTTTTTTTAAACGGAAAAGACCAGAGATCTCTTCTGGGGTGCATTCAGACCTCTAGTGTTCCATGAGACTATCCTTAGGGGCTTCGCCATTGCAAAACATACAGTAATAAGTGCAGTAATAGGTAAGCATAGAATAACATGGAAACATACACATAAATGACGGGATAGGCCACACCACCTGAAGCACATACAAGCACATAAATAAAAAAGTGCGTGGATCTGCCAGCAGGAGAATAGGAGCCCGCATTGGAAAAAATAAAAACAGTAACAATCTGCCTTAGGCAGCAACCTGAGAAGACAATATCACAGTGAAAATACAAAACTGAGCTGCAAAAAAAGGAGATTAGAAAAAAGGAAAAAACAAAAGTCCCAAAAAGAAAGAACCCCCCCTCGTCCCCACCCCCCCCAACCCAAACATAGCGAGCCTTGGATCCCAAACCGAAAGACCTTCCTGACAAAAAAGGTCAGCAAAGGTCACAAAAAAAAAACCTGTTCCGGTGCCTCGCCACAAGCTGGTGTGAGGGTAGTGTGGAGTCAGGTGTGGCTCTCAACCGGTGGCAGAAAAAAATATATAAACATGTCCGGGTGTAGAGTGCAAAGTCCTGACGGCCGTGGGAAAGTGCAGGATTCGTTGTCCTCCAATCCAGGCAGGGCAAGATAGTAAATAGTGCAAATGGGGGAGAGATTCCAGAAACGAAGGCCTGGTGGGATAAGTATAAAAAATCACAGCATCTGGCACATCCGGGAAGGGGTATCACCCAGCAAAGGAGATAAGGTGGCTTAAATAGCAGTCAGTGTAAATTGCAATAAAGGCACAGGATACACATAGGGGCTGATTTACTATAACTCCAGGAAGTACTGAGCACATCGCAAAAAATAGCTCCAATTTTTGACAATTAAAAATTCCATGTGCGAATGAAAAAGAGCGCTATTAGCAGCAAACAAGTGTTAGTAAATGTGAAATCAGTGCTAATTAGCGAATGCCAATTTCCACTAAGTTTTTATATAGCACTGCACTGTAACCATGATCCATGTATGTGAAAGAAACATTTTTATATGAGATGTGCTCTATCTATTGATGTATATTGCAATTAGTATTCCTATTTTTTTTCCTTCTTTTGCTAACGAATGCAGTTATGAAGGATTATTACATAGTAATGTCTGCTATTATGTAAAATTACATGTATTAAACATTTAGGTTACCTATTTGTTGTATGTTGTTTTTTTCATGTTTTTATTTTTTCATTTAGGTGGCTATAAAGTGGTAATTATTTATGTTCATTCTTTAATCATACTACACTATTATGCAGGTCTTGTACGTAGCACGATGGCTTAGTGGTCTGTTCCCATGTCTATACAGCTCTCATGTTACAAGTTCAAATACCATCCAACAGCTATGTTTATTATTTGCACAAGCAAATTAAAATAAACAAACAAAGAAATGTAAACTGCCCGTTAGCTAGTGTGTGATGTTTGGAAGTCCACACCATAATATTATTGAATAAAAGTGCATTGGCTAATTAGCATTCACCTATTTTCAGCATATGCTGCTTTGGCTAATTGGCTAATTGGCATTTGCCTTTTTTCACCAATACAATCTTTTAGTATCTCTCTGTGGGATTTGAACCCATGAGTGCTTCGAAGCCTGAGTTTTTCAAGGTAGAAGTGCTGACCACTAGCCTATTGAGCGTAGCACAAACATCTACTAGTGTGTGTAGATTAAGGAGATATTTCTTGCACCTACAGGTAAGCCTTAATCTAGGCTTACCTGTAGATGCAAGTTGTCTAAGTGGGTTTACAACCACTTTAATATTATTGTAACAACCATGCTCATGCTGATGTGGCATTGGCTAATGGGCATTCGCCTCTTTTCAGCATATGCTGCTGAGTGTTTGATGGTGGGACTACTTTATATTCTAGGTATAATAGTACTCAGCACAGTGACTTAGGCCCCTTTCACACTTGTGCGACCTGAAAGTTGTGTGATTTTGATGTGACTTTAAGCAATGCCTGTGTAATCTTGAGGTCTATGGACGCAGGAGTCGCAGGGAAAGGCGCGCAAACTTCCGTCTGCATTTTTTCTGCGATCCCAGGGAATGCCTGTGTAAACTTAAGGTCTATGAACCTCAACTCGTATCAAAGTCAGACCAAAGTAGTACAGGGACTACTTTGAAGTCGGTGTGACTTGAAGTTTCACAGATATAAATGGTACACATTGAAAATCATGGGGTATGACTTGTCATGCAACTCTGATGACCACAGTCGCAGGAAAAGTCGCTCAAGTGTGAAAGGGGCCTCAGCCCGACTTTGTGTGCACTTTCCTGCACAGATGTCTAGTGAAATCACATAGGTCTCAACTGTCCCTGATTTGGACCAAAGTCCCTCTGTCCCTTTTTCCTCCTCATTTGTCCCTCATTTTGTTCGGATCTGTATAGTTTGATATTAAATGCAATTTTTATCTTTCAAAAAGTGTTTCCCAGCGCTAAACCTTTCATCTAATTTCTAAATTGCTTTGTTTGTAAATTCCCAAAGCCAATCTAAAGGGATATTATTGTTAAAAAAAAAAGCACTTGGGGGTTTAACTAATATATATATATTTTTAATAATTCTCCTTTAAGAAGGTGTTTTAGAAGATGTGTACTATGCCTACATACTTTTGCTAATAGTTGTCCCTTATACCCATCTCAAAAAGTTGGGAGGTAAGAAATCGCCTCCTGAAGTCGCCCAAAGTAGTGTAGGAACTACTTTTGGGAATCTGTGTGGCGTCGCACCAATTCGGACAGTTCTATTGCCGTCAATAGGCACCGATTTGGCCTGCAATTTGACATGTCAATTCAGAGCTATGTGAACATGGGTGAAGTTGCATAGATATGAATGGAACTCATAAGGGGGGGGGATACTTTTAATGTGACTCTGAGGTCCAAAGCTGCATGAAAAGTCACATAAGTGTGAAAGTAACCTAATGAGATTAAATGATAACACCTTTGAATAAAGCCCCATTTGCACTTGTACGACCTTAAAATTGCACAGCTTTGCCATGACTTGAAGCAATGTCTGTGTTATCTTGTGGTGTATGGACCTCAAATCGCATCAAAGTCAAACCAAGGTAGTGCAGGGATGAATTTTCCCCACTTTCAGGATGCACAAGTGACAATAGGGCCAAATTCAAAGATATCCTTGAATCTCTTTCACACTGCTGCGACCTGAAAGTCACACTAATTTGCTGCCACTTTGTCGCTGCAACTTGGCCCCAACTTCTGGGAATGCCTGTGTAATATTGCGCCCTATGTACCTCAAGTCACATGAGGCTCTGTTTCCACTATTGCAACCCTAAATTTGCATGATTTTGCCGCAATTTTTTGCTGCGATTTTGATGCGACTTGGAGCAATGCCTGTATATTCTTGAGGTCTATGGACCTCAAGTCGTATCAAAGTGGGACCAAAGTAGTGCAGGGACTACTTTGAAGTCGCTGCGACTTGATGTCGCACAGATATGAACCATGCTCATTGGAAATCATGGGGTATGACATGTCATGCGACTTTGCAGTCCCAAGTTGCATGACAAGTCGCACTAGTGGAAACTGAGCCTGAAAGTCACACCAAAGTAGTACAAGGACTACTTTGAAGTTGGTCTGACTTAAAGTAGCACAGATATGAATGGTTATCATTGAGGATCATGAAAAGTCGCCCAACTGTGAATCAAGTCATATATATTTTAATAGAAAGGAGCTCTCATTTATACTTGCATAGTCCTTACTTATTTACATCAGCAGAACAAATGCAGGAAGTAGTGATGTGTGCACATGGGCCAGAAGCAAATGTGTAGTGATACCAAACAAATCAATGAAGCCCACCCACACCAAATCCACCCCCACCTTGAGTAAGCACAAGTACATAACCTACACTTACCCGGCAAATCAGCAGCACCTCCTCTTTGCTAAAGAGGGAGCTCGCCATGTCCACCTAGATGGAGATCCTAACCAGCACAGGAACTTTCGGGTGATTACACTGACTCATTTCCGGGTCAGGAGGTGAAACCACGCTCTGTTGATTGCAGCTGCGAATATTTGATCTCAATCACACTTAGAATTTATTATTTTTGATTATTTGCAGATATGCAAATCTGTATTTCTACATATGATATTTGAAGGTAAACTTAAGGGAGTTTGAAAAGGAATGGTGTCTCTGCCATAGCAGCAGGTGAATTACAAAGGCAAAAGGCCCGGTTTGAGCCCTGCTTCACACTGACAGCGGGAGGAAATTGTTCAGCTGAACTCATACGATTTTCATTCCAGCATGTCAGTCCCGACTGCAGGGGGGGGGGGGGGGGGGACATCAGAGACATCTGTGCAGGTTTCTGCACTTATATCAATACAAATCGCACCAATTACAACAGCGCAATTGCCACCGATCTGACATGTCAAATCGCACCAATGTGAACCAGAGCTGACCCACACAACACTGCCTATCCTCCAGCTGAATTCATTACCTGCAATTCTCCACAGCTGTTATATACAAAGATTCCACCTTTATCATTTACTTGCAGGTGTGCTGAAGCCTAGGTTTACATTGGGGCGATTTGTCATGCAATTTCAGAAATCAAATCGCATGACTATTGGTGGCAATGGCACTGTTCCAATCGATGCAACCCCAATTTTGTGGCACCGCACAGATTTGCAAAAGTAGTTCCTGCACTACTTTTGCCGATTTCAGGTGCGACTTCAATAGACATTTGTGTATAAAGCCACACAGATGTCTATCAAGTAGTACCTAAAATCGCGCTAGCTTAAGTGAAGTAGCGCAATTTCAAAGTAGCATCAATGTGAACAAGGGCAAAGAGATTCATTTTTTGATGCACAAATCCATATAGAAATAAAATATTAAGGATTTTGCACTTTGCCAAAAAAACAAAAAAAACAAAAACAAAAAAAAAGCACACACACACCAAAGCTCAATAACGTACTTTTATTTTGCCAGCAGAAACAAAATTAGGTACATTCATTTACTAGCTTCAAAAAAATTGGGACAGGATACACGGTACTCAATTTAACGATCGGATTTTAAGGGCCTGCTCAGAGGAACTTACAATCTAAAATTTGTCAAAACCTTAGAGTGCACACAGCTTTACTTTTAGTGTATAACGGGCAACACATCACGTTTTTATCTGCAAGAATATAGAAACATACTCAAGTCATTATTCTTACAAAGCATTCCAACATAATATTAAAAAAGACATGTTCAAAACTCCCACCCCCACCCCACAATCCACATATACATACATTGGTGACCATGTTCTGCTGGAAGCTGTGCATTTCTGTGTACATGATTAAGCAATGAGATCCAAGAGTAGAAGGTCAGAAGATGCTTCCAAACGATTTTGCACGGTCAGACAGGAACAATACACACACAATTTTTGATTGAAAAATTGCACAAGAATTTCAGCAAATAACACTAGTTAGAGGTTTGTCAATCTGCACAATATCATTTCTTCTCCCCCCACAAATCACAGCAAAAAACTTGGCCTTCTCAGACCAAACGATCCCCCATACTGCAGGCCTTTATATAAGAGAGGTTGTATTGTTAGCAAACTGACACACGCCCAATAGAAGTACACGCCCAATAGAAGTACAGGCCCAATAAAAGTACAGGCCCACCAGTATCTTTCAATCTATCTCTTTGTGTATGTCTAAAGTGATTTCACCTGATGGGCAGGAACAAATAATACTATTTGCAACTGTGTTAGCCCTTGGCTATGTGCATCAAATCTCCAACTACAGGCCAAAGATCCAAGTCCATTTGCATGCACATAAACAAAGCAACAGTTTTCTAAGCATATGTACCTGTGCAGTGTAAACCCTACAATTTTAAATGTCCAAGTCCCTAGGTATGATTAGTGCTAACAAACATTAACATCGGGCCCTGGCTCCAATGAGCTTCCAATCTAAAGTCCAAAATAAACTTTTTTACATTAGAGACTATTTTGACAGGAGACAAATAAAATGCCAGCATGTCTTAGGATTGTGGTGAGAAACCCACACATGGAAAACATATAAACTTCAACATAAGCATTAGCATGTTGGGGAATTGAACCAGCAACCCCAGTGTTGCTAGACGGAATTGCTGCCCATTTAGCCACCAGGCAGCCTCACACATGTTCTCTGCATCTCTGTGGTGTGAACCAGCCCTAAGTCCATAGCCCAGTTCCGTGTCTCCAAGCAATATACAGAATATTGGCCTAAGTATTGGGACGCCTGCCTTTAAACGCACATCAACTTTAATGGCATCCCAGTCTTAGTCCGTAGGGTTCAATATTGAGTTGGCCCACCCTTTGCAGCTATAACAGCTTCAACTCTTCTGGGAAGGCTGTCCACAAGGTTTAGGAGTGTGTCTATGGGAATGTTTGACCATTGTTCCAAGTGCATTTGTGAGGTCAGGCACTGATGTTGGACGAGAAGGCCTGGCCTGCAGTCTCCGCTCTAATTCATCCCCAAGGTGTTCTGTTGTGTTGGGGTCAGGACTCTGTCCAGGCCAGTCAAGTTCCTCCACCCCGAACCCACTCATCTATGTCTTTATGGACCTTGCTTTGTGCACTGGTCCAAATCATTTGGTGGAGGGGAATTATGGTGTGGGGTTGTTTTTCAGGGGTTGGGCTTGGCCCCTTAGTTCCAGTGAAGGGAACTCTTAAGGCATCAGCATACTGAGACATTTTGGACAATTTCATGCACCCAACTTTGTGGGAACAGTTTGGGGATGGCCCCTTCCTGTTTCAACATGACTGCACACCAGTGCACGAAGCAAGGTCCATAAAGACATGGATGAGGGAGTTTGGGGTGGAGAAACTTGACTGGCCTGCACAGAGTCCTGACCTCAACCCAATAGAACTCCCTTTGGCTGAATTAGAGCAGAGACTGTGAGCCAGGCCTTCTCATCCAACATCAGTGCCTGGCCTCACAAATGCACTTCTGGAAGAATGATCAAACATTCCCATAGACACACTAAACCTTGTGGACAGCCTTCCCAGCCTTCCCAGAAGCTGTTCTAGCTGCAAAGGGTGGGCCAAATCAAATTTTAACCCTACGGACTAAGACTGGGCTGCCATTAAAGTTCACGTGTGTGTAAAGGCAGGCGTCCCAATACTTTGGGCTAAATTGTGTATCTGGCAAGAATTTCAATGGTGGTGGAACCCTCCTACACATTGTGGTAGTGTGGTATCCCACCAGTGTATAAATACAGGATTCTCAACCAGGCAGGTTGAGGGGCTCCAGGGTATTTGCTTGTTTGGGAGGAAACTGGCTTTTCAGTTTCCTCATGATTTACTAAAGTCCACTTTGGGACCCGGAGCTTGGGGATTTCTTAGAGATCCGGGTGGGATGAAATCCCCAGTCCTGGATCCGGGTTTTGAGACTCAACTGCACACTGATTGTTCAGGTGTGTGTGGGCCTGATAGTAGAATCAGGACCAGCATTCTGGGCCCCACCCTCCCGACGAGTGCAGGTGTGCACTGGGGAAGCCATAGAGTGCAAGTGTGCACTGGAGAAGTCAGAGAGTGCTTGTGTGCACAGTGGAAGCCAGAGACCCAGGTCTGAGGGTCAGAGCAGTGGACCCAAGTCTGAGGATCAGAGCAGTGAGGGGCTGCTATCTAAATGGACGGTGTTGCCAAGGGAATAGTCTGTAGGAGACAGATGAAAGCCTGAAGTGGAAGGCCTGAGCAGCACTGCTGTATGTATAAGCCAGGAGGCTAAATGTCATTTTGTTGATGAATAGGAGTGCTGAAACCCCTGCGAGGGAAACCTTTCATTTTGTTTTGACTTCTTTTAATAAAAATGGGCAAACAAAGCCCTTAAAAAGAAGAACCAGCGAGTGGCGGTGTCCTTCAAGTTCTACATTTGATGCTAGTCCTTCACAAGTGGTGGAGAATTTTGGCACAATCTGAGATCCCTACAATCAAGTAAGTTCATCTGTTATATGAACTGTGTTTTTGGTTTGGTGCATGAGACTGCATAATCTGTGTGTGTGCAGGTGAGGAGAATCTGCAAGCGAAAGGTAACTAGCCTTGAAGAGACAGTGCTCCAATTTGTTGCAGGTGGTGTACCTGTGAACAAAAAGTCATTTTTTTTTTCTCTGCAGTGAACTGCTGCTAGCTGTGTGTGGCAGCCAGGCAAACTGCATTGCGCAGAAGTTTATTTGATGGACTGTTGCATGCAGGTTGTGTACCTGTGAAAGGAGAAACAAACAGATTTTTTATTTTTTTTTTCCCTTTTCTCCGCCAAGAACTGTTACAAGTTGCTGTGTGCAAGACTGCAAGGATGGGGCGATCAAAACGCCTAAAAGAAGCAAGGATGGCTGAGATGATAGATAGAGCTCTGTGGCTGGAGGGGTTGTTACCGCCTGATCGAACCCCATACATGCCTAAACAGAGTTTTCCAAGGGAAAAGAGGGCTGCTGTTGTCCCTAGCAACCCTGGTGCAATGAATGCACAGATGACTGCTAGTGTGGAGAGTCCGCCAGCGTTTGAATCTGCAGTGGATTGGTGCAAGCGACACCTGGCAGGATTGGACCAAGCTACAGTGGAAGGCAAGCCAACCTTCCATACAAAAAGAGAGCTGCCGAATGTCCATGCCTGGGAGAGGGGTGTTGTTGTCCCTGGCAACACTGCTGCAGTTAAACCAGCAGCTGTTGTGAAAAGTGTGAAAGTGACACAGCTTGAGACAGGGTCCAGCAGATGCAGGGTGGGAAACCCTGACAAGACATGGAACCAAGTGTGCTGTTTGCGGTGCAGTGAGTGGGGGCATGCAGTCTCCAAGTGCCTTTTGTCCCTGGCTCCAGTGCAAAGCTACCTAGCAAAACAAAGGTCTGAGAAGCCTGTGTTATATGCCAGAAGAGAGGCTGATCAAAGGCCAGGACAGAGAGTGGTTGCCCATAGCAACACAGAGGAGGCCAGTCGGGCTGTCTGTGGACCAAGGGGTGTGCCTCCCATGGGTCGTGACAAGTGGCTTCCGGAGGAGCCAATACAGCATGTTGGAGAGAGCCAGCAAAGCTCTGCTGGGAGACTGCGATCTCCCATGGCAACGAGAGTGGAAGTTATGCCTGGAAGGAATCATCAGGAGAGAAACACACTAGGGAAAAGTCATCCAGTACCATGCCTGGAATGTGGCCAGCTGGGGCACGAAATATTGTCTTGCCCTATATTCTGGGGTGCACCTAGAGGTAATGTTGCTAAACAGAACTCTTTATCTGTGGGCCAAGATCCCTTTGCAAATATGTTTGCAGTCACCCCTGGCAACAAGGAGGAGTTTTCTGTGGTGTCTGCAGGGGGTGCTAAACAGTGGGAGATGCCTGTTGAGATTTCATCCCATGGCCACCAGGGGGAGTTGGCCAGTAAATGTGCGGCTGAGGACTGGTTCTTAAGACAACGTACTCAAATGAAGATGGAGACCCCAACTACTGTGGTGGGTAAGACTATCTTTAATGAAATGATGCCTGGAACTGCTGATTTCAGGTATAAAAGAACTGGCTACGAGACTGTCCATGATGATGTGAGAGTGACCCCAGTTAGTGGGGCCACAGAATGTGCGCTTGAGAATGACTTTTTCATACCCAGTGGGAATGCAGGGGTTAAAGTCCAAACAGAACCTGTGTTGATGACTAAAAGTGTTGTGTCTAATGTCTGCCAGCCTCAAGTTGGCAGTGGGCTAGGACAGCCTGCAAAAACTAAAAATGCTATAAGTATTACTGTTAATGAAAAGTTTGCTGCTGTTGGGAAAACCCCAGGTTCTTCCAGAGCAAAAGCTGTTGTCACAAATGGGTCATTGCCTGTAGCAATTGGTGGTAAGACAGCACAGTTGTCCCCAGAAATCTCCAGGGAACTTCATGTATTGGAGTCGGAGGTTGCCATGGACAACTGCGATGTCACTCTGGTGGGACAGAGTGGAACTGTACCGTGTAATGGTAATGTGTTAGTGCAAGCTGCTAGTACTAAAAATGTGCCGCTAAATGGTGGGTTAACACAACCTGTGAAAAATGCAAAGGTGTGTGAGGCTTATGAAGCGCCGCCCGAGCAAGGTGGTGGTTGTGGTGTATTGCAACCTGCGGTGCTAAAACATGTGTTACCGAAGTCTGCCATGATTCGTAATTTGGGTGATGAATCTGAAACTAAACCCATCTGTTCTAATGTGTCTCCTTGGGCGGATGGATCAGGGCTGAGGAACGCCAGTGAATGGAGCACAGCTACAATGGATTGGGATAGTTGGGGTAAAAATCTAATGTCCCTGATAGATGAGGCTTTCATGCACAAAAATAAGGTGGACAAAGTTTCTGCTGTGTCAGCAGGAGGGACGGCAGAACAGCTTATACCTGAGGGCGCGGTGGCTGCTGCAGGGGTTAACCCTCGTGAGAAATATGGACCATATAAGGGCGAGCACACAGCAGACACTTTGTCAGTAACCTACAAAAATTATGCTGACATGGCGTGTCAAAGTGACGTTGTCACTGGTAATGTGAAGCAGTTCATTGGTGCTGAACCTGAGAAGTTGGGTATGAGTCAAGCACCTGGCAGCGCTCTGGTAGAGCACCAGGCTGTGGTTGTCTCCAGCTGGGAGAAGGTTCCATTAAACCTTGCAACCTCTCACGTCTCAGCAAGTGAGTCTGTCTGCATCCCCAGTGTCAGGAAAGTCCCCAGGAAGGACTTGGGTCTGGAGCCAGGGGTATGGTTTCTAACAAAAGTATTAAAGGAGATGCTTAAACTTTGGGATGTACAGCCAGTCTATACTGGCGTGTCTCCACCACAGTCAGACAGTCTGGTACTGCGGAGTACCATTAGGTGGACCCCTGAGTGGCAGGTGGTACAGCACAAAGGAAGACAAGACAGAAATGGTTTATTTATGACTGTATTACTAGGGGTAAAAATCGCCTCTAGGTATGCTGATGGGTTACTTCCTGTACAAGAGGTATATGGGAGAAGCTTTGGTGAAAATAAAGTGTCTGAGGTTTCACCACCTAACAGCCAGGTGGAAGGCATTTCTGCTGCTATGGTCCAAGGTAGTACTGGTCAGTTGTCGGTGAAGGGTGTGTATGCTGTACCAGTGGAAGAATCACATGAGATGGAAGGGCCAAGTGTGGACCAGAAAGCAGCAGAAATCCTGACCGGGGCTCAACCGAAGGTGGTTAAAAAGACTGGGGTCCCCAGTCCGATGTTTGGTTTAGGTGACAAACCTAATAAGGCCCCCGAGACAGGGAAACGGATAAGAAGTGCGGTAAAAATGGTATGTGGATCAGACAAGAGCTTGTCTGTTCAGGTGGATAAAAATACAGATGGCATTAGAACAGGTCAAGTGGTAGGACAGCTGCCTGCAGAGTGGGTGAACCCAGGGGAGGTGACGTTCTGTGAGGTTCCCGTGGGTAATGGCGGCCCTCCATTATGTGTGCCCTCTGCAGACGCTGCCCTAGCAAATGCTGAAAAAAAAGGCATTGGTGATCTGTGCAACGTTGAGAGGTGTAATGTTGGTTTGAATATGTCTGTCAATGATGAACCAAATAGTTTGTTAAAGGTACATGACAGTGTGGTGTCCAAAGGTATTGGAAAGACCAGGGGTGCCCTGTTAAAATTTCAGGAGAGGCAGTGCTTATGGAACCCCAAAAGAAGAGGGAGAAGGTTGAGTATAGGGAAATATAGGACCTTGTTAAGATCCAGGGTTGGACGTACCTGGAAGCGCACCCGGAAAAAAGGTTGGGCCTACGTGGCTGACAGCCAGCACAGAGGTGTCCCAACCATAATGATGGGTGCTGGTGTTCCTCCCTCCGGATCGAAACAAAGGGGGAGGGTATGTGGTAGTGTGGTACCCCACCAGTGTATAAATACAGGATTCTCAACCAGGCAGGTTGAGGGGCTCCAGGGTATTTGTTTGTTTGGGAGGAAACTGGCTTTTCAGTTTCCTCATGATTTACTAAAGTCCACTTTGGGACCCGGAGCTTGGGGATTTCTTAGAGATCCGGGTGGGATGAAATCCCCAGTCCTGGATCCGGGTTTTGAGACTCAACTGCACACTGATTGTTCAGGTGTGTGTGGGCCTGATAGTAGAATCAGGACCAGCATTCTGGGCCCCACCCTCCCGACGAGTGCAGGTGTGCACTGGGGAAGCCATAGAGTGCAAGTGTGCACTGGAGAAGTCAGAGAGTGCTTGTGTGCACAGTGGAAGCCAGAGACCCAGGTCTGAGGGTCAAAGCAGTGGACCCAAGTCTGAGGGTCAGAGCAGTGAGGGGCTGCTATCTAAATGGACGGTGTTGCCAAGGGAATAGTCTGTAGGAGACAGATGAAAGCCTGAAGTGGAAGGCCTGAGCAGCACTGCTGTATGTATAAGCCAGGAGGCTAAATGTCATTTTGTTGATGAATAGGAGTGCTGAAACCCCTGCGAGGGAAACCTTTCATTTTGTTTTGACTTCTTTTAATAAAAATGGGCAAACAAAGCCCTTAAAAAGAAGAACCAGCGAGTGGCGGTGTCCTTCAAGTTCTACATTTGATGCTAGTCCTTCACAACATAAATACATCATTTAGACATAGTTTTAGGACCTGGGAGATGAGACAACTTCTCTACATGAAGCAGGATGCTTGGGATTTGAACCGAGACACTAAGGGATGCTAAGCAGAAGTTCTAACCTCTAAGCCACGGAGCTGCCACATAAATACACATAAATACTGCATTTCTTTGGACATACAGGTGATGGAATTACATTACTCAAGAGTTATTCTTCTTGATTTATTCTGTGATATTTGGTGTTTTTTTGGGGGGGGTGAGTTTAGAATAGTGATATTACCCTCAAATTTTGGGGAATTACATTTTTATTTCTGATGTTGGAACACATATCAAATTTTTGGGGCTCAAATTATGATTATTTAGAAATAATAAAAAGCACAAAAAAAGTGACTAATTTTAAATTTGCATCAGCAATAGTATTGATTGTGCTTTGTAAAGACACCTGTGTGAGTTGGGTAAATATTGTTGTGAGATGGAGAGTAACTAGTGAAAGTGATAGAGAAAAAAATATTTTATCAAAACATTCCACATTCTAGCTTTCTTTAAAAACAAAATATTTTAATTAGAAGCAACATTGTTGCAAAGGAAAATTTATTTCAGAGAAAGATACATTTCATCGCAACATTAAAAGAATTTATTTGTGAAAGTAACAATTGTATCATTAGAATCAATGGCTAAAACTTGCATTGGACTAAAATAGCTCAGATTTTCACTTTCAAAACATGCTCTTTAATTAGCTCTCATTTCGGTATTTACTATAACTCTTGTGAAAAAAGTCACTTGAGTTAAAATTTGAGTTATATTAGCTCTGGGCATGCTCAGTTTCGTTTGCAAATAGTTGTCCAAAAACGGGCATTTTTTTACTTCTCAAGCCTCGTACACACGACCGATTTTCTCGTCCAAAACCGGCAAGAAAAGTGCCGCGAGAGCTTTTTTCTCGAAAAAACGTTCGTGTGTATGGTTTTACGACGAGAAAATTGCCGTGAATCTCAACGAGAAAATAGAGAACCTGCTCTCTATTTTCTCTTCAGGATTCCAGGTTTCCTCGTCGTGTTTCTCGTCGGTCTGTTTTGTGACGAGAAAATGGTTCGTGTGTATGCTTTAACGAGTCTTTCAAAAGCGCGCATGCTCAAAAGCAAGTATGAGACGGGAGCACATCTTCTGGTAAAACAAGCCTTCGTAATGGAGATAGCACATTCGTCACGCTCGAAATTATTGCATCGTTTAAATGTTGTGCATTGAAATCTTCTTTAGAATGTTACATTAATCAAAACGAAAGAACTTCTTTTGCTGCTGATATTCACACAGAGTTATGACTATATTTTTTAAACCTTTTTCATGCTGCTCTTAAGAAGATTTATGTGTATTATATCGTGCAAGTTTTTATGAATATTTAACATTTTTATATTTTTCAAACTGATGTTAATTTTAATTTCGCAATGTTTTGATAGTGATCTCCCATTGAATATTTTAATATATAGTAGTTAAATTTTACACCCTCTTTTTGGGAAATCAGATTCTTTTATTTTTTAGGGGGGTTGTTATCTGTCCTTTTTTTTGTCAGTCAAATGTCTCTGCTTACTCCAAAGCTACATTTTTAATTTTTACAAATACACATAGTCAAGTATGAACTTAAACAAAAATAAAATTTATTCATGTTTCAAATAAAATAAAGAGAAGGCAGCGCTGGAGAACCTGCTGCCATTTGTGCATCCCAGGGACCCCACAGCACACATCAACCCTGTGTGGACACTAAAATTGGGAGCTTGAGAAGGCCAACATTTCTGAGCACAATCTGATGCTGGCCTCCCAGAGGTCAGGAACAGCAGCAGGTGAGATATATGTCCCAAGTGTGTGGTACTACAACAGGCTGCCTTCTGTCCGACCACAATGAAGCAAGGCCATCACTTCCTCGTCTTCCTGGCAACCTTCCCTGCAACCTTTCCTGAAGCCTTCCCTGCAGCCTTCCTTCTTCGTTTGGCTGGAGGCTGGGCCACTGGAGGGGTACTCCTGTCAGGAGGAGGAGGAGGAGGTGGAGGAGAAGGGGGTGGCGCAGAAGAACAAGGTGGAGGTGGAGGAGAAGGGGGTGGGGTGGAAGAACAAGGTGGAGGAGGAGGTGGAGGAGAAGGGGGTGGGGCAGAAGAAGGAGGTGGAGGAGAAGGGGGTGGGGCAGAAGAAGAAGGTGGAGGAGGAGGTGGAGGTTGAGGTTGGGACAGTTGTGCCACCTCACAAATTGCTGTATTGGGGGTAATTTTTCCCATCACCCCCTTGTTGAGCAAGGTGATGAGCAGGGGCTCGCATAGGAGGCGTTGCTCCATGCTCATCACCTTGAACTTTGCCTCCACTAGGCCGGCAATGGCCTCTTCAGGGGATGTGGGCTCTTTGAGGGTGGCATGGGCCTCTTTAATAAGGGCCATTGCTGCCTCACTGGTGGTCCTGTCCCTCCTGCCTCTTTTGGGAATTCGGATGGGAGGCACCTGTGATCTGGTGCTTCTCCTTTGCCCTGCCACCTCCTGCCTGCCACTGGGCCCTGCCACCTCCTGCCTTCCACTGGGCCCTGCCACCTCCTGGCTGCCACTGGGCCCTTCCTCCTCCTGCCTGACAGTTTCCAGACCCTCCTCCTGGCTGATTTCATCCTGTGTATGAAAAAGGGACATAGTTTAATATGTTGCTTTAATCTTTGCCTCAAAATTTATAATCATGATTGAAGCAATTAGAATGTAAATCCTGAAATCAGTTTCTAAAATGTACAACTACATCAGATTGACTATTTAGCACCCAATTAAGTGCAGACTAATGTCTAGAGATCTTGATTTCACTTGTGGAACTCTAAATAGTTTATGTTTGTCATCTTGACATATTTGTCAAACATTAAGTTTATCCCAATACATTTTCATTTAATACTATACCTGGCTCCAGATGGCCAATTCAGGATCATCCAGGATGGCTGCCTCCTCTTGCTCCAGAGAAGGCTCAGGTTGGCTGCAGGGAAGTCTGGGGGGAAGAGTGGAGAGTGATGGCCTTGCCTCAATGTGGTCATCCAGAAAGGACATCCTGCTGTAGTACCACAAATTCGGGACATAAACATCATCTGCTGCTGCTCCTGACCTCTGAGAAACCAGGACCTTAGAGCGTTCAGTCCTGTAGGTGTCTCTCAAGCTCCCAATTTTAGTGTCCACCTGTTTTGCTGTGGCTGTGGGCACCTTGGTATGCACAAATGGGAGCAGGGTCTCCAGCGCTGCTTTTCTCACCCCTCTTTTTTTGTGGATGGGGTTTTTCGTCTTCCACAGAGCGGGCAGCTCCCTTACCCGGTCTATAAATTCCGCCAGGAAATCTCTATCACTAATGAAGACATTCATATTGTATCTGCAAGTAAAATAAATAATATATAACTAATGTGAGGCAAACAGTCTAACCTCCTTAACATCGTAGTCACCATATATATCCTACAACATTCTCAAGACAATATAGGCCAACAATTTGTCCAACTCACAAAATCACATACCTTCGTTCGCACATCCGTAACTTGAACTCCTCTCTCCGCACACCGAACGTAGTATAGTCACATGTGTGTTTGCTATATATACACCACGCATGCGTCAAACTACGAACACGTCGCTCCGCACATGTCGCCCGCCCATGACGTTCTAACTAACATCTTTTCCCCGCCCCTTCTCTTTCGGCGCGCAGACAGATATGGCGGATTTACAGCAGGTGTCTGATAATTCCGCAACTAACGAGGAGGAGACAAGCCCGGAGACCGAGGAAACGTCACGATCAAGGAGGAGATTCAAGGCATCTAATATGTCTTTTGCGGAGATGGCGGAGATGGTGGACATCTTGCTCAAGTCTGATTATGACGCAAAGCATGGGCCGTATAGCAAACCAAATAGAAGGAAGGCCAAAATCCTCAAGAAAGTCGTGAAGAGTCTGAAGACGAATTTCGGGGTGAAACGCTCAAATGAGCAGCTCAGAAAGAGGTGGTCAGACCTCAAACTGAGGGAGCCAGAGCAGTTAAGGAGCATTAAGAGAATGCTATCAAAAAGTAAGTAAAATGTACACTTTTCTGCTATTAATGTTTTTCTCAACTTACATGTTGCTCCTTTTTGTGATTTTATCATATTGGACTCCCTTCCATAATTTAATAATTTGAACTTGGTTTGGCACACTAATCGTTCGTTACGTTACAGACACTTCCTTCGGCCACTATCCGCTGTTTTGGCTTATTTTATAGCCACAAAAGTAATTAGACATCTGCGTGTTTTTTTAACATTTTTGTTCCAAATTTTTAGGCTAGATGATGTGTTTGTAAAGAGAATGAAATGCAAACTTTAGTCAGTGTAAAGGAGAGGACACTCAGCAGCTGCTTCCACATCTGTACTTTGGAGCACTATAGTGTGGGCCACCAGATCCGCCTTTTTTGGGTGTCCCACACAGGTGCATTAGTGATTTTTTGTGGTGCCTCCATGTCTAAAAACTGACAGCCAAAGGTGAATACTAAACATATTATTTTTGGTTCCAAATAATGCATTCATCTTTAAATTCCGCACAAACATACACTTGTACCCCACTTCCAAACAATTTAGCCTGTTTTTATTTTTCATAGCGAATTTCAGTGTGATAAATAGACCTTTTGTTTGATTATCATAGGGGAGAGAAGACTGGGAGGAGAACACTCCAGGGAGCACAGGAACCCCACAGCTTCACAACAACCCCAAACTCCCAAAGACCCACAACCGAAGGATGTTGAGGAAGTTGAGGTGGAGGAAGGAGAAGTGCAGGAAGGAAAGGTGGATGACGTTGTGGAACTGGTCACCACAACAGGTCAGTATCCGACACCACAGCTTCAGGTAAAAGATGTAGGCCTGCAGAGTTATAATACCTTTTTATTTTGTTTTTAGGGGATGTAAATGTTGTGGTGAAGGATAGTACACGTTTCTCTGCTGACAGTGCCCTCCGAATAATACAGCAAGTGATGGAATGTAGCACGGAACTGGACAGAATAAAACAAATAATTCATGTGATGGATCAAACATTTAAAGACATTCTAGATGTTTTGGGGAGAATCGAATAAGTCAACCAAACCCCCATTTTTTTTCAGGAATGACTGTTCATCAACCTTTTATTCTGTTTTTGACAATGCAACCAGCCAAAAATTGAACATGCACACAGTGTGTCAACATGTGCCATCTGCCATCAGGGGATATCCATGTACGTCTTTTGGGGGTGCAACCCCTTCCTCGTATCTAAAGTAGGTGAACTGAGGAAGGGGTTGCACCCCCAAAACACGTCCATTGATCACCCCTGATGGCAGATAGCACATGTTGACAATAGGGATCAGGAGTCTCAAATCCCTAGTGGAAAATAATACAAAATGTGTGCATATTCAATTTTTGGCTGGGCAAGGGGTGGCAAGACCCCATATTAGGACGGGCACATAGAGACATAGTTTGTGTAAGTGAATGTGTCAGATTGCTCAGAGGTATCCAATGTTGTAATTTTTGGAATGCAACTGTTTTTGTATTTTCCTAAGAAAAGAATTGGCGGTTTGTGGCCAGGAAAAAAAAAAAAGGAAACGTGTGTGAATGTGCAGAGTAAAATGTTTGAACAGAAACAACGTGTAGCTTCTTTTTTCAATACGCTCTAACCTTATTTGTGTTTTTTTTAAGGTTACATAGTGAAATGGTTGTTATTTACTAAAGGAAAATACACTTGGCACTACAAATGCACTAAGACAAACTAGGAGACAGGAAACAAACCTAAGTTAAAATTAGAAATCAGAATTTTATTTAACTAATTCTCCAGGAATCTTTAGCCATAGCCTGGCATAGGAATTGCCCCCCTACCCGTGAAATATTCCATATATTTGTTCCGAACCTCACGGGCATTTTGGGGGGGCAAGCCAGGACGGGCAGATTCCAGGCCCGGCAGGGGATTAGCAGGTGAAAGTCCAGCCTCAGGCAATACTGAGGCCATATATGAATTGGATTTTCTGCTGAGAAAATTGTGTAGCACACAGCAGCATAAAACTACATAGTTTATTTTGTAGTCCGCCAAGTGTATGGAAGTCATAAAAATGCGGAACCGGCTGGCCATTATGCCGAAGGCATTTTCAATGACTCTTCGGCCCCTGGCCAGCCGGTAATTGAACACCCTCTTCTCTGGGGTCAGGGTCCTGTGAGGAAATGGCCTCATAAGATGCGGTCCGAGTCCAAAGGCTTCATCAGCCAAGAAAACAAAGGGGAGTCCTTCAATATTCCCTGCATCCGGTGGCAATGCAAGGTCGTCACTCTGGAGACGGAGGGCAAACTCCGTCTGGATGAAGGATCCCCCATCGGACATCCGGCCATTCTTCCCTACATCAACATAGAGGAATTCATACCGTGCTGACACCACCGCCATCAGCACAATGCTATGAAACCCCTTGTAATTGAAGTAGTAGGACCCAGAACGGGGTGGCGGCACGATGCGGACGTGCTTCCCGTTTATGGCACCACCGCAGTTGGGGAAGTCCCACCGCGTGGCAAACTCCGATGCCACAGTCTGCCATTCCTGTGGCGTGGAAGGAAGCTGGGGAGTCAAACAAGATGAAAGAAAATTAGAATTTAAAAATATGACATTACAAGGAGATTATAATAAAAAACATTAGAGGCCAACATCAATCAAATTCTACGTTTATTAAGGTGTTTTCAATAAGTATAATGGAAGGCTCATGTTTCATATTCATCACCCCCTCTGATGGTCCATGAATACATTATTTTGGGGGGGGGGGTAGATGTGTTTGGCCACAGGATAGCAGTGCAGTGGCGGTGCGTCCAGAGTGGGCGCTGGAACACTGCCCCCTCTCTCCTGTGCCCGTCACTCAGAACAATACATAGGTTCTTGCCTTGCATTAACCTATGTATTGCCAATGCCGCCCACTATTCAGGTGGATGGCCCCCTGTTAAGCGACCAACATATGAATAACTGCGGCATTTATGGGGTGAAAATTGCATATCAGAAACAGGGAGGCAAATAGGCTTGCACATTACAGCCTGAGGGATGTAATTGGCTTCATAAAAGTTAAATAGGGGACGCAGGGGGGGGGGGGAGCATTCCTTGGGTAAACACTGACAGGCTGCTCTGCCAATCATGTTCACCAAGTCTGTTTAATGGTAACATGATTGGCTGATGCAACATCAAGGGAAGGAGAAGACATCAAGGACAGAAGAAGGATGGCGCTGACCACAAGAAGGTATGTGCAGGGCTGGGGACAAAATGGCTGCATTGGAGGGGACAAAATGGCTGCATTGGAGGGAACAAAATGGCTGCATTGGAGGGTTACAAAATGGCTGCATTGGAGGGTTACAAAATGGCTGCATTGGAGGGTTACAAAATGGCTGCATTGGAGGGGACAAAATGGCTGCATTGGAGGGGACAACTGGGGGCGTTTAATAGGCACCTTTGCAAAAATGGAGGAAGTTTATTTCCTAAATTGGGGTTGGACCCCCAAACATTTGTTGCAACAGGCGCCCCTGCTGGAAAGGTTAGTGAAGGGAAATATGCATGGAGGAGAAAAAAGGGGCAATCTAAAGCTTCCAGCATGCATGGGGAAAAAGGGGACGTTCTCAGCATATTACAATCATGGTAATTAGGGAAGGATGAAAGAAATACAACACATTAGCATACATGTAATACATAAAATGTGATGTTAAAGGAGAAAACTTACCCTAATATAGTCCTCCTGCAGGACTTGTATAATGGCAGAACAGGTGTCTGGGATTATGAGGCCCAGAGCCTGGGGGGAGATGCCTGTCGTGAACTTCAAGTCCTGAAGACTTCTCCCTGTCGCCAGATAACGTAACGTGGCGATGAGCCTCTGCTCAGCACTGATGGCTTCCCGCATAACGGTGTCCTGCCTGGTAATATAGGGGGACACCAAAGCCAACAGTTCCTGAAAAACGGGGTCAGACATCCGCAGAAAATTCCTGTAGTCCTCAGGATTATTCTCGACTATCTCCCGCAGCAGAGGCATGTGGCAGAATTGGTCCCGCTGGAGCAACCAATTCTTGGTCCATAAGCTCCTCCTCACACCATTCATGGACTGGTCTTGGTCCAAAACAAGCAGACCAACACCAAGCGCACGCACAGCACGAACTCGACGACGAGAACGTCCAGGCGACATGGCTAGGAAACGGTCGTCTTATCAGAACGTACAGAACAGAACACACTTTAGAACAGCAAGGCCTATGAATAACGAACTGAAAATCAGAAACGAACAGGCAAGAACGCACTGTAAAACAGATTCGACCTGCCTAGACGCCCTGAAAGTCAAGATACGAACCCACAAGCACAAACTGAACCTCAGAAAACGAACTGAAAAGCACGAAGACTGAAAAGCGCGAATCGTCTCTTCCCAAACTTTTACTTCACACGCGGTAACACAAGATCAGCAAAAGCAGCTTAAGGGGTGGTGCCAAGAAAATCGATCTTCCCCTTTATAGTGCCGTCGTACGTGCTGGACGTGAGCGCGGAGAACAACAAGGAAATTGGGAAATGTCAGTGTGTACGCATAGAAAGCTTGACGATAAACTCGTCAAGATTAACAAGAATCTCGTCGAAAAAAACGACGTGTTTTTAACGACGAGAAACTCGGTCGTGTGTACGAGGCTTTAGACTTTTAAAGATATTTCAGTGTAGAAATCACTTTTTCACACAGTTTAAAAGCAGATTATCTTGAAATAATATACCGCATATTTCAGTACCATTTAGGCAATTATATCATGCTCTAAACATTATTTCCATGTGCACAACTCCAGCTTTTAGTAGAGTAAGGATTCGGGCGCTATTTGGATTCTGGGAGCTATAGTAAATTCGATTTTGGTAAGTATTTTTTCTCCAGCACTATAGTGAACACCGTTTTAGCACTAATTAGCGCAAATTGCCGCAATTTAGTAAATTACCCCCATAGTGATGCACAGAGGTCTGGTAGTAAGGCAGTTGGTATGTGCTGTCCTGAGACTATGGACACCTTTAGTCATTTCTGCATCTGTAAGCAGCTCCAAAACGATCATTCAACCACGCCATGGCCTCCTTGGGGCTGGTGTAGAAATGAGCCTTACCATCATAAATGATGCGCAGTTTGGCAGGGAAAAGCATGGCATAGGACAGACCTTCCGTGCGTAGGTGAGATTTCACTGCAGAAAAGGAGATCCGCTGGCGTTGAACTTCAGCAGAAAATTCAAGATAGACAGAGATGGTGTTCCCATTAAATTTGAGAGGGCCTTTCTCCCTAGCTAGGCGCAGGATGGCGACTTTATCCTGGAAGTTGAGGATGCAAGCAATAATGGAGCGTGGTGGGGCACCCTCAGGGGGAGGGCGGGGAGGGGTGCGATGCGCGTGTTCAATGATATGGGAGAATGAGGGTGCATCTGTTCCAAAAATGTCCCACAACCAGGAATAAATACATTTTTCAGGATGAGGGCCCTCAGCCCTTTCTGGGAACCCTACAAATCTGAGATTGTTCCTGCGAGAACGATTTTCCAAATCGACGATTTTGGCGCGGAGTGCTGCCATCTCGCTAGTGACATCCCGCACGTTGACTGATAGGGGATTGACAGTGTCCTCCAGGGAGCTAATACGGTCCTCTGCCTCTCCGGTTCTATCACAGAGGTTCTGGGCATCCTGTTTAAGTAGTGAAAAGTCCATGCGAATAGATGCTATTTGAGTAGAAAGGGAGGCCTTACAGTCCTGGATAACTAGCATAATGGTGGACAGTGTAGGTTCAGCAGAGGTAGGAGAATCCACAGACAGGCCAGTCTCAGTGAATTGCTGGGAGTCTTGGGACATCAGGGGGTCTGCTTGAGAGCGAAAGAGGGCAGGAATAGAAGCACTCTCCCCTGTAGCATGGTTCTTGTCAGCAGAGGAGGAGGCCTGCATTGTGTCTCAGCGCCATCTTGCCTTCTGAACCAAGCCAGTTGCTCCGCCGTGGATGTGGGCCGGGGCGGCCCGTATTTGACCATTTCAGCCAGCCTGCCAGATGCCCACCTCCATGGGGAACAGATCGGTACCTTTGGCGAGGAAAACGGACCCAGGATAGGTAAGGATGTCGGTTGAGAGCTGGAGCAGTGTGTCTATGTGACTGCTCTCTTCACCATTCGGCCACGCCCCCTGCTGTAGGTTTTCTAAATGCTTTTGTCACAATTTGTGATCCTTCCTTACGGATCAATAGATCCAAGAATTCTATCTGTTCTTTATTTTAAATATTTTTATTGAAAGTTTTAAATGATAACAGAAGATTATCAAACAATTAGGTAATACAGTACATTAACTAAGTGTGTGTCCTTATCAGCATAAGTTCCTGTAAAAGAAACATAGGTGAATCTTGTGAGGTACTTCAAGCTAAATTGTCCTAGTATTACTGTCTTAGCGAAACATTATGCTCTACCATAACCAGTCGGAGACATACTCAAAACTATTTAAGCACTGTGTCTCCAGCCCCTGGGACGCCCCTTAGGGATCACACTGCATCCCAGAAGGTGGAGAATCCAGCACTCAGAAAGTGTCTACCAGCCTGGCATGTTCTTCTAGATGAGTAGCTGATGCACCTCCACCATGTGATTAAACATAAGGTTTTCATGTTATAATATGAGGTCAATATGCTCAGCTAGTAAATAGAGAGTCAATAAGAACAAACACAAACCACAGATCAGTAAAATAATTCTAAGGAGAACAGCGTGATCATATTGAGCGTAGTAACCCAGAGATGCCAAGGGAGGCAGAAGAAAGGAGAAGAGGTATAAACGTGTGAAAGATAGGGGGGGGGGGGGGGGAATACTCTCATGCTAGGAATGTGAAACGCGAGTGCTCAGAAGACCAGGTTGGACTCCAGTTATAAGAGAAACATTGCATGAGGTGGCCCAAGGTTCCCAGGTGGCCATAAATTTTTCAGTCTTGTCATTAAGTTTAGCGACAATTTGCTCTTGCACCATGATCCAGGATACCTTCCTCCTGAATCCTGTAAATGAGACGGTGGGTTTCTTCCAGGCCTTGGCTATGGTTAATTTGGCTCCTAGTAATATAAAAAATGAAAGTGTCTGGGAGTGTTTGGGCATATTGGGAAAAGTATGATTTAGAAGTGCTATATTGGGTTGTGGAGTTGTCTGTACTCCCGTCAGGGATCTAATGGTGCGAAATACTTTGCGCCAGAAAGATCTGATGCGCGGGCAGGACCACCAAGTGTGGAACATAAAGCCCTCTAGTTCGCATCCTCTGAAGCATACTGGGGAAGTGCCTGCATACATTATTGCCAACCTGGAAGGAACGTAGTACCACCGGACCAGTACTTTCAGACCAGCTTCGATCAGAGAGACATTGAGTATACCTTTAAATGAACGCTTTGATGCGCGGAACCATACCTCAGTGTCCCATGAGCTATCCATATCCTCCTCCCAAATCTGGGCGTAAGTGGGCTTGGTCAACCTAGTCAACAGAGCCGTGTAAATTAACGAGATACCTCCCCTCTGATCCATAGTGTTTGAGCACCAGTGTTCATAGGGTGTAATCGTAGGTGTGTCTGTCTTGTTTTTCCAAATGGAGTGCAGGAAGTGAGAGATTTGGGAGAATCTGAAATACTCGGAGTCGGGCATATCTAGTCTCTTTTTGCAGTGGGATAAAGAAATGGGCCCCGCAGGAGAGAGAAAGTGGCCAATTCGGTATAAACCCTTATCTGTCCACCATTTAAATGCCCCAATGTTCATTCCCGGCAAGAAGTCCGTGTTATGGAACAGGTGAGCTAGGGGTTTCAGCGCAGATGTCACTGATGTGTGATTATATAATCGGGAACATAGAGCAACAGAGTGGGAGAGTGTGGGGGATAAAATCGCAGGTCTGGCCTTCGGGTCACAACATAACAGATAGTCAATGGTGTTCGACGGGACCGCTTGCCTTTCTATAGAGAGCCAGTCCGGCTTCTGGCCCCTCGAGAAGACCATTGAGATTTGTGCGAGTTGGTAGTAATTCCATAGATTCGGGAGACCCAAGTCTCCCTGTGATTTTAGGCGGAAGAGAATACTCGAGGGACATCTGTATCCTTTGTTGCCCCAGATAAAGTGAACAACCTCAGACTGAAATTTACCCAGAACCTGTTTCTTGATCGAGATTGGGAGGGATCGGAATAAATACAGCATACGTGGGAGAAGAGTCATCTTAATCGCATGGATTCTGCCAAGCCAGGATAGGCCGCTTCTCGACCAAGTATTCATGTCATCTCTACATTTCTGCATCATAGGGGGGTAATTTGCCTTAAAGAGGTTGCTGATGTCGGAGGTCAGCTTGATGCCCAAGTATGGGATCGCCCCGGAGGCCCAGACAAAATCAAAGTTTTTAGAAAGTAGTAGCAGTACGTCCTGCGGAACATTAATGTTTAAGGCCGTTGATTTACTCATATTTACTTTCAAGCCCGATACCTCACTGGAGACCTTCAATATTTTAAGAACTACCGGGGTAGATGTTAGAGGGGAGGTCACGAAGAGGAGGAGGTCATCAGTGTACAGTGCGCACTTATGTTCTCGGGGCCCGCACATGACTCCCTTAAAGTCAGGATTCGATCTGAGAGCTATGGCTAAAGTCTCGATGGCTATTGCAAAAAGGAGGGGGGAGAGTGGACAGCCCTGTCTGGTACCCCTGCTTATGATGAAAGATTCCGAGTATCTCCCCATCAGGCGCACCTGAGCAGTGGGTTTAGAGTAAAGTGAGTGTATTAGATTTAGGAAGCACGGGCCAAAACCCCATCTCTCCAGGATACCAGACAGATATGCCCAATCTATGGAATCAAATGCTTTGTGTAGATCTATGGAGAGCAAGTAACCTTTTTGTTGGGTTCCCCCATCCCACTGAGACTGTAAAAGCGAAACAATGTCAATGGTCCGTCTAATTTGGTCCGGGCCCTGTCTCCCAGGGATGAAGCCCACCTGATCTTTGTGAATGTATGAGGAGATGAAGCCAGACATTCTATTAGCTATAATCTTGGTCATAATTTTAATATCGTTATTAATAAGCGAGATCGGTCGATAATTGCTCACCTCACTTGGGTCCTTATCAGGTTTGGGTATGACTGAGATATAAGCCGCGTTTAGGTCTGTTCCCAATTGAGCCCCATCCCTGAGAGAGTTGAAGAACCGGGCCAAATGCGGAGCTAGAGTCAGGCCAAATTTTTTATAATACCCGGTAGAAAAGCCATCCGGGCCGGGGGAGGACCCCACTTTAAGCGATTTAATGGTAGTCATGACTTCCTCTTGAGTGAACGGGCTCTCGAGGATGTCCCTATGTTCATCCGTCAGGGAGGGTAACTGCAGGTCTTGTAAAAAGTCGTCTTTGTGCTTACTGTGGGTCTGTTGGGTCTGTTTGTAAAGGTCAGAGTAGAACCGCAGAAAAGTGTCCATAATTTTAGCCGGGTTCTGTGTCAAGTTTCCCGCTGCTGTCCGGATTTTAGGGAACGCTAAAGAGCGGTGTTTAGGAGTAAGTTTTACTGCTAATTTAGAACCTATCCTGTCCTTCTGGGAGTAGAACCTTGCCCCGGACCATCTAAGGTGTTGTTCTGCAGCTGTCGTCAGGTTTAGGTTAATGAGAACCCTAGCTCTGTCTAGATTTGCTAAGGAACCGGTCGTAGGGTTACGTTTATGCGCTTTAGCCAGGGAGTGGAATTCTTCTGTGAGCCTGAGTGTATCTGCCTTGTGTTCCTTTTTGAGTTTTGAGGACAATTGAATGAGCTTCCCCCTGATGACCGATTTATGTGCCGCCCATACGGTAGAAGGGGAGACTTCCCCGTTGCATTTATCAGGAAATATTCCTTAATGGCTGTCTCCACTAATGAATATTGTATTGGGTCATTCAATAGGGATTCTTGTAACCGCCAGCGCGGTGTGTCTCTTTTTCCCGACGACCGCAGAGTGGTTACGGTAAACATCGAGTGATCTGACAGCGGGGATTCTATTATTTTGGAATTTTTAAGTAGAGGAATTGTATATGAGTGTGTGAAAATGTGATCTATCCTGGCAAAGGATTTGTGTGGGGCTGAGTAGTGCGTGTAGTCTTTTGTGTTAGGGTTAGCCTCCCGCCACACATCCACGAGTCCTGCCTCATGGATTAGTTTTGCTATGTTTGTACTCTGTTTGGAAGGACGTTTGGGCTTGGTTGTCCCATCTGCCAGTTTATCTAGGGAAAGATCAAAGGCGATATTAGAATCACCGCCAATGAAGACTGACCCTTTGAGATGTGGTTTCAGCGTCCGTATAAGGGAGTCAAAAAAGGGCTTTTGGCCCTTATTAGGGGCATAGTAGGACACAAATGTGTACTTCTCTCCATCTATGTGACCGGATACCAAAACATAACGCCCCAGGGGGTCTACTACAGTTTCTGGCTGAGAGAGGTTAATGTGTTTGGCGAAGCATACCACCACCCCTTTTGTCTTATTATCCGCTGATGCAAGGAAAAATTGTGGATAGCGTTGATGTAGGAAAGAAGGTTTGAATGTGGACGGGAAGTGGGTTTCCTGTAACAGGAGTATATCTGCTTGCATGGAGTGGTATTGCTGGAAGACCTTCCTGCGTTTTACGGGGGAATTGAGGCCCTGTGGGATGGTGTGCGTTAGACATGGATCAGAGGGGATGAGTCTATGATAAGGCTCAGTTGCTTACCTTGTCCCTGGGAGAGGAAGACCCAGGCAGGCCGTGTGAGCAGGCAGAGCGAAATTCTGTCGTCAGAGATGGGAGGAAGGATGTATTCATGGATCTTGAGAGCATTCCGTCGAGCATGAGTGAGAAGAAGAGAAAGGATGAAAAGAGAGAGAAAGAAGAAAAATGGGGTTATACAATTGTAAGCCAAACTGTACCGTCTGTCCTTCGAAGTTAACTTAAACTCTGAATTGGGAGGTCCCTCGACCCCCTCCCCCCCCCCCCGGAGTTGGATGGGCTGGCCATACCACACTCCTACAACCTGAGAGGTCCAGAAAACCCCAGTCACGGGGATTCCAGGGCGGAACCCAGGAGCACTAATAGTGCTCTAGGTTCCTAGGGTAGGTGCACTGAGTCCACCACAGCCCAGTCACCTGGTAACATATTAATCTTAAGGCTGGAGGTAGCCCATAATAGCAACTAAACAGAGCGCCCCAACTAAGTGAGCCAACAATGCAAGGAACAGCCCCAACCATCTTATCTTCTTTGACTGAGTAGTAGTGAGGTTTTACTATGATGTCTCTGGGGAGACCATCAGAGCGGGGGGGTTGAAGGGCTCTGTGAGCTCTATCCAGCTCCAGGCGAATATCTGTAATATCAGGAATCAGGCTGCGTATGATAGCTTTTACAGTTCCCTGTACCTCCTTTTCAGATTCGGGTAGACCCCTTATCCTAAAATTGTATCGTCTCGATCTGTTCTCGAGATCGTCGATCTTCACGAATGCTGTTTCCAATTGATCTTGTACATCTTGCAGCCTAGCAGTATTTTGGTTAATACGAGAAACAGCAAGGTCAGCTTTTTGTTCTATAATGTCCATTCTCACCCCTATTTGCTGTAAATCAGCATGGATGGATGCAGTGATCTGCGCAGCGTTCTGTGCCAGCCCTGTGGAGAGCATTTGAGCAAAGGCAGCCATCATGGATGAAAAGTCAGAGGGATTAGGAAGAGGATCTGTGGCATCCTTTGCTTCTAATAGGAGGCCTGTATGTGGATCCAGCATAGGGGTTGTGGGGGTGCCTGGGTTCATTCTGCTCAGCAGTTATTCTGTGGAAGCTGGGGATGCGGCCAGGGTCAGGGGCGGATAGTCTGTACCTGAGGGGGACTGCGGGAGCACGTCCTGGTCAGCTATATTGTCCTCTGTGAGCTCCGTGCTGTGAGGGCCTCGTGCAGCCGCCGCCATCTTGGCATAACTGAGGGGGCCGGGACTCGCAGCCATCTGGCCTGTCAGATTCCTCCTCGCTGGCGCCGCTGACATTCGGGGGATCAGGGGGGCTTCCCCTGCACAAATGTCCCGGTAAGGGTGCTGAGGGGGCGCTCTGTGAGCTCCGGTGGCTATAATTGGGCCGTGGTAGAGCGGAGCACTAGAAGCCGGCGGCCATGTTGGGAGCTGCCGCGCATGCCTTCTATCTGTTCTTTATCCACTTTATAGGTAATAAAGATATTTCTGTTGTTTTCATTTAATTCTCCTATAAATTGTTCAAATTCAAAGTCCCTCTCCACACCACCAGGACATCATCAATAAATCTTGCCCAAAGGGCTACATGTTGTTTGAAAGCTGGGTGATGGTATACCTCCTGTCGTTCCCACCAGCCTAAATTTAGGCAAGCATATGATGGTGCACAGGAGGCTCCCATTGCTACTCCCCGCTTTTGGCGGAAGTATTTACTGTCAAAAATAAAGAAATTGTTGTTGAGGACTAATTCAAGCAATTCAATCAAAAATTCATTTTGTGGGCCTGCTAGGGGATGTCTCATATCTAGCCATTGAGACACCGCCTGTACTCCGATCGCATCTAGCCATTGAGACAGCGCCTGTACTCTAGAATCCCTGGATGAATAGAGGGATTCTACATCGATACCTGCCAGCAGGCAGTCATTTGGTACAACCAAGTTATCTAATTTTCTCAGAATATCTGCAGAGTCCTGTACATAGGAAGGTAATTCCTTGTTCAAATGTTTAATTCTCTTATCTATGTATCGACCGATCCTCTCTAGAGGTCCACCCATCCCCGATACGATCGGCCTACCAGGTTTGTTCAAATTTTTGTGAATTTTGGGCGTAACATAAAATGTGGGTATGTTGAAATTAATGATTCTAAGGAATAAAAATTCCTTTTAGGTCAATAGGCCCACTTTTAATGCTCTAATCAATCGATAATTTATTTCCTTGATAAGGTCGGGAAAGGGGTTCTCTGGCCAACGTTAATAACAATTAATGTCATTCAGTTGTCTATATATTTCTTCAAGATAGTCATTTTCAGGCCACAGAACCACATTTCCGCCCTTGTCACTGGGTTTAATGATGCAGTTTGATAGTTCTCTCAATTCCTGAAGGGCTTTTTTTTCACTCTGTGACAAATTGTCCACGTTAGGTTCTATTTTGTCCCATTTAATGGAACGTATATCTGCAGTAATAGCTTCCAAAAACATTTGGAGGTATTTATTACTTAAGAAACTGGGGAATTTTTGTGATTTATTGGCCAAACCTGAGGCTGGGGGTGGATCTAAAATACATGAATCTATCCATGTATTTCCTTCCAGATAATCAACTATCTGGGATTCTTCAATTTCCAATAGAGTGCCTGATCCAGTCTCACTGATTGGTTCTTTATTCTTTCCAAAGAACATCAATTTGAAATTTTGTCAGTGAATTAGTTGACCAGACTGTGTGGACTGTACATAGAGAACCAAAACGTATGTAAAGTGAAATATAATGAGGTTTATTGAGATAGGTGATATAAATAAATACAAACAGTGCAAACCAAACAACCCACAAACAACAAATAATATATACAGCAAAGGGCAGTAGCAGAATCTTGAATGTAAGCCAGGCCAGGGTCATACACAGCAGATCAGGAGATTGACAAAAGAGTGTTCCAGAAGCATAAACGTAGCCAGGCCAAGGTCATACACAGGGAGTCAGCAGATGGGGACAGGGAACAAACAAGGCAGGGAGAGGACGGATGGATAGGCTCAGGATGGGGATCAGATCAGGTCGGGTCAGGAGAGGTGAGGTACAGGCTCAAGGTCCGGATACAAGCAGCGAGGTCAGGGCTCAAGGAGAAAGATACCAAGGCAAGCATGTAAGGGCTTGCCGGGTATTTATAGGGCTGCTATGATTGTCCTCATGTGACAGCTGAGAGGAGGAAGTGCTGCTTGCCCCACACTGCTGGAATACACCCGCTAGTGGACGCCGGTACTACGGCCTATGGATCAGGCATTACCACCAGCAGGTGAGATCCTCTATCAAAGATACTGGCTGCAAGAGGACACCTGCTGGTGGACACTAGTACTGCAATCCAAAGGGCCAACAGCGCCACCAGCGGGTGAAGCCTTTCCTGACAAATTTACTCGTCGCAAGAATAAGCATATGTCTTTGTATATCTCAAATGGGTTACCTCTATTACATGGTGAGAAGCCCAGACCATTACTTAAAACTGAAAAATTATCCTAACTTAGTGTATGTTCTGTAAGGTTGATAATATTCATATCTGAGTCTTCTGATATCTTGTGGTTACCCTGTTCTCCTGTAAAGTAGAGTTCCCTGTCTTGGATGAGTTCTGTTCCTGTGTTGCCATTTCTCTTTCTATTTCTCCTACGTTTCCTTTTTCCACCATTTTTCCCCTGGTATTGGTTGTATTTTTTTGGGGCGTCTTCTCTAAAAAAGTACATTTTTTTCCCCCCTCTCTGCTGTTATTCCTATTATCTTGTTTATGGAATCTATTACGTGATTTACTTCTCCCCCGTTTTCTTTCTAGGTCTAGAAAATTCCCTGTTTAAAAATCCATAGTATCCCTTTGGAACTTCTTTTGTTTCCCTAGTTTCTGTTCTTTCTGAAAGTTGTCTACCTCTTTTTTAAGACTTTCATTAAATTTATTGAATTCATCCAAATCCTGATATTCATCGAGTAATTTAACTAGTATGGTCTAGTTAACTAGTATATCTAGTATGGTATAGTATATTTGGTATAGTCTAGTATACGATTATCTAGTATGGTCGAGTTCTAGTATATCTGGTATGGTCTAGTATATGATTATCTAGTATGGTCTAGTTCTGGTATGTGATTATCTAGTATGGTCTAGTTAACTAGTATATCTAGTATGGTCTAGTATATGATTATCTAGTATAGTCTAATTCTAGTATATTGGTATGGTCTAGTATATGATTATCTAGTATAGTCTAATTCTAGTATATTGGTATGGTCTAGTATATGATTATCTAGTATGGTCGAGTTCTAGTATATTTGGTAAGTTCTAGTTCTAGTATATCTGGTATGGTCTAGTATATGATTATCTAGTATGATCTAGTTAACTAGTATATCTAGTATGGTAAAGTATATTTGGTATGGTCTAGTATATGATTATCTAGTATGGTCAAGTTCTAGTATATCTGGTATGGTCTAATTCTAGTATATCTGGTATGGTCTAGTATATGATTATCTAGTATGGTCTAGTTAACGAGTATATCTAGTATGGTATAGTATATTTGGTATGGTCTAGTATATGATTATCTAGTATGGTTGAGTTCTAGTATATCTGGTATGGTCTAGTATATGATTATCTAGTATGGTCTAGTTAACTAGTATATCTAGTATGGTATAGTACAGGGCTTGACAAATTTGCTTGGAATCTAGGAGCCAGCTAAAAAAGTTAGGAGCCAGGTTTTTTTTTTTAACGACCAATGCGTGCAGAAGCGAGCGCATACGTGAGTAGCGCCCGCATATATGAAAGCAGTGTTTAAACCACACATGTGAGGTATCGCCGCGATCGGTAGAGCGAGAGCAATAATTCTAGCCCTAGACATCCTCTGTAACTCAAAACATGCAACCTGTAGAATTTTTCAATTTCGCTTATGGAGATTTTAAAGGGTAAAAGTTTGTCGCCATTCCACGAGCGGACGCAATTTTGAAGCGTGACATGTTGGGTATCAAATTTACTCAGCGTAACATTATCTTTCACAATATAAAAAAAAAATTGGCTAACTTTACTGTTGCCTTCTTTTTTAATTTAAAAAAGTGTATTTTTTTCCTCAAAAAAGTGCGCTTGTAAGACCGCTGCGCAAATATGGTGTGACAGAAAGTATTGCAACGACCGCCATTTTATTCTCTAGGGTGTTAGAATAAAAAATATATATAATGTTTGGGGGTTAACTTCTAAGTAAAGAAAAGGTGATGGGCGGGCAGTGAAACAGGCAAGCATTGCTGGTTGTCTTTTCATACCAACGGCCACCACAAGATGGCGCCAGATTACAGAATGAAGCCTAGGCCTGCAGAAGGCCGCAAAGCCGTGGCCTAAATTACACGATCGCGCGCGGGGGGGGGGGGGGGGTGCACGGAGATACAGGAAACCTCAGCTGTGCTGCCCCAGGCGCCAGGTCGCTCATTCTAGTCGCATTTGCGACCTGGCGCCCGGGGATTGTCGAGCCCTGGTATAGTATATTTGGTATGGTCTAGTATATGATTATCTGGTATGGTCGAGTTCTAGGAGTTCTAGTATATCTGGTATGGTCTAGTATATGATTATCTAGTATGGTCTAGTTCTGGTATGCGATTATCTAGTATGGTCTAGTTAACTAGTATATCTAGTATGGTCTAGTATATGATTATCTAGTATGGTCTAGTTCTAGTATATTTGGTATGGTCTAGTATATGATTGTCTAGTTCTAGTATATCTGGTATGGTCTAGTATATGATTATCTAGTATGGTCTAGTTCTAGTATATCTGGTATGGTCTAGTATATAAATAAAGAGGATAAACTGCGCTAACTTAAAAACCAATAAACGATATAAGGCAGCAGCTTAAGTGGGATAAGCACAATTTTTTCTATATGGTCTAGTATATGATTATCTAGTAATGTCTAGTTCTAGTATATCTGTATGGTCTAGTATATGATTATCTATTATGGTCTAGTATATTTGGTATGGTCTAGTACAGGAGTCCTTAAACTTCGGCCCGCGGGCCGCCAGTGTAATTTACCCAGCCCGCAGACTGCCCCTTTAACATTCCAGCAATCCCCCTCCCCCTGACCTTTTTTTTTACTATTTTTCGCCGCCCGCCGCCGCAAGAGGTCCGGCCGGCGGAGGTAATGTCTCCGCCGGCGGCCATTTTCCAGAAGACCACAGACGAGTTATTAACAAGCTGGGATCTCCAACCCCACTGTACCTTCTCTGAAACCTGCACTGAGAGGAATGAAGGTGTAGAATTAGGTGTGTGACAGCCAAGTACTTGTGGGCACTCTGCTAGCAGTACACCGACGTCCGATTATAGCAGGCAAATTTCCCTGCCCCAGCTGCTGGACCGTCAAAAGAAGTTCACTCCCAGCCATCCACATGCCCAGCGGTTGAATGCTAGCTTGGCTAAATTGCTAGCACTTCAACTGCTGCCTTTTCAGTTGGTAGACTCGGCCCCCTTCCGTGAGTTTGTGCAATGTGCGGTTCCTCAGTGGCAGGTTCCCAAACGCCACTTTTTCTCACGGAAGGCGATTCCGGCTCTCTACCGGCATGTGGAAGGCAATGTCCATGCCTCGCTGGACAGGGTGGTCAGCGGTAAGGTGCATATTACCGCTGACTCATGGTCCAGCAGGCATGGACAGGGACGTTACCTTTTTTTCACGGCCCATTGGGTCACTCTTTTGGCAGCTGGGAAGGATGCAGGACAAGGTGCAGTAGTGTTGGAGGTTGTTCCGCCGCCACGCCTTCAAAATACTACTACTGGTTGTGACACACCTCTCTCCTCCACCCCCTCCTCTTCTTCTTCTTCCATGGCCTCTTCCTGTGCTTTGTCCTCGGAACCAGCGGTGCTCCGTAGGCGTTCAAGGGGCTACGCAAGTAGCAGGCAAAAAGATGCCATGCCGTGCTTGCGCTGGTGTGTTTGGGGGACAGGAGCCACACTGGGGCAGAGGTTCTGTCTGCTCTGCAGGGGCAGGCCGAGAGGTGGTTGACGCCACGCCAGCTTAAGCCAGGAATGGTGGTTTGCGACCATGGCATTGACCTCCTCTCCGCCCTCCGACAGGGACAACTCACCCATGTGCCCATGTGGCTCACGTCCTTAACCTGATGGTGCAGCGGTTCTTGGGCAGGTACCCGGGCTTACAGGATGTCCTGAGGCAGGCCAGGAAAGTCTGTGTGCATTTCTGCAGATCATATAATGCCAGTGCTCGGCTTGCTGAGCTGCAAAAGGAGTTGAACCTGCCCAAGAACCGCCTTATATGTGACATGCCCACCAGGTGGAACTCAACGTTCGCCATGCTGCAGCGGCTGCACACGCAGCAGAGGGACATCAATGAGTACCTGTGCGACTACGGCACCAGGACAGGGTCAGGGGAGCTTGGGTTTTTTTCACCACGCCAGTGGGGCATGATCAGGGATGCATGCACTGTCCTGGCACCATTTGAGGAGGCCACAAGGATGGTGAGCAGTGACAGTGCATGCATCAGTGACACTGTACCTCTTGTCCACCTGTTGGAGCATACGCTGCATGGAATAATGGACAGGGCACTTGAGGCAGAACAGAGGCAGGAAGAGGAGGACTTCCTTGCCTCTCAAGGCCCCCTTTACCCAGACAGTGTTCCTTGTGTCCCACCCATCACACAGGAAGAGGACGAGGAGGATTGTGTCAGCATGGAGGTGGAGCATGGCACTCAGCATCAACAGCAGCAGTCTTTTAGGGATGATTTACAGTCCCAACAAACCCGTGGACTTGTACGTGGCTGGGAGGAGGTGGCTGCGGATCATGTCGTCCTTAGTGACCCAGAGGACTCCGGATCGAATGCCTCAGCTAACATACGCTGCATGGCCACCCTGATCCTGCAAAGTCTGCGGAAGGATCCTCGTATTCTTCGTATCAAGGCGAGGGACCATTACTGGCTGGCCACTCTCCTTGATCCACGGTACAAGAGTAAGGTTGCGGACCTTATCTTGCCGTCGCAGAGGGAGCAGAGGATGAGACAACTCCGGGAGGCCTTGCAGAAAGGTCTGTGCAACGCGTTCCCAGAGACTGGGAGGTTACAAACTCCTGGTCCTGGACAACGAGTTGCTGAGGCTTCGGTCAGTAGCAGAAGGAGCGGTGGAGAAAGGTGGCCGTCTGACCGATGCGTTCAGACAATTTTTTAGTCCGCAGCCCCAAGGTATGATCGGTTCCAGCAACCATCGCCAGCGTCTGATATACATGGTGCAGGAATACCTAGGGGCAAGGTCAGACTTGGACACCTTTCCCACCGAAAATCCTCTGGCTTACTGGGTCTTGAGGATGGATCACTGGCCAGAGCTTGCACAGTATGCAATTGAGCTACTGGCCAGTCCTGCATCCAGCGTTCTTTCGGAACGCACATTCAGTGCTGCGGGAGGCTTTGTCACGGATCACAGGGTGCGCCTGTCCACCGACTCGGTTGATTGACTGACCTTCATAAAGATGAACCAGTCTTGGATCACCACCAGCTACCAAGCACCTGAAGCTGATATAACAGAATAATAGGATTTTTGTACTCACCGTAAAATCCATTTCTCTGACGTCCATGGACTGACACAGCTGGATACTGTAAACGTGTGGGTATATGTCCCTGCTCGCAGGAGAAGATCTAGGCAGAATGTTAGATGTTAAAACATTCTAGAACAAACCAGAGCTGAACAGCCCCGCCCAGGGGGGCGGTCCCTCCGGACATTACCCTCCCACCTGCAGCTAGCAGACCCCAGTTTTTTTCTGCCTAGCAGAAGGAGAAGACGTGGCTCTCTCAGGAGCCAGTCTCCTGGAAGGTTTTACTTTAAAATTTTATTCCTTTGGGAATTTTATTATTTTATTTTTGAGACCTTCAATCAACTGTCGGCTGGGCAACAGGTTGGGTACACTAGTATCCTCGTAGTCTTCCCTGTCCGACCATCGAGCGTGCTGATCCTCGCCTTGCGTGCGTGAGACTCAGTTCACGACATACCCCATGACTCCAGGGGTGGCCGGGTTGCTTTCATTCTCCCGCGGTCCTCTCAAGATTGAACAGTACTTGACTGACTGTATCTCTCGCGGTGGACCGGGCCGACAGCTACGCAGTACGACTCTGTGATAGGTCTGTCTGAAACAAGCCAGTGGGTCCCTGAAAGGGACGGGTAAGTAGTCTCTCCTACTGCAGGTGAGTACATGCTGGCTGTGTTTCTGTGTGTGGGGGTTTCTCCCTGTCTCCCCCCTGTTATGCTGCTCTCTGCACCCTGTACTGGTGCTGTGCTGTGGGGTGCTTGGGGGTCACTCTGGCCTGGCTGGGCGCTCATGTCTGCAGTTTTTTCTGGTGTGTGAGGTGATTATTGCGTGCGCCATTGGTGCTGTTTGAGGTGGTTATTGCGTGCGCCATTGGCGCGCGTTAGAGCTTTGAATTTCGCGCTCGGCGGCCATTTTGGCGTTCAGTTATAGCTGCGGCCGGTGGCCATTTTCTTATGGCCGCCACGCATTTATTTCTGGCTGCAGCGCGAATCCCCTCACAATCTCCTCACAGACTGAGCGGTCCTTAAGGGTTGGTGGGTCCTCCCGGGTATCCCCTCCTCAGCCTCAGCGTAGCCAGTGGGTGGACTGTATATTCACTGTATAGTGTATAAGGTCTCAGAGGGTGGCGTTATGGAGTCTGATACACCTGCTCTCCACACTTGCCTGGGGCAACTGGCAGTGCTGCACAGTTAAACATGTTCATATGTTTCCTGCACCTGCGGTCCTTATGGACCAGTTGTCAGCAGTCCTGGAATCATTCCTGTCAGAATGGAAGCCGTGTGCGAGCAAAAGGAGCTATAAGCCCCCTCCCCCCACAAAAATCTTTACTGAAGGGGTGCTCTGAGTCAGATATGGGCCTAGCTACTATGCTCAGGACCCTACCTCTGAATATTTAATGTTTATGAACAGGACATTCCCTTGTGAGGAAGACTCCAGTTCTGTGTCCGTGAATGACAGGGCGCTTGTAAGTGATCTCATTGATGATGTGAGAAACACTCTCAGGCTGGAATTGCTGTGACAAGCTTTTCTTTTACACAGTTTCCTCACTGTTTTCCTCACGCTGCCTCAAGAGCAGCATGGATGAGGGAGGACTTTATTCATTTATGTCTCTAATCCCTGTCAGCCTTCTGTGTGATACCTGAGGTAACATTTCCCGCCATTTCCTGGGGAATGATTTGAGCTCTGACAGACACACGGTCTGAGGATCAGAGGTTACCTGTTACCTGCATGCTGCTTCGGCAGCACAGTCAAGCAGGTTGGAATGATACAGAGAAGATTATGCGCCTCTGCGCCATAATTTAAACTCATCCTATACCTCTACACTGCATACATTCACAGTGTAGGTATGTGTTATTGGTCTCTGTGTCTGCGTGGCTGTCCCCACGTTCCAATGCTGTGTTTCAGTGCCATACATGATATAAACGTACAAAATATGTTTATGCACGACTCCAGATACATTCACAGTATATGTATGTATTATACTCTCTGGGTTGGCGGGGGCTCCGGTGTCCTCCCGCACTCTCATGGTATGTGCGCTTCGGCAATATGTTTATTGCACATATTATACATGTTTACAGTATGGGTATACTGTTTGCGTGGGGTTCCTCCGGGTACTCTGGTTTCCCCCCACGCTCCAATGGAAATGCACAGCATAAACATGTGCAATATGTTGATTCACATGCTATCATTCCTACACGGTATCTGTGTGCTGTCTGCGTGGAGTTCTTCCGAGTGTTCCGGTTTCCTCCCATGCGCTGACGGTATGTGCGCCTTTGGCCTTCTGCACAGTTAAACATGTTCAATGTTTATCACGCATGCTATAATACCTACACGGTATGTGTAGGCAGTCTGTGTGGTTTTCCTCCGGGTACTCCAGTTCCCTCCCACACTCCATTGGTATGGGCGCTTCGGCGCTATGCACAGTCTAAATTTGTGCGATTGGATATCCACATACCTACCCGGTATGTCTTTTCAGTCTGCGTGGGTTTCCGCCCACGCTACATGACATGCATGCCTTTGGTGCAATACAAGATGTAAACATACACATTATGTTTATACACTACACTAAATACATTCCCAGTAGTTGTAGGTATTGCATTCTCTGAGTATGCGTGGGGTACTTCGGTTCCTCCCAAGCGCCAACGGTGTGCGCGCCTTCGGTGTTATGCACACATGAGCTTGTGCAAAATGTTTAGCACACACTATAATACCTACACGGTATGCGTATGCAGTCTGCATGGGTTTCATCCGGGTGCTCAGGTTTCTCCCCTGCATTCCAATGGTGTGCGCATTCTCAGCGCTATGCACAGTATATCCATGTGCAATTTGTTTATTCGCAGGCTAACATACCTACACGGTTGTGTACGCAATCTGCGTGGCTGGTTTACGCCCAGGCTCCGATGATGTGCGCGCCTTCGTCGCTGGCACAGTATATACGTGTTTAATAGGTTTATCCACAAATAATAAACTACATACGCCGTATGTGGTGGTATTATGCTCTTTGTGGCTGGGTGGGTTTCCTCCCACACTCTCCATTTGTGCGTTTGACGCAATACATAGTATAAACTATGTGTTTGCACAATCAGCACCTATCCATGGGTAGCTGCCGGATGGAGCATTGTCACAAGGATCCCTGGTTTCAGGGGTATCACTTTCCACCTGCTTTCAGTGGTGATCAGAAGCGCTGGCTTGGGCTGTGTTCGCCAGGCTGGGGTTAGCGTTACGCCCGTTAGTGGCTGCGTCTCTGGCATTTTTTGTAGCTCAATGACTGGGCAAAAGCCTCTGCTTCATCCATCAGTCGCCTAGCAGGTGCACTACAACTGCTTTAGCCTTTAGGGTCTCTGTGCCCGGGGTGGGTTTGCGCCACCTGTGGAGGCTAAGGTACTAGTCCTCTGACTGAGTTTCTAGGGAAGTTCCGTCAAGTTGCCTTTATTGGCCAACATTTGAGGCACCCTGTACACTGGGGCCTCCCTTCTCCGATACATTTCGGAGTCTCTTTGGGATTTTCATACATCTCGCTGCAAGACGGTCCTGTCGGCCGTGTGCATTGCAGGCGAAGGGTCCTTGCATCCGGAGGTGTTTCCACCTTCTTTACCGGAGGACGATAAGAGAATTTTTTTTTTCAAATGTCACATCCCTTCAAGACTGATGCTGAGTGACTGTCCTGTTATGTTGACTGACTATCCTCCTCCTCCTCAATGATCCGATTCTTGATAATAGCTTGGAAGAACTTTTTTGTTTCTGGGTGCCGCCACCAGTGGCTAAGGCCCAATTTTTCAGCCCCTGTTTAACCACTTAACGACCGCTCACTGTATATATACGTCGGCAGAATGGCACCGACAGGCACAATCACGTAGAGTGTACGTGATTGCCTTTGTACAGTTGGGGGGTCCAATCGGACCCCCCTTCTATACAGTGAGCGGTGGCTAAGTGTCCGGGAGCGTTCCGGGATGAGGGGGCAGCCATTCGTTTCTGGCCACCCCCTCGCGATCGCTCCCGGCGAATAGAAATGCCCCCTCTGTCTGTGTCAGACAGAGGGAGCAGGAGGAAGTGATGTCATCTCTGGTGTGGCGCTCACATATACCGAGCGCCGTACAAGAGAAGATATCAGGTCAGTGCACACAACACTACACTGACACCAGGACACATAGGGACATAAATCGCCCCCCCAGACACCCCAGATCACCCCCCCAGCCCCCAGTCACAGTGTCACTGATTGCAGTGACCATTTATTTAGTGATCACTGCAATCAGTGACATTTGTGACTGTAAAAGTGTCACCAAAGTTTAGTCTTAGGTCCAGTGTAGCCCCCTAACCCCCCCCTAATAAAGGTTTAACCCCCTGATCACCCCCCAGATAACCCTTTCACCGCCTATCACCACTGTCGCTTAGCGATCATTTTTCTGATCGCTGTCTTAGCGTCAGTGATGCCGATCGGCAGCCAGTAATTTTTTTTAGGTTCGCCGCAGGTTTTTATAGCGTCAGGTACCCCAATATATTATCTAATAAAGGTTTAACCCCCTTGATCGCCCCCCAGGTAACCCTTTCACCCCCTATCACCACTATCACTAAGCGATCGTTTTTCTAAAGGCTGTCTTAGTGTCTGTGATGCAGATCGGTAGCCGGTAATTTTTTTAAGGTTCGCCGCAGGTTTTTATAGCGTCAGGTACCCCAATATATTATCTAATAAAGGTTTAACCCCCTTGATCGCCCCCCAGGTAACCCTTTCACCCCCTATCACCACTGTCGCTAAGCAATTGTTTTTCTAAACGCTGTCTTAGTGTCGGTGATGCAGATCGTAGCCAGTCATTTTTTTTAGGTTCGCCGCATGTTTTTATAGCGTCAGGTACCCCAATATATTATCTAATAAAGGTTTAACCCCCTTGATCGCCCCCCAGGTAACCCTTTCACCCCCTATCACCACTGTCGCTAAGCAATTGTTTTTCTAAACGCTGTCTTAGTGTCGGTGATGCAGATCGTAGCCAGTATTTTTTTTTAGGTTCGCCGCATGTTTTTATAGCGTCAGGTCCCCCAATATATTATCTAATAAAGGTTTAACCCCCTTGATCGCCCCCCCCAGGTAACCCTTTCACCCCCATCACCACTGTCGCTAAGAAATCGTTTTTCTAAACGCTGTCTTAGTGTCGGTGATGCAGATCGGTAGCTGGTAATTTTTTTTAGGTTCGCCGCAGGTTTTTATAGCGTCAGGTACCCCCATATATTATCTAATAAAGGTTTTAACCCCCTGATTGCCCCTAGTTAACCCTTTCACCAGTGATCACCATATAAGTGTTACGGGTGACGCTGGTTCGTTAGTTTGCTTTTTATAGTGTCAGGGCACCCGCCGTGTATATAACCCAATAAAGGTTTAACCCCCTGATCGCCCGGCGGGTGATATCAATTAGGTTTTAGCGTCAGAGAGGGTCTGAGTCACACCCCAGGCAGCGTCAGGTTAGTGCCAGTAACGATAACACCCACGCGTGAAGCATACACCCCCTTAGTGGTATAGTATCTGAACAGATCAATATCTGATCTGATCAGATCTATACTAGCGTCCCCAGCAGTTTAGGGTTCCCAAAAACGCAGTGTTAGCGGGATCAGCCCAGATACCTGCTAGCACCTGCGTTTTGCCCCTCCGTCCAGCCCAGGCCACCCAAGTGCAGTATCGATCGATCACTGTCACTTACAAAACAAAAACACACATAACTGCAGCGTTCGCAGAGACAGGCCTGATCCCTGCGACTCCAGTGCTGTAGGAGGTGATTTCACCACCACAGTTTAAAAAAAAAAGCAAATATGCCGAAGCATTGGGGCAGCAGGGGCGGAGGAGAGATTTTGCTCCTAATGCCGCGTACATACGGTCGAAATTCCGATGGAGGCTTGCCCGTGGAAAAGTCCGACCATGTGTGTGCGGCATAACTTTTTTGCGGGAGGATGCCCCCATGCTTCGGCATATATAAATGGTGCGTGTATGCCCATCATTGGAAGTGGGTGGATGAAGGGCGGTATTCTAATGGTGGGCATACCCACCGATCAATCTCTTTTTTCGTTCAGCCACCTGGCTGCATGAAATAAAAAGATTACAATACATGTCCAACAAGGACCAGCAACGTACTGGTATTTTGCTGGACTTTGAATGTTTATACCAGAATGATGCCTGCGGGTTTAGGTATCATCTTGGTATCATTCTTTTCAGCCTGCGGCCGGCTTTCATGTAAAAGCAATCCTAGCGGCTAATTAGCCTCTGGACTGCTTTTACAAGCAGTGGGAGGGAATGCCCCCCCCCCCGGATATAAAAAGCGCCATTGGGAAATTGGGAAAGCATTTTATCACACCGATCTTGGTGTGGTCAGATGCTTTGAGGGCAGAGGAAAAATCTAGGGTCTAGAAGACCCCAGTTTTTTCAAAAAAAGTGTACCTGTCACTACCTATTGCTATCATAGGGGATATTTACATTCCCTGAGATAACAATAAAAATGATAAAAAAAAAAAAAAATACTTGGAAGGAACAATTTAAAAATAAAATAAAAAAGCAAAATTAATAATAAAAATAAATAAATAAAAAAAAGCACCCCTGTCCTGCCCTGCTCTTGCCCAATGGCGAACGCAAGCGTCGGTCTGGCGTCATATGTAAACAGCAATTGCACCATGCATGTGAGGTATCACCGCGAAGGTCAGATCGAGGGCAATCATTTTAGCAGTAGACCTCCTCTGTAAATCTACTGGGGTAACCTGTAAAGGCTTTTAAAGGCTTTTAAAAATGTATGTAGTTTGTCGCCAATGCGCGTTTGTGCGAAATTTTAAAGCATGTCGTGTTTGGTATCTATGTACTCGGCCTAAGATCATCTTTTTTATTTCATCAAACATTTGGGCAATATAGTGTGTTTTAGTGCATTAAAATTAAAAAAAGTGTATTTTTTAACCCAAAAAATGCGTTTGAAAAATCGCTGCGCAAATACTGTGTAGAAAAAAAAATGCAACACCCACCATTTTAATCTGTAGGGCCTTTGCTTTAAATATATATATATATATAATGTTTGGGGGTTCAACATAATTTTCTTGCAAAAAAAAAAATGTTTTCATGTAAACAAAAAGTGTCAAAAAGGGCTTTGTCTTCAAGTGGTTAGAAGAGTGGATGTAAGCTTCCTAATGTTGTGTATAAAATGCCAGAACAGTTCAAAACCCCCCCAAATGACCCCATTTTGGAAAGTAGACACCCCAAGCTATATACTGAGAGGCATGTCGAGTCCATGGAATATTTTATATGTTGACACAAGTTGCGGAAAAACGACAATTTTTTTTTTTTTTTTTTTTGCACAAAGTTGTCACTAAATGATATATTGCTCAAACATGACATGGGCATATGTGGAATTACACCCCAAAATACATTCTGTTGCTTCTCCTGAGTACGGGGATACCACATGTGTGAGACTTTTTGGGAGCCTAGCCATGTACGGGACCCCAAAAACCAAGCACCGCCTTCAGGCTTTCTAAGGGTGTAAATTTTTGATTTCACTTCTCACTGCCTATCACAGTTTCGGAGGCCATGGAATGCCCAGATAGCACAAAACCCCCCCAAATGACCCCATTTTGGAAAGTAGACACCCCAAGCTATTTGCTGAGAGGTATTGTGAGTATTTTGCAGATCTCGCTTTTTGTCACAAAGTTTTGAAAATTGAAAAAAAAAAAACAATATATATATATATTTTCTTTCTTCATTTTCAAAAACAAATGAGAGCTGTAAAATACTCGCCATTCCTCTCAGCAAATAGCTTGGGGTGTCTATATTCCAAAATGGGGTCATTTGGGGGGATTTTGTGCGATTTTGGCATTTTATGGCCTTCGAAACTGTGATAGGTAGTGAGGAGTGAAATCAAAAATTTGTGCCTAGAAATCCTGAAGGCGGTGCTTGGTTTTCGGGGTCCCGTACGCGGCTAGGCTCCCAAAAAGTCCCACACATGTGGTATCCCCGTACTCAGGAGAAGCAGCAAAATGTATTTTGGGGTGTAATTCCACATATAACCATGGCATGTGTGAGCAATATATCATTTAGTGACAACTTTTTGTAATTTTTTTTTTTTTTTGTCATTATTCAATCACTTGGGACAAAAAAATTATATTCAATGGGCTCAACAGGCCTCTCAGCAATTTCCTTGGGGTGTCTACTTTCCAAAATGGGGTCATTTGGGGGGGTTTTGTACTGCCCTGTCATTTTAGCACCTCAAGAAATGAGATAGGCAGTCATAAATTTAAAGCTGTGTAAATTTCAGAAAATGTACCCTAGTTTGTAAACTCTATAACTTTTGCGCAAACCAATAAATATACGCTTATTGACATTTTTTTTACTAAAAACATGTGGCTGAATACATTTTGGCCTAAATGTATGACTACAATTGAGTTTATTCGATTTTTCTTATAACAAAAAGTAGAAAATATCATTTTTTTTCAAAATTTTCGGTCTTTTTCCATTTATATCGCAAAAAATAAAAATCGCAGAGGCAATCAAATACCATTAAAAGAAAGCTCTATTTGTGGGAAGAAAAGGACGCAAATTTCGTTTGGGTACAACATTGCATGTCCGCACAATTTACAGTTAAAGCAGCGCAGTGCAAAATTCTGAATTCACCTCTGGTCCTCTAGCTACCAAATGGTCCGGGGCTTAAGTGGTTAACAGGGGCATGTAATTACAATTTTTGATGCAATGCTTTGCAGCAGGGCTCATTCCTGCACTCCAACTAGAGTATCTGGGAGAGGTTGCAGTGTCGTGGCAACAGCACCACTGCCTAAGGCCCAATTTTTCGGCCCCTGTTTAACAGGGGCATGTAATTACAATTTCTGATGCAATACTTTGCAACAGGGCTCATTGCTGTGCTCCAAGTACATTATCTGTGAGGGGTTACAGTGTTGTGGCACCAGTGCCTAAGGCCCAAATTTTCTGCCCCTGTTTAACAGGGGCGTGTAATTAAAATTTTTGATGCAATACTTTGCACCAGGGCTCATTGCTGTGCTCCAAGTACAGTATCTGTGAGGGGTTGCAGTGTTTTGGCAACACCAACATCTAAGGGGCAAATTTCAGCAGAGTATATACGGCAGGCCCCTACTTTCAAACATACTTTCAAAACAAGTTTACAATCGACTCCTACTTGCAAACGGAAGGAGACGACAGGAAGTGAGAGGAAATCTACCCCTATGAAGGGAAATTCTCTCCTGTAAGAGTTAATATGGGAAAAAGGTGTCTCCTCTCTACTGATGCTTTATCACCAATCCTTGTTTCAATAAAAACCCCACTTTTCAAAAACATTTGTCATTGGGACGGAAAGTGAGGTGAAATGTTCTGAACAGGTGCACAGACAGCAAAACAAATGTTACAGGGGTGATAACCCTTCCCTATGTTTTCCAAAAAGTTTAAAAATAGATTTTTTGGCTGGAGCTACACTTAAACAATGTACCTGTTCAAAATTACAAACAGATTCTACTTAAGAACAAACCTACAGTCCCTGTCTTGTTTGCACCGCCTGTATACTGCTGTTCAGAGTATATAGGGCCTTTTTTTATTTTGGGTGCAGGGTTCCCCTTAATATCCATACAAGACCCAAAGGGGCTGGTAATGGACTGGGGTGGGGGGTGATGGGGGTAGCCATGCCATTTTTCTCAAAGATTTTCGTCCATATTACCGGGACCAGACATTACATTAAAGCCGCAAGCAGTTTTAAATGGCTTTTTTTCCTTTACAAATGTCATTTTGTGCAGGGACAGTTCTAAACACGGGAAACACATGCCACTTCACAGGCATACTTTAGACACCCCCCAGGTATGATATTTAAAGGAATATTTCACTTTATTTTTTTCACTTTTTGCATCATTAAAATGACTGCTCCCGAAAAACGGCCGTTTTTAAAACTTAGATTTGCATTGATACATGTCCCCTGGGGCAGAACCCGGGTCCCCAAACCCTTTTTAGGACAATAACATGCATATTAGTCGTTATAATTAGCACTTTAGATTTCGAACGTTTGCGTCCATTGTATTTAAAGGGGTTGTAAAAGTTCATTTTTTATTTTCCAAATAGGTTCCTTTAAGCTAGTGCATTGTTGGTTCACTTACCTTTTCCTTCTATTTACCTTCTAAATGTTTTATTTCTTTGTCTGAATTTCTCACTTCCTGTTTCTCCTCACTAAACTTCACACCATCATCCGAGTGGTGTGGAGTCAGCCAGAACAGCTTACTGAGGAGGAACAGGAAGTGAGAAATTCAGACAAAGAAAACAAAGAATAAAAACATTTAGAAGGAAAATATAAGGAAAAGGTAAGTGAACCAACAATGCACTAGCTTAAAGGAACCTATTTAGAAAATAAAAAACAAACCTTTACAACCCCTTTAATAGAGTTCTAACGTTCGTGCGAACTTTCGGTCCGTTCAAAGGTTCTGGTGCGAACCGAACCGGGGGGGGTGTTTGGCTCATCCCTAGTTCTAGTATATGATTATCTAGTACGGTCTAGTTCTAGTATATTTGGTATGGTCTAGTATATGATTATCTACTATGGTCTAGTTCTAGCATATCTAGTATGGTCTAGTATATTATTATCTAGTATTGTTTAGTTCTAGTATATCTGTATGGTCTAGTATATGATTATCTAGTATGGTCTAGTTCTAGTATATCTGTATGGTCTAGTATATGATTATCTAGTATGGTCTAGTATATTTGGAATGGTCTAGTATAAGATTATCTAGTATATGATTATCTAGCACGTTCTAGTATATCTGGTATTGTCTAGTATATGATTATCTAGTATGTTCTAGTATATCTTATGTAGCGGGGGTCCCAATTTAGGGGGCTGCTATATTAAATTTAGGGGTGATTCGAGTGGTAGTTGGCACGGATCTTCCAATTTGTTGGACTCTGCCTTGCTGCTGGTTTCACCTGGTGTGCAGTTCCCCTTAGAAGTGTGGGTGGCGCTGTAGATTCTGTGGCAGGGGATCTCCCGATCACATCTATCAAGGGAATCTGATTGACTGTTCGTGCTACATGACGGCTGCTAGTGCCATCGGGTGACTATCTGGGTGAGCTGTGCCCACTCGGGATTGAGTGGCGAGGAAGCCAGGAGTGTCTGAATCTGATCTGTCCTAACACCTTTCTCTCTTCTCAACTTTGTGGTTATTCATGCATAAGGAAAATAAACTCTACGTTGGAGTTGCTACTGGTGTGGACGTTGGAGTTATAGAGACTTGTCCTCTACATTCTAGGGGACGAGAACCAACTTTGAGGAGAACCTTGCTGCAAGACCCGTAAGTTACAAGTGTGCTTAACCTCTGCAAACCAGAGGGTACGGGCATGGTGTGCCTTTTCCTCCTGTGAGTGAGCCAAAGGGCTGTGTGCTACACGTGGGGGCTCAGAGTCTGGGATTTTGCAGTGATACCCCCCCGGAAAAGTTGGACTTTATTCCCCTGTGAGGCTCCGTGGAGGTCGCCATTTTTGAGAATTTGACCTGCGCCACGGGTAAGAGAAAGGAAGATTCAGGCCTGGCTGTATTTTCAGCTGCGTAGTTCGTGGGCGTGTCTCAAGTCTGGAAAAGCCCACGAAGTGCGTGCAGCGAAGGAAGAAAAGGGGAAGAGCCCCGCCAAGTGTGTGCTACTCGTGGTGCGTTTGGCGCCAAAAGGGACATTATCTGTTGGACTATTGACGAAGCGACATGTCTGCTCTTTCATGGAAACCTGCTTCACCAGGATCTTGTGCTCTTTTGCCCAGTTCAACCATGGATGTGACCCCTATTGCTGCCTCCTTGACTGACACAGGAATCCGGCTGAAGCCCAGAGGCCGCTTTGCCCTTTATCTATGCAGGGATGCAGAGGCCTTGGGCATGATCTGTGTGAAGTGTCAAGGACTGATTGTGCATCTTCGGCCTTTCGGGAGATGTACCCGCTGTGGGGAATTCCTGTTCGAGGTGGAGCAGCCAACAGAGAAGCCAAAGGTTTACTGGGTGAATTGGATCTCGGGTGCTGTTCCTCCTGAGGAGGAAGTATGTGCCCTCACCGCAATACCCAAGACCAAGGCTCCGGCTATTGAGGAGCTTGAGGCGGAGAACCCAGCAGATACTGCCTAGGTCGCAACGGAGCCCTCCCTTCCGCCTGCTAAAAGGAAGGTAGGACTCGTAAAGGCTTCCCACAGCCGCGATCCACGACGGGTGAAGGTCGAGGTAGGCCGGGGAAAGAAAAAAAGGTCAGTGTCCGTTCTATTAAGGATGCCTGGGTGCCTGACCCAAAGGAAATTTTAAAAGCTGGTGATACTGTGTCCACGAGAGTTTGTCTGCCAGCAGAGATGTGGGACTCTTCGGACATAGACTCTTCCTCTGATTTGGGAGATGATGTGGAGATTGATGAACTGTTTGCAAGTAAGGGATGGGACAGAATTTCGCTGACTCTGGGGAAACTGCACCCCGGGTGGAAACCCCTGTAGTTACTGGAGAAGTTGTTCCTGTGTCCACCTTGCGTGCTTGCGGTTTCGGAGGCCCGTTCATCACTAAGGCCTCCTATGCCACAGTTGGAGCCTGTACGTCCTAGGAGATCTCTGGACGCCATCGTCCTGCCAGGAGCTGGAGATCGGGCGACCATGCCGCCTTTGGCCCGACTGCAACGGCTGTTGAATCCAAAAGTTGCTACGGACTATGGATGGGAGTACCCATACGTCCCAAAGATCATGCTCTTTGAAATTGAAGCCTCTCGGGAACGATGGTACAGTGACTTTATCTGGGATCATTTGGAGGTAAACAAAAGGCCATAGGTACTTTTCATGTTTGGCCATAATGACTGGGAGATACAAAGGTTGCCGAAAAGACTGGATTCTGGGTCGGCACATACATGTGGACAGGGTGGTGATCTGCAGTAAAGACAGAGACAATGTGATCTATTCCATAGAGACCTTGGATAAGGACTGGAAACCACTTGATCTCCCTGATCCCAGTTTTTATCTCTGAAGTGGCACTTTCTTTATTACAGCTTTGGGGACAATGCCTTGAACTGCTGTGCTGCCTCTATTCCCGGGGATTTTTACTTTTGAAGGACTGTTTTTTTTTGTGTTCCCTTCCTTTTATAAAGAAAAAAATAGGATTTTTTGTACTCACCGTAAAATCCTTTTCTCTGACATCCATGGACTGACACGGTGTCTCTTTACACTTTACACGTGGGTTTATGTCCCTGCTTGCAGGAGAAGACCTAGGCAGAATGTGAAATGTTATACATACATTCTAAAAGCCAGAGCTGAACAGCCGCACCCAGGGGGCGGTCCCTCCGGACATAACCCTCTCACTACAGTCAGCAGACTTCAGTTCGTAACAAAGCAGTACAAACTTAAAAGGAAGGGTGGGTGCCGTGTCAGTCCATGGATGTCAGAGAAAAGGATTTTATGGTGAGTACAAAAAATCCTATTTTCTCTTACCATCCATGGACTGACACGGTGTCTCTTTACACTTTACACGTGGGATGTCCCAAAGCAGTGTCAAGAGGGATGGGAGCAGTATAAATGGAAAACCAAAACTTCACTCCAATAAGGCAGAGCTCCTCAACGGAGGAGTCGCAACTTTAAACAGCGGCCTGCAGCACCCTGCGGCCGAAGGAAGCATCCGAAGATGCAGCCACATTAACCTTATAAAACTTAAAAGGCATGAACAGACGACCAGGTCGCCGCCTTGCACACTTGTGCAACCGACGCTTGATGTCGGGAAACCCAGGAAGCACCAATTGCCCTGGTGGAATGCGCCGTAACCGGAAAGGGAGGTGCCCGCCCTTTGAGAGCATAGGCTTGAATGACGGTTTGTCTGATTCCCTTAAAAATGATGGCAGACGAAACCGCTTGGCCCTGTTATGGACCAGAGACAGTCACAAACAGTGAGTCGGACTTCCGAATAGAAGCAGTAGCAGACAGGTACACCCGTAAGGCTCGTACCACATCCAATATATGCAGCACAAACTCTCTGGGATGCGATGGGTGAGGACACAAGGACGGGAGGACAATGTCCTCATGTAGGTGAAAGGTCGACACCACCTTTGGCAAAAAAGCAACACCGCCTTATCCTTATGGATGACTAAATATGGCGACTTGCATGACAAAGCCGCCAACTCAGACACTCGTCAAACAGAAGTGATTGCCACTAAAAAGGCCACCTTCTGAGACAAGACAAGAGGGAAATATCCCGGATATTCCCAAAAGGAGGTTCCTGGAGGGCCGAGAGCACCAAATTCAGATCCCACGGTGGGAGAGGAGGCTTGACAGGAGGGAGCACATGGCGAACCCCCAACACAAGGTGCTAACCAAGAAAATGACCCGCTAGAGGTCGCTGAAAGAAGACGGCCAAGGCCGAAATCTGATCCTTGATGGTACTCAAAGCAAGCTTTTGGGTCACTCCACACTGCAGAGGACGCAGGATTCTGGGGACGGAATACGTCCGAGGACGCCAGTCCAGCGCTTCGCACATGGCGATATAAGCTTTCCAGGCACGGTGATAGATCTGCCTGGAGGAAGACTTCCGTGTCCTTAACATGGTCAAAATGACCGAGTCCGAGAGACCTTGGTCCCTCAACACCTGGCTTTTAACAGCCCTGCCGTTAAAGCCAGAGACTGTAAGTCGGATGAAACATAGGACCTTGAGACTGAAGGTCCTCCCTCATCGGCAACCGCCAGGGAACGTCCGCGACGAGACGTACCAGATCAGCGTACCAGTGATGCTGACGCCAATCCGGAACAATTAGGATCGCCGGAGTTTATATCAGGCGATAAGGACCCTATGGGGTCAGCAACGCATCCGAGGCATCGCCCAAGGATCCCTGGATCTGGCCACACCCTTGACCCTTGCGATTGAGTCGAGAGGCCATCATGTCCACATCCGGCGTGCCCCACCGTCGGTAAAGGAGTTGAAATATTTAAGGACCACTCTTCTTGGTCCGGTGTCTGGCGATTGGCGACTCAGATAGTCCGCCTGCCCATTGTCTATGCCCAGAATGTAAAATGGCCTACAGAGCCGGCACGTTTTTTCCGGCTCACTTCAGGATACGGACTACCTCGGAAGCCGCAGCTGAGCTCCGAGTTCCCCCTTGATGGTTTACATACGCCACCGCCGTGGCGGTGTCCGACTGGCTCCTGATGGAGCAACCCCGTACTCTCTCCGACCTGAGGAGAGACACAGTCCGATGGCCCGTATTTCCAGAACAGTGATTGGTAAACGGGCTCGTCCGGAGTCCAAGGCCTGAGCCGACAGGACTCCCCAGACTCCACCCCAGCCCGTCAGGCTGGTGTCCGTCGTGAGTACCGTCCATTGGATGGGAAGGGAACGACTTTCCGGACCGAAGAGCCGAGGATCCCAACCACCATGTCAGGGGCGCCCTGACCAGGTGAATCGCCTGGATCTGAAGATCCAAGGACAACGGGGATTTGTCCCAGGTGGACAAGATCTCCTTCTGCAATGCCCTGGTGTGTGATTGGGCATACGGAAGGGCCACGAAGGAGGCCACCACGAGTCTCGGGACTCTCATGCAAAAAACGAATTGACAACCATTTTTGGGATGTCAGCACCCGCACCGCAGACTGAAGTGTCAGCAACTTATCCTGAGGTAGGATACCTTTGCCTCCAAGGAGTCCAGAATCAGAACTAGATACTCCAGACACTGAGTCGGGACCAGGACTGACTCCTGAATGTTCAGGAACCACTCGAGTCCCTGAGGGTCTAATTGACGATAGTCACCTTTCCTCTAAGTCTGATCCACTTTCTGCTCTTAGCAGAAGATCGTCCAGATAGCCCACGACAGCAATACCTCGCTGTAACAGAAGGCTAGAACCGGAGCAAGCACCTTGGTGCACACCCTTGGTGCCGAGGCTAGGCCGAAAGGAAGAGCCACAATCGATAGTGGACTTCGCTGATCGCAAAGCGCAGAAACTTCTGGTGACTTGCGCAGATCGGAACATGCAAGTAGGCGTCCTTGAAGTACAAGGACGCCAGAAGAAAATCCCTTTGGTGGAGTGTAGCGATCACCGTGCGAATGGATTCCATGCGGAATTGTTGCACCTTCTTGAAGGCATTCAGGGCCTTGAGGTCCAGGATAGGTCGAATCACGTCCTATTTTTGGGACGACAAACAGATTCGAGTAGAATCCCTGAAAACTCTCCTGTGACGGAACCGGCACAATCACTCCGGACCTGATCAAATCCTGTACAGCCCCCAAGAGGGCTGCCCGATAGGTAGGAAGGAGAGGAAGATTTGAGGGAAAGAATCTGTCTGGGGGCCAGGATCGGAATACTATCCTGTATCCTGAGGTGACCACCTCGCACACCCACCAGTCGGAGATTCGGGAGGCCCACCGATTCGTGACCTGCGAAGTCGTCCCCCCACCCCAGAGTCGGGCGGAGGCAAGACTTCACGCGGAGGCGGGCTTGGGAGCCGCTTGTTCGGCTTACGCACCCAGGGGCACTTGTGCCCACCAGCCGCACTGCCGTCAGTCTGAGAGGGCCTACCCGTGGACTCTGACTGACGAAAAAACCCTGTTTTGCTGGAAAGGAAGGCCCCTGTTTGCGGCGGGCCTCCTCACCCTTGCTAGTCTAAGGAAGAAGAGTGCTTTTACCTCCCATGACATCCATGACAATGTCATCCAGAGCAGCACCGAAAGGTCTACCACCTTTAAATGGTAGATCCGTCAGGAGCTTCCTAAGGCTAGGTCAGCAGACCAGCACTGCAACCAGATAAGACGACGCAATACCACCGCCGAGACAGAGGCCCTGGATATTAAAGGGGCCGCGTCCAACGTGGCGTCGCACACATAAACCAGGCCCTGAACCAGTTGGTGGGCCAAAGCAACTGTGTCTGGAGGAAGATTATGCTCCTGTACAGCTAGGTGCAACATTTTTGCCCAACCTGTAAGTGTTTAAGACACAAGGGTCGCCGCTACCACAGGCCGTAGGGCGGATCCCAACAAGGCAAACATGGCTCTGCTCACCACTTCTGACCTCCTGTCAGTGGGGTCCTCAAATGCAGGAGTCCCTTCCATCGGGAGAGTGATGGCCTTGTTCAACCGGGCGACTGGAGGGTCGACCCTGGGGGAGAAGCCCACTTTTTAAGTAGGGCATCTTCAAGGGGTATCTGATAGACAAACGCCGCGGGACCATAAAAAAATTCTTCTGCGGCTTTTCCCAGACCTTATCAATGAGCTGGTCAAAGAAAGTACATATGGAAAAACCTCTTTAGAAGGCCTGGCCTTAAAAGAACCAAAGGAGACTGTATCCGCCTGAGGTTCTGCATCCGCAGCATTTTAGCTTGAGAGTGTCCCTCACCGCAGTCATGAGTACACTAACAAGCGCCCTGTCATTTACTGACTCAGAACTGGAGTTTTCCTCATAAGGAATGTCCTGTTCAAAACCATCCAATACATTCAGAACTAGGGTCCTAAGCGGTAGTGGCTAGGCCCATATCTGAATCAGCGCACTGCCCTCTTGAAGTAAAGTGGGGAGAGGGCGCTTTTTTGCTCCCTTGCGCTTGCACACAGCTCCCATCCTGGTCAGAAATTATTCCAGGACTGCCCACAACTGGTCCCTAGGGACCGCAGGTGCTGAAGCACTGCCTGTTGTCTACTGACATTTAGGGGAAGCTGGTGACAGAGACTCCATATTGCCCCCCTCTGAGACTCCTCAGATAAAAAGTCCACCCACAGGCTGTGCTGACTGAGGAGGGGGCGCCCAGGGGACTCACCAAACCGGACCAGGGACCGCTTAGTTCCGCTGTCTGTACCGCGCTGTGTCAGCGCTGGTGAGCTGTGAGGAGATTGTGAGGAGATTCGCGCTGTTACAGCAGCGCTAGAGGCCGAAACTAGTGCTGAAGAGCGCGCGGGCTACAAGAAAATGACTGCCGCACTTCACTGAGGCGATCCGCGGCAAGAGGGCCGACATGACTCAGCAAAAGTGAAAAAAAAAAAAAACAGCACACACACAGCGCCACTTGGCGCTCAGGCCCCAAAACACACAAAAAAAGGCCCCAAGCATATCTGCAGACCAGCATTAGCCCCTCCAAGAGCAGTGTGACCCCCAGGCACCCCACACAGCACAGCGCCAGCAATGGTGACAGAGAGTGACAATGAAATACAGGGGGAGACAGGGAAAATCGCCCACAGAGAAACACACAGCCTTTTGTACTCACCTGCAGGCAGGAGAGACTACTTACCCGTCCCCTGAGGGACCCACTGGTGTGTTTCTGACAGGACTATCACAGTGCAGTACTGAGTAGCTGTCGGCCCGGTCCACCGCGAAAGATACAGTCAGTCAGGAACTGTTCAGTCTTGAGAGGACCGTGGGAGCATGAAAGCAAACCCGGCCACCCCTGGAGTCATGGGGCCTGTCGTGAACTGAGTCTCACGCACACAAGGCGAGGATCAGCACGCTCGATGGTCGGACAGGGAAGACTACGAGGATATCTTGTACCCAACCTGTTGCCCAGCCGACAGTTGATAGAAAATTTTCAAAAATAAAATAAAAAAGAATTCCAGAAAAGGAATAAAAATAGGTCAGGAGACTGGCTCCTGAGAGAGCCACGTCTTCTCCTTCTGCTAGGTAGAAAAAAAACTGAAGTCTGCTGACTGTAGTGGGAGGGTTATGTCCGGAGGGACCGCCCCCTGGGTGGGGCTGTTCAGCTCTGGCTTTTAGAATGTATGTATAACATTTCACATTCTGCCTAGGTCTTCTCCTGCAAGCAGGGACATAAACCCACGTGTAAAGTGTAAAGAGACACCGTGTCAGTCCATGGATGGTAAGAGAAAAAAACTTTGGGGTAGAGCTAGTCAGGGCCAAGCTGGAAGCCGCCGAGATCAACAAGGGGATCTTTGTAGTGTGGTGCGTCAGTGTGCACTTAGGCTGAGAACAATATGTGTATGCTGCCACTAGGTGGTAGTGGTCTGCAGAACTTTTATAAGCACTTACATAAGTATTGCTATTTAAAATACACTAGGCTTAGTGTGCGCCGTTAGATGAAGCGAATTATCTTTTCTAGGAGAGATGGTTCGATTCATGTACATACCGTAGTGATAGGATGTTTTTTTTGTGATATGTGTTTTCTTTCCCATGCAGGAGACCATCAAGCAACTTCACCGGAGATTGGGTGGAACTTAGTTGTGATAGGATGGTGGGAGGGAACGTCATTTACTGTGTATTGTGAAAATGTTTCTGTCTTTCTCCTTTTTGCTGAAATTCACTGCTTTGATTCAGGCACTTTGGTAAATGTTTTTTTTGTACATAGTTCTGAAGGTAAGTTTGCGCCTGCTCAGGATTGAGTGTGCAAATTTGTCTCCAAACACTGGGGACAGTGTCTCTTTAAGAGAGGGGAGTGTGTAGCGGGCCGTGCAGTGGGCGTGGTCTACCCGCTGTGCATGCCAGGAGAGGGTACAAAAGGGGCAGACGCCATTGGTCAGGGTGGACTTACTACCCCGGGGACCTGTACCCGGGGGGGGGACCTACGATTCTGGAGTCCAAGTTCATGGGCCTCCAGGCCATGGGGCCACGTGCGCCTCAGTCCCAGGCACCTTTAGTCCTGGGACTGCAACTTCAGCCCTGGGCCCAGCACCTTTAGCTGGAGCCCACTTCGGGGAGGAAGAATCCCAGGGTGCCGCCTTGCGAGGGGACCCGCATCTGGAAGAGGAGGCTGGGGGAGGACCGTCCCGAAGGACTGGTGAGAGATCACAGTGAAGGAAGGGGCCCAGTAACTCTCCGGAGGGATGTCATCCATCCGAAAAGGGATCTAACAACGTAACCATTAGGAGGTTCGGGACACTATAGATTCTGTGGCAGGGGATCTCCCGATCGCATCTATCAAGGGAATCGGATTGACTGTTCGAGCTACATGCCGGCTGCTAGTGCCATCAGGTGACTATCCGGGTGAGCTGTGCCCACTCGGGATCGAGTGGCGAGGAAGCCAGGAGTGTCTGAATCTGATCTGTCCTTTCTAACACCTTTCTCTCTTCTCTAGGGTGACCAGACATCCCCGGTTTCAGGGGACAGTCCCCGGATTGAGGACACTGTCCCCGGACCAAGTCTGTCCCCGGTTTTGTCCCCGGATTGGATTTGAACAGGGGCTGGGGCAACTTCAAAGACAGTCAGACAGTCTGCCGCTCCTACTAGCTTAGGGGGGTCTATTTTTTTCCATTATCTGTGCCCCTTTCTGATGATCATGTGCTGGTCGGAGCGGAGGGAATATTTTTTCAGTTTCGGGTGCATGCCCATCCAGCTCCGCTCGCATGTTCTTCTGCCTTGGCTCAAGTCCTGGCCAACCGCCTGCCTGCTTATCTCCTTGCCTTCCCTGGCAGAGTGATCTTCCTCCATTCCCCACCCAGTAGTAGCCGGGGCCTGGAGAGTGAGACTTGACTGGCTGTGAGGCGGGCGGTGGCGGCGACGGGCAGACAGTCGCTGTATGCCGCCATTACTTGTAAAAAAAAAAAAATTCCCCGGATTTCATTTTAAAAATCTGGTCACCTTACTCTTCTCAACTTTGTGGTTATTCATGCATAAGGAAAATAAACTCTACGTTGGAGTTGCTACTGGTGTGGACCTTGGAGTTACTTGGGGGTATAGAGACTTGTCTAGGGAACGAGAACCAACTTTGAGGAGAACCTTGCTGCAAGACCCGTAAGTTACAAGTGTGCTTAACCTCTGCAAACCAGAGGGTACGGGTATGGTGTGCCTTTTCCTCCTGCGAGTGAGCCAAAGACAGGACTAAAAGTGCTGTGTGCTACAATTATGGTCTAATATATGATTATCTAGTATGTTCTAGTATATCTGGTATGGTCAAATATATGATTATCTTGTATGGTCTAGTATACCGCAGTCCGAGCCTCTAGCACTCTTCAGCCGGAACAATGGAAAACAGAAGCCAAGCACTTGACCTTTTCCTCTCAGACACCTCAATCAGCCGGGAACCCCTCCCGCTGTCTCCCTGTCCCGAACCTGACCTCCGCACTACACAAATACGTCACACATTTGGTCCCTTCCTCTCGCCGTCAGCCGGTCGCAGCGTTTTGACGTCCCTGTGCGTCATCTCCAAGGCAGCGGAAAATGGCGGAGGCTCTACCGGAGGCCGGGCGGTACTTCTGTCATAACTGTTCCGCCGAGATAAGCCCTCGTCTGCCGGTGAGAGGGTTGGGGGATATGGGAGGTGGGGGCCGTGTGCCATGCATACCGGCTGTCAAGTGGAATGGCAGCAGGTGGGCGGTGATAAATCCGCGCTTCGCTTGTCTATAGTGTCCGCTGTGACATGTGGAGCCAGAGGCGCATAGGGGGGACGCTGCATGGGCACCATGTATGGCAGCGGGATGCCGCCATTCTGCTGGGAGCACGACGTTCTACCTGAGCTGCATTGGGAACTGTCCTCTTCATGGTGTCCGAGAACATTCTAGAGCTCCCATATAGGGGGAGCAGACGATTGGTACAAGTCCCAGGCATACTTTTGTATGAGGCAAGATGGCCTGCCTGTCTGTTCTGTAGCCAGACTGATTGTAAGGACAGGAGGGAGACCCACCCACTGAAAGTGTAATAACTTGGGCAGGGAATTATGGCAGAAATCCACACATCTCCTATACTGTGGGCTTTATTTACCTAAAGCAGTGATTCTCAAACGGTGTGCTGCGTGAGATTTGCAGGCGTGCGGCGAGAGTTTTGAAAAATATAAAAAACTTATAGCATTTTTAAACCTTGAACATATTGAAAAACGTAAATGGTAAATCAATGTTGCAAAGGTTAAAGTAACATCTATAAAAACACAATGTCTGTCATTCATTTGGTTCCTTTCGTAACATTAGATATCGGGAGAACTCGATCACTATATTATAATAATAGACTGTTCCATTCCAACTGTAATGCTTATAAATAAAGTTTGTTAATGTTTAGCCATGGAGAAATAATCAAGTCTGGAACTCTGTAAGGCCCCTTGCCCACTGGGGCGGTGGGGGCGTCGGCAGTAAAGCGCCGCTATTTTTAGCGGTGCTTTACCGTCATATTTGCTTGGGTATTCGGCCGCTAGCGGGGTGCTTTTAAGAAAGGGTTAAAACCACTGCAAAGCAGCGCTTTGCCAACGGTATTGCCGCAGTGCCCATTGATTTCAATGGGCAGGAGCGGTATACACACCACTCCTTCACCGCTCCAAAGATGCTGCTAGCAGGACTTTTTTTTTACCGTCCTGCTAGCGTACCGCCCTCGGGGCTTTCACACTGTAGAGACAGCAGCGGCTCTTTCAGGGCGCTTTGCAGGCGCTATTTTTAGCATTATAGCGCCTGCAAAGCGCCCCAGTGTGGAAGGGGTCCAAGAGAAACTGTTCGGCCCCTTTCGCATGATTTTCAGGCAGATCCAATCGGGCCACCCATTGACTTGTATGAGCAGTCAGATGTCAGCGGAGATGTTTTTGCTGATGATACCCCCTGCCATCGGATTCTACGAGATCCGCTCAAAATAGACGGATGGCGATCCATTTGCCAGCGGATGGGATCTGATGAAAACAGACATGCTGTCTGTTTTCATCCGATCTCCCCAAAGAGAATAGCGGAGGTCCATCCCTGCACAGTGACCGGAGACGGATCTGTCATCTGCCTGCTCAGCGGGCATTAACGAATTGATACCCCGCTAAACTAGAGGAGTCCATCAAAACGGATCCGCTCTGTGTGAACACAGCCTTCAATGAAAAGCAAGGGAAAGTACAAAGAAGATTACAATCGCTTCAATCTGATTTGCTCGTGAAAGCAGACACATCCTTCACTTTAAATGTAAAATCAAAAGATATGTAAAAATAAATATGTTCTTCACCACAAAAATTGTTAAATCTTTTCAGGTGTGCTGTGAAATTTTTTAGATCCTTTTTTATTTTTTTCTGCACCGCAAGACAAAAGTTTGAGAAACACTGACCTAAAGATTAGAGCTGTCTTCAAATCAATTATGGGTTGTGTGTGTGTGGTTTTCCCCCCCTAAACCCACAACAGTAAAATCAGTCTGTATATGCAGTAAAGCATGCTTGTAATACTCAGTGGAACCTAACGGGTTAATCCTGCATTGTGTAAAAAGGGCTGTTTGATCCTGTATGCACAGATCCTCCTCCTTCCACTGACTCCAAAACATGTCCGGATAAGCCCACGTTCACATTGGCATGTGATTTGGCATGTCAAATTGCAAGCCAAATCGGAGCCTATTGCTAGGAATGGCATGTCCGAACCTGTGCAATGCCGACTTTGTGGCGCCGCACCGATTCCGAAAAGTAGTTCCTGCACTACTTTTGGCGACTTCGGGGGCAATTTCAATATTCATCTGTGCATGAACCCACACAGATGTCTGTCAAATGGCCCCCGAAGTCAGACTGAAATTAAATTCAGCTGAACGTGCACAATTTCAAACCCGCCCTCAGTGTGAATGAGGGATAAGACAGAGCTACTGTCAGGCTGCACATGCTCAGTTTTGTGTGTATTGCTAGAGAGTGTTTTCTTGGCAGATTGCATGTGATCAGCACAGGGCCAATGACCTCTGTTCAGACAGAGGGTCAGGGGTTCTGCATCCTGATAGGACAGCCAGTGCAGTATGAAAATTCCTCCAAGCTTTAACCAGGCATTGATAGAAGTCACAAGACTGCCATATTCTTATATTTACAAAAATTATTGTGTTTCCATGTTCTGTGAACTGTGGGAGACCAGATTTAGTGAATGCAGCCTCCTGGGTTTAGTAACACTTTAAAGGCTAAGGTCACCTTTTGTTAAAGAAAAAAAACATGTCTTTGCTAGCAAAAAAAGTTGTTGTTGTTTATTGCACCCCTGATCAGTGGATGGGGTCTAATCTCAGGATCCTGCAGACTGCCTACAGCTGTGTGCTTTACCTCTGAACGGGCTGTCAGTTTCAAAGCAGGAGGGAGGGTGAATGGATTACAAGCACACTTGGAGGCGATTGAAAGTAAAAGTCCAGTAACATGCAAAATCCAGAATATTGCTAAATTCCTTGGTATCTTTATTGCAGCATTAAAATTGCATCACATCACGCTAAAGTCGGCGCTTGCTCAAACCACCGACTTTAGGGTGGAACGTGTCAACTTTTACGTTCTTGTCATACCTGTGATGTGATTTTAATGCTTCAATAAAGATACTGAGTGCAGCAATTTTCTGGATTTTTCATGTTCCTGAATCTCCCAGACGAGCTATGCAGCACCCTGGGTTGCAGTTCACATCATGTGAGAATCAGTCGCTAACCTAGAGTGGCATTTCTTTGGCTTTACTGATCCAAAAGTAAAAGTCCATCTGCCATTGTGAATGAATGACTGGCTATGTGTTTGTTTGGGATTTTACCTCTGTACACAGTGGCTAAGTGGTTTGCACTAGGGTTGTCGGTTTGAATCCCAAACACGGCATTGCCTGCCTGGATTAAATATGTGGTAGACAGCGCCTGCTCCACCTTGACTATATCCAACTGCCAATATGTTGATCCCTATGAGTGACTATACCAGGTTGCTATCCTACAGAACTCCTTATTGATACAACATCTAAATGTGTTGTGCAAAAAATTGGATAAACGTCTATCAATGCAATTGTCTAGTGGCAAATTTAATAAAGTGCATATAGTGATAATACACACAGTCTTTTCTGGACTTGGCACTATATGCACTTTATTAATTATAGCCACTGGACACTTGCATTGATCTTTATCCAATTTTTTGCACAATTATATCCTTGTTGTTTTGTCACTGCACCTTGTCATAACATTTAGATGTATCAATAAGGAGTCCTGTAGGATAGCAACCAGATATAGTCACTTTATAGGGACCAACATATTGGCACTTGGATATTATATAGTCAAGGTGGAGCAGGTGCTGTCTACCACATATTTAATTCAATCTTGCCCTCTAGGGGGCACAATGTCGGACAGCAGCGGCTTATACATTGCCATTTTTTTTCCCAAGGTGCAAGTGTTTTCTATTTTTTAATTGCATGCCTGGAGTTTGCATATTCTCCCTGTGCCTGCATGGGTTTTCTCCATGTATTCCGGTTTCCTTCCACACTCCAAAGACATTCTGGTAGGTTAATTGGCTCCTGTCTGAATTGGTCTAGTATATGTATGAATGTGAGTTAGGGACCCTAGATTGTAAGTTCCTTGAGGGCAGGGACTGATCTGACTGATGCACTGCCTTCTTCCCTTCCTACGTCATTGGGGGTTGACCGTCTCTTACAGGGTCTCACAGCTGGCTTCAGACACTGTATCCTTGCTCCTGCAGCCTCCTTCGATAAGTGGTAGAGAGATCCCAAAAGGCTCCAGGAGAATGACCTATTCTTGCCCAGGTGAGAATGGAGACTGGAGGGCAGACCAGGAATGGTCCTTTAACCCCTTCATGTTGGAAGGTAAAACTAATCTTAAAGTGGTTTAAGTCAGAAGTTTTTTTTTATCCTAATGCATTAAAATAAACCTGCTGTGTGCGGCAGGCCACCCCAATACTTACCTGAGCCCATCACTATCCAGCAATGTCCTTCAGCCATCCAGGACTCTCCCTCCTGATTGGCTGAGACACAGTAGCAGCACCATTGGCTCCCGCTGCTCTCAATCTAACTCAGTTAGCCAATCGGGAGAGAAAGGGGGCCGGGCTGCGGCTTTGTTTCTGAATGGGTACACAGAGCTGCAGCTCGGCTTTGGTGCCGCTGTAGCAAGTTGCTTGCTGTGGGGGCACTCAACGGAAAGGAGGGGCCAGGAGCTCCAGCCAGGGACTCGAGAAGTGGAGGACCTGGGCTGCTCTGTTCAAAACCACTGCACAGAGCAGGTGATTATAACATGTTTTGTATTTTAATTAAAAACAAGACTTTACAATTGCTCCACTTTTGAACTTGTGCCTATAGTTAAAGCGAAGTTCCACGCGTTTTTTAGTTCATTAAATGTCAATAGCTGCTGACTTTTAATAAACTGATACTTACCTGCCCCACGGCCCAGCGATGCGGCTCGCTCCTCTCCCTCCTTCTTTCCCTGGCGCCATCATAGTAACTGTGAGCACCCGGCTGTGACAGCTTACGGCTTCATGGCCTGGCGCGCACTGCGCATCTGCGGGTCGCGCTGCGCTCCCCTTTTGGCCAGCCGATCTTCTGGGACCGGAGTTGTGTCCCAGAAGATCGCTGGCAGGAAGGGGCCGCCTAGGGCGAGAGGAGGAGTCGCCTAGGTGGCCGAAGAAAGGAAGTGCGACAGTAAGTTCCACTAAAGAGTACACACTCCCCCCAGATGTGGCATGTCAGGGGGCGAGGAGTGCTTAAAGCGGACGTTCCACTTTTGGGTGGAACTCCGCTTTAAGGCTTACCAGTAGGTACAGTGAATATCTCATAAACTTGCACTGTTTAGGAGATATTCACACCACATCCAGCCGGTGATGGGGATGACATGCAGGGACGGCATACCATGCTGGAGCCAAGGGCTCCCACGCAGATGCACTGTAGTGACTTCATCGCAGCCCAGGCCATTCATACACCCAGGGCCTGCAAATCTGGAAGGAAGCGAAGGTGGCAGCACAGAGGAGCTGTTGACAGTGCTGTGCTGGAGTGTCTTATATACAGGTAAGTCTGTCATAATGTGCTAGTTTGCAGTGCATACTAGTACATTATGACTTAAACATTCAGGGGGGCCCATTGTTTATTTTTCTGGCAGTTTACTATCACTTTAACACCTGAGCCCCGTTTGGCATGTGTTGGTAAAACTGGACATATCCTTACAATGACTTGGTGTGTCCAGGTTAATAATGACTTGTTTTTTTTTATTTTTAAAGCGGTGGTATACCCACAAAAAAAAAACCTTTAAGGCAGAGGCATAATGAGCTAGTATGCACTGCACCGCATCAGTTTAAGCCAATATGTATACTTCTACATATCTTTGGTTTATTGATTGGTTTGCGCAAAAGTTATAACGTCCACAAACTATTGGATAGGTTTATGGAATTTTTATTTTTTTTCCTAGTAATGGCAGTGATCAGCCATTTTTAGCGGGATTGCGGCGTACAGATTGTACTTTTATTTATTTATTTTTATATCATCCCTATCCCCTTTTTTGGGACCATTGACATTTCTACAGCGATCAGAGCTGGAAAATGCCACCGATTTATTGTATAAATGTTACTGGCAGGATAGGAGTTAACACTAGGGGGTGATCAAGGGGTTAAGTCTGTCCTAGGGAGGTGTTTCTAACTATATGGGGGATGGGCTGCCTGGGAGTAGAGAGAGATCTCTGTTCCTGATCACTAGGAACAGCAGCTCTCTCTCTTTACTTCCCTGTCAGAAGGGGGATCTGTCTGTTTACGTCGACAGATCCTCGTTCTAGCTCTCTGTGGAGCGATTGTGGGTGGCTGGTGGACATCGCGGGCATCGGCTCTGGGGATGCGGGCGCACCTGCTAAAGCCTTTTAAAGAGCCGAAGTGCAATGACAGCAATTTAGGCAGCTGTGCCAACTGCGGCGGGTGGTTGGCAAGTAGTTATTAGAAGTCCATGCAAGCCTCTCTGAAGTCGGCCCAAAGTAGTGCAGGAACCTTTTTCTAAGTCAGAGCGACTTGAGTCGCTCCTATTAGAACGGTTCCATTGCACTGCATGGAGCACGACTTGTTGAGTGGCTAGGTCGCCCCTGTGTGAATCGGGACTAAACTGTCATTGAGTAATACAAGTGTTTGTGCTAAACCAGTGGTCATTAACCCTCTCCTCAGGGCCCACTAACAGGCCAGGTTTGCAAGATAACAGAAATTCATCACAGGTGATATCATTTGCTGCTCAGTGATTGCAGTATTCTAGTCTGCATCTCTATAAGTTAATACATAAAATCTTGCCTGCTAGTGGCCCAGAGGACAGGGTTGATGACCACTGTGCTAAACAATCCTTTCAATGTAAGTAGCAGCCACAGTCATGACAGATTTCTTTATTGTACACCATGGGACACAGAGCCAGTCATTACGTAATGGGTTAACCACTTAAGCCCCGGACCATTTGGTAGCTAAAGGACCAGAGGTGAATTCAGAATTTTGCACTGCGCTGCTTTAACTGTAAATTGTGCGGACATGCAATGTTGTACCCAAACGAAATTTGCGTCCTTTTCTTCGCCACAAATAGAGCTTTATTTTAATGGTATTTGATTGCCTCTGCGATTTTTTTATTTTTTGCGATATAAACGGAAAAAGACCGAAAATTTTGAAAAAAAAAGATATTTTTTACTTTTTGTTATAAGAAAAATCGAATAAACTCAATTTTAGTCATACATTTAGGCCAAAATGTATTCAGCCACATGTCTTTAGTAAAAAAAATGTCAATAAGCGTATATTTATTGGTTTGTGCAAAAGTTATAGCGTTTACAAACTAGGGTACATTTTCTGGAATTTACACAGCTTTTAATTTATGACTGCCTATCTCATTTCTTGAGGTGCTAAAATGGCAGGGCAGTACAAAACCCCCCCAAATGACCCCATTTTGGAAAGTAGACACCCCAAGGAAATTGCTGAGAGGCCTGTTGAGCCCATTGAATATTTTTTTTTTTTTTTTGTCTCAAGTGATTGAATAATGACAAAAAAAAAAACAATTACAAAAAGTTGTCACTAAATGATATATTGCTCACACATGCCATGGTTATATGTGGAATTGCACCCCAAAATACATTTTGCTGCTTTTCCTGAGTACAGGGATACCACATGTGTGGGAATTTTTAGGAGCCTAGCCGCGTACGGGACCCCGAAATCCAAGCACCGCCTTCAGGATTTCTAGGCACAAATTTTTGATTTCACTCCTCACTACCTATCACAGTTTTGAAGGCCATAAATGCCAAAATAGCACAAAACCCCCCCAAATGACCCCATTTTGGAAAGTAGACACCCCAAGCTATTTGCTGAGAGGCATGGTGAGTATTTTACAGCTCTCATTTGTTTTTGAAAATGAAGAGAGAAAATTTTTTGAAAATTGAAAAAAAAAAAAAATTTCTTTCTTCATTTTCAAAAACAAATGAGAGCTGTGGAATACTCACCATGCCTCTCAGCAAATAGCTTGGGGTGTCTACTTTCCAAAATGGGGTCATTTGGGGGGGTTTTGTGCCATCTGTGCATTCCATGGCCTCCGAAACTGTGATAGGCAGTGAGAAGTGAAATCAAAAATTTACACCCTTAGAAAGCCTGAAGGCGGTGCTTGGTTTTTGGGGTCCCGTACGCGGCTAGGCTCCCAAAAAGTCTCACATGTGGTATCCCCGTACTCAGGAGAAGCAACAGAATGTATTTTGGGGTGTAATTCCACATATGACCATGGCATGTTTGAGCAATATATCATTTAGTAACAACTTTGTGCAAATAAAAATAAAATTGTCTTTTTTTCCGCAACTTGTGTCAACATATAAAATATTCCATGGACTCGACATGCCTCTCAGTATATAGCTTGGGGTGTCTACTTTCCAAAATGGGGTCATTTGAGGGGGTTTTGAACTGTTCTGGCATTTTATACACAACATTAGGAAGCTTGCATCCACTCTTCTAACCACTTGAAGGCAAAGCCCTTTTTGACACTTTTTGTTTACATGAAAACATTTTTTTTTTTTTGCAAGAAAATTATGTTGAACCCCCAAACATTATATATATATATATATATATATATATATATATATATATATATATATATATATATTTAAAGCAAAGGCCCTACAGATTAAAATGGTGGGTGTTGCATTTTTTTTTCTACACAGTATTTGCGCAGCGATTTTTCAAACGCATTTTTTGGGGAAAAAATACACTTTTTTTAATGCACTAAAACACACTATATTGCCCAAATGTTTGATGAAATAAAAAAGATTTTCTTAGGCCGAGTACATAGATACCAAACACGACATGCTTTAAAATTTTCGCACAAACGCACATTGGCGACAAACTACATACATTTTTAAAAGCCTTTACAGGTTACTCCGTTAGATTTACAGAGGAGGTCTACTGCTAAAATTACTGCCCTCGATCTGACCTTCGCGATGATACCTCACATGCATGGTGCAATTGCTGTTTACATATGACGCCAGACCGACGCTTGCGTTCGCCATTGGGCAAGAGCAGGGCAGGACAGGGGTGCTTTTTATTTTAATTTTTTTTTTTTTTTTTCTTAATTTTTGCTATTTTATTTTTAAATTGTTCCTTCCATACTTTTTTTTTTTTTTTTTAGCGTTATCTCAGGGAATGTAAGAATTCCCTATGATAGCAATAGGTAGTGACAGGTACTCCTTTTTTTGAAAAAACTGGGGTCTTCTAGACCCTAGATCTTTCCTCTGCCCTCAAAGCATCTGACCACACCAAGATCAGTGTGATAAAATGCTTTCCCAATGGCGCTTTTTATATCCGGGGGGGGGGGACATTCCCTCCCACTGCTTGTAAAAGCAGTCCAGAGGCTAATTAGCCACTAGGATTGCTTTTACATGAAAGCCGGCCGCTGGCTGAAAAGAATGATACCAAGATGATACCTAAACCCACAGGCATCATTCTGGTATAAACATTCAAAGTCCAGCAACATACCAGTTCGTTGTTGGTCCTTGTTGGACATGTATTGTAATCTTTTTTTTTTTTTTTTTCATGCAGCCAGGTGGCTGAACGAAAAAAGAGATTGATCGGTGGGTATGCCCACCATTAGAATACCTCCCTTCATACACCCACTTCTAATGATGGGCATACATCCACCATTTATATATGCCGAAGCATGGGGGCATCCTCCTGCAAAAAAGTTATGCCACACACACGGTCAGACTTTTCCACGGGCAAGCCTCCGTCGGAATTTCGACCGTATGTACGCGGCATTTGGAGCAAAATCGCTCCTCCGCCGCTGCTGCCCCAATGCTTCGGCATATATGCATTTTTTTTTTTTTTAACTGTGGTGGTGAAATCACCTCCTACAGCACTGGAGTCGCAGGGATCAGGCCTGTCTCTGTGAACGCTGCAGTTATGTGTGTTGTGTTTTGTAAGTGACAGTGATCGATCGATACTGCACTTGGGTGGCCTGGGCTGGACGGAGGGGCAAAACGCAGGTGCTAGCAGGTATCTGGGCTGATCGCGCTAACACTGCGTTTTTGGGAACCCTAAACTGCTGGGGACGCTAGTATAGATCTGATCAGATATTGATCTGTTCAGATATTATACCACTAAGGGAGGTGTATGCTTCACGCGTGGGTGTTAGCGTTACTGGCACTAACCTGACGCTGCCTGGGGTGTGACGCAGACCCTCTCTGAAGCTAAAACCTAATTGATATCACCCGCCGGGCGATCAGGGGGTTAAACCTTTATTGGGTTATATATACGGCGGGCGCCATGACACTATAAAAAGCAAACTAACTAACCAGCGTCACCCGTAACACTTATATGGTGATCACTGGTGAAAGGGTTAACTAGGGGCAATTAGGGGGTTAAAACCGCGATCGCGGGGGGTGGCCGGAATCGAACGGCCGTCCCCTCATCTCGGATCGCTCCCCAACGAATACCGACCGCTCACTGTATAGGAGGGGGGTCCGATCGGACCCCCCAACTGTACAAAGGCAATCGCGTACACTGTACGCGATTGTGCCTGTCGGTGCCATTCTGCCGACGTACATATACAGTGAGCGGTCGTTAAGTGGTTAAGGGTCACCAGCAGTGATTAGACACTGGCACAACCAATTGGAGACAGTTCCCCTCCATATAACGTCTCCCATCAGGGAAGTACCTCCCAGTTTTTTCGCCAGTGTCTAAGGTGTTGGGCACGATTTTAGGATATGCTAAAGGAAAGCTCTGCCAAAGAAACCCTCTGGGGGTAAAAGAGCTATGCTTTCAGATCCATCCAAGACGCTAAAAAATTTACGCTAAAACTGGATGGGATCCCGGCCTCAAGGCACTTGGCATCCTCTGTAATGTCTCTTTGGAGGACTGGGCTCTAGGGTCCAGCACTTTCGCTACTTGCGCTAAAGATCCTGGTAAGAGTCCTATACAAGGCCCAGGGGAGAGGTCTCCTTTAAATAGGAACCCATATCCCTGAAGGTTGGCACACAACCCGCCGTGAAGGTTGGTTCTGTCTGGTTTCAGCAGAAAAACCTGCGGCGGGGATGAGGTAAGAGTCCTAAACAGAATCTTAAGGACCTTTCCTAAATGTTTAGTGGGCGTCTTCTCTAATGCAGCCACTGGGGGGAGTAAAGAGCTGAGTTTTGACTTACTATGCCTCTTACAGTACCAGTTCTCTTAGATAGTACACTGCTTACCTCCGCTGCAGAGCTGCCTATAGATGGTCGCCTCTCTCCTCTCAGGTCAGATGCCGGGTCACTCTCGGATAAGCAGAATTTTTTTTCTTCTGGCCATAAGGGAGGGAGATTCCCTTGCCCCCAGCGCCGCTGCCATTAACCATAGGTCGCACGCACGGGGGCACGCTTTATCGGCGGGGGGGGGGTCGCGAGCGGGCACGTCTGTTAAACGCCGCTGACACAAGACACCATAAAAGAACTTCAGCAGCATTTCGGGGGCACGTAAGACTCCATGTGGTTGGCTGGGCACTCCCAAAAGAGACACCCACTCTGGGCATGAAACTGTGTGTTTAAGTTGCTTACTTTATGTAGATTGCTAAACTAGCACAGTAGTATATGCATTGTGGTACCTCGGCTTTGCTTAGTAAATATGTCTTCCCTAAGAAGGAATTCAGGGACTAAAAAAGACAAAAAAGCACCTCCGTCTGAGACAGGTGGCTCTAGCCGTGCCTGCTCAGTACCTTCCTCTCGGGTAATTTCTGACGCACCTATACAGGATGAGCCATTGCCGCTATCAGGAGTAGCAGCCTCTCCTGTGGTGCCTGGGCCTGCATATGTCACTGAGGACACTTTGGCAACAGCCCTGAACAACTTGGAAGGAAGAATCGCTACGCTAATCGCAAAGTTCTTACAAGAGGACAAAAAGCAAAGCAGGTCTCCTATTCTAGATCTCCTTTCAGGAAAATCTGAGGATGAGGTAACACCTGCAGGGGATAAGGATTAGGAGACGGATGGATCAGGGATATCAGATGAACCTTTCTCTGCTTCCCAGATGCTAAAGTCACAGGTGCAATGTTATGCTGAAACAGTGCGTTCTGCATTCAAGTTACCCTCTTCAGAGTTAACTGAATCGCCTGTCTCCTCCCTGGGTTCAATAAAATCCCTGCAGGGTGCATGCTCTTTTCCGCTTCATCCGTTACTAGAGAAGCTAATTTACGCAGACTGGCAACATCCAGATAAGCGTTTCTCACCTCCTAAGAAGTTCGACATTCTTTCTCCTATTTAAATTTTATTATTTATTAATTAATTCATCATTATGGTTTTTTGGAGTATTTGTAAATTACTATTATTATTATTTCAATTCACACGAATATCATATAATAATTATTTCACATACATGAATATATTTACATCTATGGCTCACCATCTCCAAAAAACATTTTCACATTTTCACTTTTCATTTATTTTTTCATTTAAAAAGATTTTTCCGTTCATTTTTTGAACTTAATTAATTGACATTCATACTTATCACTGTCATATTCATTCACTTTAAATAATATATAGACACACTTTGGTGTGTCTATGTTTAAGCATTAAGTGTTTAGTTTATAATTTATACACATTTTGTAATTTTGTATTTTTGCGAATGGTCTTCAAAAGAGTGCTATTCCCTTCCCCCCTCTCCCTTTCTTGGGAGTGCCGGAATCAAACATAAGGTTATCCCAGTCAGCTGTGTTCTTTCAGTACTGATTGGTGTAAAGTTACTTTATTTTTCATTTATACCTCTATTGATTCCCACACACCCTAGCTATGAGTAAGCGTCAATTCGTGACGTGAAACGCGTTAGCCACCCTTCCCTGCATGCACACCATCTGCATTTGTTGTTTTGGATTTATGGATTTATTTTGAATTTGGATTTTTTACCTGAAATTTTGGAATAAATAACTGTCTATACAGAGTGCGGCAGTCCAGGGTTTCTTTTTCTCCCATTCTTTCTCCTATGGAGGAAAAGTTTTCCAAGAAGTGGAGTCTGCCTTCCGTAGATGCAGCTATTTCTTGTATAAATAAAAACCTGACTTGTCCGGTGGATAATGTATGGGTGTTTTAAAGATCCTTCGGAAAAGAAATTATAATCTTTATTAAAATCTTCCTTCCTTTTGGCTGGTTCAGTTGCCCAACCTGCTATAGCGGCAGTTGGTATGTGTCAGGTCCTCAAGGATCAGGTAAAACAGGGGCTGAAGGATCTACCTCCGGAACAGGTCAAATTTTGGGAGAATTTGCCTAAAGCCTTATGTTTTACAGTAGATGCCATGAGAGATTCGATTCAGAAAGCATCTCGCTTCACACTCCAGCTGGTGCATATGCGCAGAATTCTTTGGCTAAAGCATTGGTCAGCAGAAGCTCTATGCAAAAAGCTTTTGGCTAGTTCCCCCTTCCATGGCGAACGCCTCTTTGGGGATGATCTGGAAAAGTATATCCAAAAGATATCGAGCGGTAAAACCACTCCTTTTTTTTATTTACCAGCGAAGAGAAAGATCAAGTGGCCTTGTTTTTAAACGTTCTCTTTTCCCGACTCCCAGAAAATCTGCCTCCAGCCAGTGGCGGTGGCATTTTCAGCCAGCCACAATGGCTAAAGAAAATCGGGCTCAGAAGAACAAGAAGCCGTAGGGTTCAAGAGCTAAAAAGCAAAATCCAAAAAGCCTCTTTGTGAAGAGGCTCCCCCGCTCGGCCGAGTGGGGGGACGAATTCGTCAGTTTTCAGCGGCATGGCAGACAGAAATCCAGAACAAGTGGGTAGTATCCACAGTATCCCTAGGGTACAAACTGGAATTTCGAGAAATAACATTTTCTTAGTTCCGAAGCTCAAGGCTTTCCAAAGATCCACTAAAGAGGATCCTTCTTCAAAGGTTTGGATCACTTGCTGTCTCAAGGGGTGATCACAGAAGTACCCCTAAAAGAGCAAGGTTCAGGTTTTTATTCAAACCTCTTTGATTCCAAAACCAAATAAAGACGTCGGACCCATCCTGGATCTAAGATCTCTAAATCCGTTTCTGAACATTTGCCATTTCCGAATGGAAACTATTTGATCCGTGGTTGCCACCTTACGAGGCAGAGAATTTATGGCGTCTATAGACATCAAGGACACATAGTTACATGTGACTATCCATTCCGCTCACCAGAAATTCCTAAGATTCGCGGTAGAACATCGCCACTTCCAGTTTTGGCTCTGCCCTTTGGTGTGGCTACCACGCCCAGAGTATTTACAAAGGTGTTAGCACCTCTGTTGGAAAATCTGAGGGCATAGTGGTAACAGCCTATCTGGACGATCTACTTGTGATAGATCAGTCAGTGGCAGGATTAGATCACGCTGTGCTCACTACAGTAAAATACCTGGAACATTTAGGATGGATCGTAAACCTACAAGTCCTCTCTACAAGCCCAAAGAAGGGTAGAGTATTTGGGCATGATCATGGATACAGCCCAAAGCAGGGTATTCCTGCCAGAGCCAAAGATCAAATCTCTAAAGGACCTGATCCACAAGGTCAAGGCAAAGAAGGGGCCGTCTATTTGCCTTTTTGTATGAGGCTATTGGGGAAGATGGTTGCCTCCTTCCAGGCTGTCCCTTACGCCCAGTTTTATTCGAGACTACTTCAAGGCAGTATCTTGGCAGCCTGGAACAGGAAGATCCAAGCTCTGGCTTTACCCATGCTCCTGTCTCCACAAGTGCGCCAAAGCTTCAGTTGGTGGTTAAAAACCAAGAACTTGTGGAAAGGAAGATCCTTTCTCCCAGTCACTTGGAAGGTGGTGTCTACGGATGCCAGCCTATTGGGCTGGGGAGCAGTGTTAGAAGAAGCCCAGGGAATCTGGGCCAAGACTGAAGGGAGCCTGCCCATCAACATACTGGAGATTCAGGCAGTATATCTAGCCCTCAGAACCTGGACACACAGGTTATAGGGCCACCCTGTTCACATTCAATTCGACAATGCTACTGCAGTAGCTTGCATCAATCACCAAGGAGGCACCCCGCAGTCAGGGTGCTCAGGAGGTGAATCGGATTTTGGCACGGGCAGAAGATCATTTTCCTTGTCTCTCTGCAATCTTCATTCCAGGGGTAGAAAACTGACCAAGCGGACTATCTGAGTCGCCAGCAGCTATCACCAGGAGAGTGGTCTCTCCATCTGGATGTCTTTTCGGGCCATATGCCAGAAATGGGGGACCCCGGATGTAGACCTGCTAGCTTCCAGGTTCAACAGGAAGTTTGACAACTTTTGTATCCAGGATGAGAGATCCTCTGGCCTACGGATCGGCTGCTCTAATAATTCCCTGGAATCGGTTCTCACTGATCTATGCATTTCCTCCAATCCCTCCTCTTACAAAGACTACTTTGTAGGATCAAGAAGGAGGGAATTCCAGTAATCCTAGTGGCCCCAAATTGGCCCAGAAGGCCCTGGTACGCCAAGATCATAAAGATGGCGGTGGGAAGACCTTGGAGGCTTCCGCTTTGTCACGACCTGCTGTCGCAGGGTCCAGTGTTCCATCCTTCCTTACAAAAGCTAAATTTGACGGTCTGGCTACTGAGACCCACATTTTGAAGAAACAAGGGATCTCAGGTCCAGTTCTTTCTACTCATTAACATTAGAAAGCCAGCCTCCAGGCTTATCTACTATAGAGTCTGAAAGGCATTTGTTTCCTGGTGTGAAACCAGAAGATGGAATCCTCAGAAGTATGACATAAGTAGGTTTCTTGCCTTTTTCCAGTTAGGAGTGGATATGAAATTAGCCCTGCAAGCGAATATTTGACCCTTGATGGTACTATCAGTCTTTTTTCAAAGACCACTGGCATCTCATTCCCTAGTTTGGGCGTTCATTCAGGGGGTACTGCGGGTCAAACCGCCAGTCAAGTCTCCTTTGTGCCCATGAGATTTGAATTTAGTATTGTCAGTATTGCAAAAGCAACCTTTTGAACCTATTCGCCATATTCCTTTGATCCGTTTGAGCAGGCAATTGGCCTTTTTGATTGCTATGGACTGCTAAGAGAGTATCAGAATTAGCAGCTCTTTCTTGTAAAGAGCCTCATTTAATTTGTCACAAAGACGAAATTGTTCTACGACCCTATCCTACCTTCTTACCAAAGGTGGTGTCAGCGTTTAATTAGAATCAAGATATTGTTCTGCCGCCTTTTTTTTTTTTTTTTTTTTTTTTTTTTTTTTTTCCCCCGATCCGCGGACAGCGGAGGAAAAGCTATTGCACTCTCCTAGATGTAGTGAGAACAGTAAAAGTGTATCTGCAGGCAACCACTCAGATACGTAAAACAGAGGTTTCTCTTATCGTCCATGGACTGAAACAGCTCTCATACTGATTACGTGTGGGTATATGTCCCTGCTTGCAGGAGAAGACCTAGGCAGAATGTTAGATGTTAAAACATTCTAGAACAAACAAGAGCCGAACAGCCCCACCCATGGGGGCGGTCCCTCCGGACATTACCCTCCCACCTGCAGCTAGCAGCCTCCGTTTTAAATTTTATTATTTTGGGAATTTTATTTTTGAGACCTTCAATCAACTGTTGGCTGGGAAACAGGTTGGGTACACTGGTATCCTCATAGTCTTCCCTGTCCGACCATCGAGCGTGCTGATCCTCGCCTTGTGTGCGTGAGACTCCCGACATACCCCATGACTCCAGGGGTGGCCGGGTTGCTTTCATGCTCCTGTGGTCCTCTCAAGATTGAACAGTACCTGACTGACTGTATCTTTCGTGGTGGACCGGGCCGACAGCTACGCAGTACTGCTCTGTGATAGGTCTGTCTGAAACAAGCCAGTGGGTCCCTCTAGTGATGGGTAAGTAGTCTCTCCTGATGCAGGTGAGTACATGCTGGCTGTGTTTCTTTATGTGTGGGGTTCTCCCTGTCTCCCCCCTGTTATGCTGCACCCTGTACTGGTGCTGTGCTGTGTGGGGGTGCTTGGGGGGTCGCTCTGGCCTGAGGGGGGCGCTCATGGCTGTTGGTGAACTCTGGGAAGTGTTCTGGTGTGGAGTGTGTGAATTTTTATTGCGTGCGCCATTAGCGCTGATTTTTTAATTTTAAGTAGTGTGCTCGGCGGCCATCTTGCCGCGGCTCAAATGCGCAGTTATACAGGCGCCCGGCGGCCAATTTTCTTGTAGCCGCGGCGCTTTCACTTTCGGCCTCTAGCGGCACTGCTGATGGCGCAAAATTCCTCAGTCTTCTCACAGATTCTTCACTCTCCTCAGGCTTCACTTGCGCTGCAGCGTGGCTCATACAGCGGAACCGAGCGGTCCCTAAGGGTGGTGAGTCCTCTGGGTATCCCTTCCTCAGCACAGCCAGTGGGTGGACTATATTATTCACTATAATAATGAATAAGGTCTCATAGGGTGGCAGTATGGAGTCTGGTTCACCTGCTTCTCCACACTTGTCAGAGGCAACTGGCAGTGCTCCTGCACCTGCGGTCCCTATGGACCAGTTGTCGGCAGTCCTGGAATCATTCCTTGTCAGGAGGGAAGCGGTGTGCAAACGCACTGGAGCTGTAAAGCGCCCCCTCCCCACACAATCTCCACATGGGGAGTGCTCTGACTCAGATATGGGCCTAGCTACTGCTGCTCAGGACCCTGGTTCTGAGGATTTTCATGTCTTTGGACAGGACATTCTTTGTGAGGACGACCCCTGTCTTGAACCACCAACTGACAGGGTGCTTGTAAGTGAACTCATTGCTGTGAGGGACACTCTCAAGCTGAATGTTGAGGCTGAGGAACCTCAGGTGGAAGCTGTATCCTTTTTGGTTCCTTAAAAGCCGTTTTCTTCAAAAAAGGTCTTTCCATATGTGCCTTTTTTTTGATGCACTTATTGACCAAGTCTGGGATAAGCCGCAGAAGACTTTGACGGTCCCGCGGCGCCTAGCTTTAAGGTACCCCTTTTGAGGAGAACCTGGTTAAAAAGTGGACTCGACCCGACCCCCACCCCCCGGTTGCCTGTTTGAATAAGGCTACCACGCTCCCGATGGAAGGGACTCCTGCATTTAAGGATCCTGCTGACAGGAGGTCAGAAGTGGTGAGTAGAACTATGTTTACCTTATTGGGGTCCGCTTTACGCCCCATAGTGGCGGCGACACTTGTGTCTCAGACACTCACAGGATGGGCAAAGATTTTGCACCAGACCGTGCAGGAGCATAATCTCCCTCCTGAGACCATTGCCCTGGCTCACCAACTTGTGCAGGGTTTAGTCTTCGTGTGCGATGCCACTTTGGATGCGGCCCCTTTCAATATCAGGGGCCTCTATCTCTGCTGTGGTGCTGCGTCGCCTTATCTGGCTGAAATGCTGGTCGGCCGACCTAGCTTCCAAAAAGCTCCTGGCTGACTTGCCCTTTAAGGGCGGTAGATTGTTTGGGGCCGCCCTGGATGACATTATTAAAGATGTCACAAGAGGTAAGAGCACCTTCCTTCCTCAGTCTTTTAAGGGAAAGGAGCCCCACCGCAGGCCGGGCCCTTCCTTTCCAGCGAAGACGTTTTTTCGTCAGTCAGATTCCACAGGTAAGCCCGCCCGTCTGAAAAAAATGCGGCTGGGGGACAAAGACGTCCCTGGGTGCGTAAGCCTACCAAGCAAGCTCCCAAGCCCGCCGCCTAATGAAGTCTTGCCCCTGCCCGACTCTGGGGTGGGGGGACCTCTTTGCATGTTCTCGGTGCGGTGGACCTCCCAGATCTCTGACCGGTGGGTGTGCGAGGTGGTCACCTCGGGATACAGAATAGAGTTCCGCTCGTGGCCCCCAAACAGGTTCTTTCCCTCGAACCTCCCTCTCCTTCCTGCCCGCCGGGCGGCCCTCTTGGGGGCCGTACAGGATTTGCTCGGGTGCGGAGTAATTGTGCCGGTTCCGTGGCAAGAGAGGTTTCAGGGGTTTTACTCAAACCTGTTTGTTCCGAAGGAGGACGGGGTCCGGCCAATCCTGGACCTCAAGGCCCCTGAATGTCTGTGAGGGTACAAAAATTCCGGATGGAATCCATTCGCACGGTGATCGCGACACTCCACCAAGGGGATTTTTTGGCGTCCTTAGATATCAAGGACGCTTACTTGCACGTTCCAATCAGCGCAAGTCACCAGAGGTTTTTGCGCTTTGCCATAGGCGAAGTCCACTATCAGTTTGTGGCTCTTCCCTTCGGCCTAGCATCGGCACCATGGGTTTTCACCAAAGTGCTTGCCCCGAATCTAGCTTTGCTGAGACAGCGAGGAATTGTTATCTTGGGCTATCTGGACGATCTCCTTCTCAGAGCAGAAAATGGCTCAGAATTGGAGGAAAATGTGACAATAGTCTGTCAGACTCTCCGGGACTTCGGATGGCTTCTGAACATGCAGAAGTCGGTTCTAGTCCCGACTCAACGATTGGAGTATCTGGGTCTGATCCTCGACACTTCGGCAGCGAAGATGTTTCTACCCGCAGAGAAGTTATTGACACTTCAGTCGGCGGTTCGGGTCCTGACGGCCCGAAAATGGTCGTCTATCTGTTTCTGCATGAGGGTCCTGGGACTAATGGTGGCCTCCTTCGAGGTGGTCCCGTATGCCCAATCACACACTCGGGCGTTGCAGAAGGGAATTCTGTCTGTTGCAGAAGGGAATTCTGTCTGTTGCAGAAGGGAATTCTGTCTGTTGCAGAAGGGAATTCTGTCTGTTGCAGAAGGGAATTCTGTCTGTTGCAGAAGGGAATTCTGTCTGTTGCAGAAGGGAATTCTGTCTGTTGCAGAAGGGAATTCTGTCTGTTGCAGAAGGGAATTCTGTCTGTTGCAGAAGGGAATTCTGTCTGTTGCAGAAGGGAATTCTGTCTGTTGCAGAAGGGAATTCTGTCTGTTGCAGAAGGGAATTCTGTCTGTTGCAGAAGGGAATTCTGTCTGTTGCAGAAGGGAATTCTGTCTGTTGCAGAAGGGAATTCTGTCTGTTGCAGAAGGGAATTCTGTCTGTTGCAGAAGGGAATTCTGTCTGTTGCAGAAGGGAATTCTGTCTGTTGCAGAAGGGAATTCTGTCTGTTGCAGAAGGGAATTCTGTCTGTTGCAGAAGGGAATTCTGTCTGTTGCAGAAGGGAATTCTGTCTGTTGCAGAAGGGAATTCTGTCTGTTGCAGAAGGGAATTCTGTCTGTTGCAGAAGGGAATTCTGTCTGTTGCAGAAGGGAATTCTGTCTGTTGCAGAAGGGAATTCTGTCTGTTGCAGAAGGGAATTCTGTCTGTTGCAGAAGGGAATTCTGTCTGTTGCAGAAGGGAATTCTGTCTGTTGCAGAAGGGAATTCTGTCTGTTGCAGAAGGGAATTCTGTCTGTTGCAGAAGGGAATTCTGTCTGTTGCAGAAGGGAATTCTGTCTGTTGCAGAAGGGAATTCTGTCTGTTGCAGAAGGGAATTCTGTCTGTTTTGGACAAGTCCCCATTGTCATTGGATCTTCAGATCCGAGTGAGTCACTCAGTCAAGGCATCCCTGACGTGGTGGCTGAGATCCCCGGCTCTTTGGGCCGGAAAGTCATTTCTCCCCATTCAGTAGACGGTGGTCACGACGGACACCAGCCTGATGGGCTGGGGAGGAGTTTGGGGAGTCCCAGGGCCGCCGATGGGCCAGTACAACCGGCCCCGTTGTACGGTGCCCAACGTCCTCAGCTCATCAAAGGGGGCCCGGGCAGCCTCACAGACAGCGCAGAATAAAAAAACAAAAACAAAAAAGAAATCTTTCTGAAATACACGCCCCCCCCCCCCCCCGCTCAGCCGCTCCTACTAGCTTAGGGGGGTGTATTGTTGCTATGATCTTCTGGGCCCCTTCTCTCTGATGTGGGAGTGAAGGGACTTCTTTTTTCAGTTTCGGGCGCATGCGCACTGCATCCCAACCCCTCTCCGCTGCTTAAAGTATCAGCCGTCAGCCTGCCAATGCGGTTGCTTGTTTCCTTCGCTGGCGGAGTGATCTTCGTCTTTACAGTTCCCCACTCAGTCAGTAGTCAGCCCGTGAGAGACAGAGTGTGAGGCGGGCAGCGGCAAGCAGGTCCAGAGGCAGAGGAACCCGGAATTCGTGGCTACTGCTGGGGGTGGGTGAATGAATATAAGGATATACTGCAGTGCACTGTACATTCCTATAATGTCACCATCCATATCACCATGTATAACACACAGGCAGCAGACAGCAGGTTCTCTCTCACAGTGTGTTACATGACATGGCTGTTGGGTGCTGATTTTGTAGCTTTTTGGTCATAAGTTAACAAGGTCAGCACCCAACAGCCATGTCATGTAACACACTGTAACAGTGCCAGCCATGATAGAGTGTGCCTGTCACCTGTGTGTTATAATGCTGATGATTTTAAGCTCCCTGTGTTCCTGTTTGCGATCAAGGCTTTCACACTGAGGGGAATCTGTCCACTGATCCCTCGCTTAGTGGAGTGGGCTGATGACAGGTCCGTGTCCACTCAGCTTATGCAAAGCAGACACGGAGACAGCCCACTCTGCTCCTAAGGGTGGTTGGTGTAAACAAACCAGCTATCCGTTTACACCCGACTGCCCTCCAATCCGATTCGCTGGATGGAGGGGAACGCATCCCTTTCTGTTTTGTTTATCGGATTGGAGGTAGGCAGGTGTAAATGGACACAGGTCCGTTTTTAGATCCATCACTCTATAGTAGTGATGGGAGGCTCAGATCAGACCTAACCTTTTTCCTTTTTAACTGCTTGCCGCCCACCCTCAGTACATTTACTGCAGCAGGGTGGCACGGGCAGGCTGGATCACATATATGTACTTCATCCAGCCTGTTCCTGCACTTTGTTTCAAGGCGGGGAGGGGCCAGGGGCAGGGTTGAGGGTGGGGCTGCGAAGTGGGCCCCGCCAGGTAGGCTGTACGGGGCCCCATGATTTTCTATCAGCGGCCCTGGGGAGTCCTGTCAGCGCAGGGCCTCTGGACTCCGGATGAATCTCGTCTCCCAATCAACGTTCTGGAATTGCGAGCGATCAGACTCTGTCTCTCCGCGTGGTCGAAGAGACTACAGGGCCGTTCGATCAGAATTCAGTCGGACATCGCCACGGCCGTGGCTTATGTCAACCATCAGGGGGGCACTCGGAGCTCGGCTGCGGCATCCGAGGTTGCCCACATCCTAAGGTGGGTGGAAAGAAGCGCGCTGTCGGCCGTCTACGTTCCGGGCGTAGAAAATTGGCAGGCGGACTGAGTCGCCAGTCCTTGGACCAGGGAGAATTGGTCCTTGCATCCGGAGGTGTTTCAACTCCTTTGTCGGCGGTGGGGCACGCCGGATGTGGACCTGATGGCATCTCACCTCAATCGCAAGGTGTCGGTTTGTGAACAGGTCCAGGGACCCCTGGGCGGATGCCTCAGACGCGTTGGTGGCTCCATGGGGGTCAGTATCGCTTGATATACGCTTACCCTCCTCTGCAGTTGATTCCTCGTCTGCTGCGCAGGGTAGCGGCCGAGGGCATTCCGGTGATCCTCATTGCCCCGGATTGGCCTTGGTGTCATTGGTACGCCGATCTGGTATGTCTCTTTGCGGACGTCCCTTGGCGACTGCCCATGAGGGAGGACCTTCTGTCTCGAGGTCCTATCTTTCATCCTGCTTTACAGTCTCTGGTTTTAACGGCATGGCTATTGAGAGCCAGGTGCTGAAGGACCGAGGCCTGTCGGATTTGGTGATTTCAACCATGCTTAGGGCACGGAAGTCTTCTTCTAGGAAGATCTATCACCGTACGAGGAGCTAGACTGGCGTCCACGGACGTACTCTGTCCCCAGAATCCTGCGGTTCTTGCAGCGTGGTGTAGCCCAAAGGCTGGCTTTGAGCACTATTAAGGGTCAGATTTCGGTCTTGGCCGTTTTCTTTCAACGACCCGTAGCAGGTCATTCTTTAGTTAGCACTTTTGTGCAGGGGGTTCGCCATGTGTTTTCCCCCTGCCAAGCCTCCGCTCCCTCCTTGAGATCTGAACTTGGTGCTCTCTGTTCTTCAGGAACCTCCCTTTGAAAATATCAGAGATATTCCTCTTTTTTAACTTTGTCTCAGAAGGTGGCTTTCTTAGTGGCCATCACTTCTGTTAGACGGGTGTCTGAGTTGGCGGCTCTGTCATGCAAGTCGCCTTACCTGGTCCTCCATAAGGATAAGGCGGTGTTGCGCCCGCGGCCATCTTTCCTTCCAAAGGTGGTTTCGGCTTTTCACCTTAATGAGGACAATGTCCTCCCGTCCTTGTGCCCTCATCCGTCACATCCTAGAGAGGTTGCGCTTCACAATTTGGATGTGGTACGAGCCTTACGGGTGTACCTGTCTGCTACTGCTTCCATTCGGAAGTCTGACTCACTGTTTGTGTCCGTCTCGGATCAAAAACAGGGTCAAGCGGTTGTGTCTGCCACCATTTCTAGGTGGATCAAACAGACCGTTATACAGGCCTATGCCATTAAGGGGCGGGCGCCTCCCTTTCCGGTTACGGCGCATTCCACTAGAGCAATTGGTGCTTCCTGGGCTTTCCGACATCAAGCGTCGGTTGCACAAGTGTGCAAGGTGGCGACCTGGTCGTCCGTCCATACCTTTTCTAAGTTCTATAAGGTTGATGTGGCTGCATCTTCGGATGCTTCCTTCGGCCGCAAAGTGTTGCAGGCCGCTGTTTAATGTTGCAACTCCTCCGTTGAGGAGCTCTGCTTGTTTGGAGTGAAGTTTTGGTTGTTCCTTTACTACTGCTCCCACCCTTCTGATACTGCTTTGGGACGTCCCACATGTTTACAGTATCCAGCTGTGTCAGTCCATGGACGATAAGAGAAAATAGGATTTTTGTACTCACCGTAAAATCCGTTTCTCTGACGTCCATGGACTGACACAGCACCCACCCTTCCTTTTTAAGGTTTGTACTGCTTTGTTACGAACTGAGGCTGCTGGCTGAAGGTGGGAGGGTAATGTCTGGAGGGACCGTCCCCAGGGCGGGGCTGTTCAGCTCTGGTTTGTTCTAGAATGTATGTTTCTAACATTCTGCCTAGATCTTCTCCTGCAAGCAGGGACATATACCCACACGTTTACAGTATCCAGCTGTGTCAGTCCATGGACGTCAGAGAAACGGATTTTAAGTTGCGTACAAAAATCCTATTTCTTTATCGTACACCACGGGACACAGAGCCAGTCATTACATAATGGGTTAAGGGTCACCAGCGGTGATTGGACACTGGCACAACCAATAGAATGCAGTTCCCCTCCATATAACCCCTCCCATCAGGGGAGCTCCCCAGTTTTTTCGCCAGTGTCTAAAGGTGTTGGACGCGATAGGATGTGCTAAAGGAAAGCTCTGCCAAGGAGACCCTCTGGGGGTAAAAGAGCTATGCTTCTGGACCCATCCAAGACGCCTAAAGTAAGCCAAAACTGGATGGGATCCGGGCCTCACGAGTGAGGCGTCGCCTGTAATGTCTCTCTTCGGAGGACTGGGCTCTAAGATCCAGCACTTTCGCTACTTTGCTAAAGTCCTGGTAAGAGTCTTTTACAAGGCCCAGGGGAGAGGCATCCTTTAAATAGGAACCCATATCCCTGAAGGTTGGCACACACAGCCCGCCGTGATGGGTGAAGATTGGTATCTGTCTCATTTTCAGCAGAAAAAAGCCTGCGGCGAGGATAAAGGTAAGAGGTTAGAGTCCTAAACTAAGTTTAAGGACCTTTCCTAAGGATAAGTGGATGTCTTCTCTTATGCCGCCACTGGGGGGAGTAAAGAGCTGAGTGTTAACTCACCTCGCTCTGTTCAGTGTCTGTTTCCTGGGACAAGCACACTGTGAGTTCCTCTGCTGTAGAGTCTTGCTTGGCCACCTCCCTTCTCCTCTCGAATGGCCGACCAGACACCTGCAGAAGCCGGTAAGGATGGCAGGGTGCTGGATAAGGGAGCTTCCCTTGCACCGTAGTCGCCGCCATTGAGCTCTAGGAGCCGCGCGCGCTCACGGGGGCGCGCTTTATCGGCGGCAGGAGGGACGGGAGGTCGCGAGCATGGACGGGCACGTGAGCGCGCGCAGGCACGTGAAAACGGCGCCTGTTTACAAAGGCATAAAGGTCTGCAGTGACCAGCAAGCTCACTCCTTTTGGGATACAGCAGCATTACAGGGACGTAAGACTCCATGTGGACAGGCTGAGTACTACCGAGACAGACACCCACTTTTGTGCATAAAACTGTGTGTTTAAAGTTGCATACTCAGTAGTATATGCATTTTTGGTACCTTGGTTTTTTCTTAGCAGTATGCCTTCCAGGGGAAGAAATTCTGACAAAAGAGATAAAAAAGCACCGCTGCCTGAGACAGGAGGCTCTGGCTGTGCTGACTCGGTACCTTCCTCTCCTGTATTATCTGACGCAGCTGTACAGGATGAGCCATTACCACTATCAGGTATGGCAGCTTCCCCAGTGAAGCCTGGGCCTGCGTATGTCTGAGGACACTTTGTCAGCAGCCCTAAATAACCTAGAAGAGAGAATCGCCACATTAATCGCTAAGTCTTCTAAAAAGGACAGAAAGCGAAGCAGATCTCCTTCGGTGGTTGACCTCCTTTCAGAAAAAACTGAGAATGAAGAGGATGCTACACCGGCAGAGGATGAGGAGTCGGACAGATCAGGGATATCAGATGAGCCTTTCTCTACATCCCAGATTCTGAAGTCGCAGGTGCAATGTTATGCTGGAACAGTGCGTTCTGCATTTAAGTTACCCTCTTCGGAGGTAACTGAATCACCTGTCTCCTCCCTGAGTTCATTAAGATCCCTGCAGGGTGCAGGCTCTTTCCCGGTTCATCCATTACTAGAGGATCTGATTTACGCAGACTGGCAACACCCAGATAAGCGTTTCTCGCCTCCAAAAAAGTTTGACATTCTTTATCCTATGGAGGAGAAGTTTTCAAAGAAATGGAGCCTGCCTTCTGTAGACGCAGCTATTTCTTGTGTAAATAAGAACCTGACGTGTCCGATGGACAATGTACAAGTGTTTAAAGATCCTTCTGAGAAAAAGTTGGAATCTTTACTTAAATCTTCCTTTCTTTTAGCCGGCTCAGTTACCCAGCCTGCTGTAGCAGCAGTGGGGATGGGTCAGGTCATCAGACAGCAGGTAAAACAGGGGCTGAAGGATCTGCCTCAGGAACAGGCCAAATTATGGGAGTTTGCCTAAACCCTTATGTTTTACAGTAGATGCCATGAGAGATTCTGTTCTACAAGCATCACGCCTTACACTCCAGCTGGTGCATATGCGCAGAGTTCTTTGGTTAAAGCATTGGTCAGCAGAAGCTCCATGCAAAAGACTCTTGGCCAGTTTCCCCAAAAGATATCAAGCGGTAAAACCACTTTTACCTGAGAGAAAAACAAGAGGCCTTGTTTTAAACGTTCTCTTTCCCCGGCTCCGGGGAAACCTGCCTCCAGCCAGTGGCAGCGGCATTTTCAGCCAGCCACAGAAGCCAAAGGAATCAGGCTCAGAAGAACAAGAAGCCATGGGGTTCAAGAGCTAACAAGCAAGACCCCAAAGCCTCTCTGTGAAGGGGCGCCCCTGCTCGGCCGAGTGGGGGGAAGGCTTCGTCAGTTTTCAGCGGCATGGCAGACAGAAATCCCAAGACAAGTGGGTAGTATCTACAATATCCTCAGGGTACAAACTGGAATTTCGTGAGATCCCATCTTCTCAGTTCCGAAGTTCAAGACTCTCCAAAGATCCACAAAAAGAGGATCCTTCTTCAAAAGTTTTTTGATCACTTACTGTCTCAAGGGGTGGTTACAGAAGTACCCCTAAAGGAGCAAGGTTCAGGTTTTTATTCAAACCTCTTTGTGATTCCAAAACCAAATGGACACGTCAGACCCATCTGGGATCTAAGATCTCTAAATCGGTTTCTGAACATACGCCATTTTCGAATGGAAACGGTTGGATCCGTGGTCGCCTCCTTACAAGGCGGACAATGCATGGCGCGCCCATAGACATCAAGGACGCATATTTACATATACCGATACATCCCGCTCACCAAGAATTCTTAAGGTTTGCGGTAGAACATCGCCACTTCCAATTTGTGGCCCTGCCCTTTGGTGTGGGTACTGTGCCCAGAGTATTTACAAAGGTCCTAGCTCCTCTGTTAGCAAATCTGAGGACACAGGGCATAGCGGTAACAGCCTATCTAGATGATCTACTTGTAATAGATCAGTCGGTGGCAGGATTAAATTGCGCTGTGCTCACTACAGTAAAGTATCTGGAGCATTTAGGATGGATTGTAAACCTACAAAAATCCGCTCTGCAAGCCCAAAGAAGGGTATAGTATTTGGGCCTGATCAGACACAGCCCAAAGGAGAGTATTCCTACCAGAGCCAAAGATACAGTCTCTGATAGACCTGATCCACAAGATCAAGGCAAAAAAGGGGCCATCAATTCGCCTTTGCATGAGGCTACTAGGGAAGATGGTGGCCTTGTTCGAGGCTGTCCCTTACGCCCAGTTTCATTCGAGACTACTGCAAAGCAGTATCTTAACTACCTGGAACAAAAAAGATTCAAGCTCTGGATGTTCCCATGCGCCTGTCTCCACAAGTGCGCCAAAGTTTCAACTGGTGGCTAGAGACAAAGAACCTACGGAAGGGAAGATCCTTCCTCCCAGTCACCTGGAAGGTGGTGTCTACGGATGCCAGCCTATTAGGCTGGGGAGCAGTGTTCGAAGAAGCTTCAGCCCAGGGAACCTGGGCCAAGACACAAAAGAGCCTGCCCATCAACGTACTGGAGATCTGGGCAGTATATCTAGCCCTCAAAACCTGGACACACAGGTTATAGGGCCACCCGGTTCGGATTCAATCCGACAATGCTACTGCAGTAGCTTACATCAATCACCAAGGAGGCACCCGCAGTCGGGGTGCTCAGAAGGAGGTGAAGCGAATTTTAGCATGGGCAGAAGATCATGTTCCTTGTCTATCTGCAATCTTCATCCCAGGGATAGACTGGCAAGCGGACTATCTAAGTCGCCAGCAGCTATCACCAGGAGAGTGGTCTCTCCACCCAGATATCTTTCAGGCCATATGCCAGAGATTGGGGACCCCGGATGTAGACTTGCTAGCTTCCAAGTTCAACAAAAAGTTGGACAACTTTGTGTCCAGGACAAGAGATCCTCTAGCCTACGGAACAGATGCTCTAATAATTCCCTGGAATCAGTTCTCACTGATCTATGCATTCCCCCCGATCCCTCTCTTACAAAGACTACTTTGCAGGATCAAAAAGGAGGGAATACCAGTAATCCTAGGGGCCCCAAATTGGCCCAGGAGGCCTTGGTACGCCGAAATCGTAAAGATGATGGTAGGAAGACCCTGGAAGCTTCCGCTGCGACACGACCTGCTGTCGCAGGGCCCAGTATTCCATCCTTCCTTACAAAAGCTAAATTTAACGGTCTGGCTGCTGAGACCCACATTTTGAAGAAACGAGGGGTCTCTGGTCCAGTTCTTTCTACGCTCATTAATGCTAGAAAGCCAGCCTCCAGACTTATCTACTATAGAGTCTGGAAAGCATACGTTTCCTGGTGTGAATCCAGAAGATGGAATCCTCAGAAATATGAAATAAGCAGGATTCTTGCCTTTTGCCAGTTAGGAGTGGATATGAAATAAGCCCTCAGTACCATCAAGGGTCAAATATCGGCTCTATCGGTCTTCTTTCAGAGACCATTGGCATCTCATTCCCTATTTCGGGCGTTCATAAAGGGGGTACTGAGGATAAATCCACCAGTCAGGTCTCCCTTGTGCCCATGGGATTTGAATTTGGTGTTGTCAGTGTTGCAAAAGCAACCTTTTGAACCTATTCGCCATATTCCTTTAATTATTTTAGTAGGAGATTGGCCTTTTTGATTGCTATTGCTTCTGCTAGAAGAGTATCAGAACTAGCAGCTCTTTCTTGTAAAGAGCCTTATCTAATTTGTCACAAAGACAAAATTGTACTACGACCCCATCCTGCCTTTTTACCTAAGGTGGTGTCGGTTTTTCATTTGAATCAAGACATTGTTCTGCCTTTACTTTTTTCCAGGCCCGCGGACGGCGGGGGAAAAGTTATTGCACTCTCTAGATCTAGTGAGAGCGATAAAGGTGTATCTGCAGGCAACCGTTCAGCTATGTAAAACAGATGTTTTGTTTATTTTGCCACATGGTCCCAAGAAGGGCCAAGCGGCATCAAAATCCACCATTTCCAGGTGGATTCGACAAGTAATTTGTTCAAGCTTATGGTTTAAAGAACAGGACTCCTCCTTTTTCTGTTAAGGCGCACTCTACCAGGGCGATAAGTGCTTCATGGGCAGTGCACCACCAGGCTTCGATGGCTCAGATCTGTAAAGCTGCAACTTGGTCTTCAGTCCACACATTTTCCAAATTCTATCAAATAGATGTGAAGGGACATGAGGATTCCGCCTTCGTGCGAAGTGTGCTGCAGGCAGCAGTATAGGGCTTCTTGTCCGCAAGCGGCCTGCTTGATCTGGGTCTCCCACCCTTCATATTGAGCATTGCTCTGGGACGTCCCATTATGTAATGACTGGCTCTGTGTCCCGTGGTGTACGATAAAGAAAACAGGATTTTTATAACAGCTTACCTGTAAAATCCTTTTCTTGGAGTACACCACGGGACACAGAGGTCCCCCCCCCCTTCTTATGGGAACCTTACTGCTTTGCTACAAAAACTGAGGAGCTCCCCTGATGGGAGGGGTTATATGGAGGGGAACTGCATTCTATTGGTTGTGCCAGTGTCCAATCACCGCTGGTGACCCTTAACCCATTATGTAATGACTGGCTCTGTGTCCCGTGGTGTACTCCAAGAAAAGGATTTTACAGGTAAGCTGTTATAAAAATCCTGTTTTTTTTTTTTGTTTTTTTTTTGCCCAAGCTAGTGTCTTGGAGTCTGAACCGACATTCTTGGATAGATGTGGAAGACTGATGTTTTGTTTATATTGCCAGAAGGTCCCAAGAGGGGACAGGCAGCATCTAAGTCAACTATTTCTCAATGGATCCGCCAGGTCATTGCTCAGGCGTATGGATTAAAGGGCAAGTCTCCGCCTTTCCCAGTAAGGGCACATTCTACCAGGAGAGTGGGTGCTTCATGGGCAGTTCATCATCAAGCATCGATGGCTCAGATTTGCAAGGCTGCTACCTGGTTTTCGGTGCATACATTCACTAGGTTTTATCAAGTGAATGTTAGGACTTTGAGAGGATGTTGCATTTGGGCGCAGTGTACTGCAGTCAGCAATATAGATCCTGTTGTTCTATTGGTGTGTTCTTTGGTCATAATGGGGTCCCTCCCCTCAAAAAGCATTGCTTGGGGACATCCCAGTTGGTTATTATGTCTGCTCTTGTCCCGTGATGTAGGATAAAGAAAATAGGATTTTTCTTGGAGTACATCACGGGACACAGAGATCCCTCCCCTCTTGTCTGAGAGGTTTACTGCTTGCTACAAAACTGAGGTACTTTCTCTGTGGGAGGGGTTATATAGGGGAGGACTTCCTTCCTTTTTTGGTTTTGCCAGTGTCCATTCACCTATAGGTGGCGTACAACCCAGTTAGTTATTATGGCTGCTCTGTGTCCTGTGATGTACTCCAAGAAAAGGATTTTACAGGTAAGCTGTAGAAAAATCCTATTTTTTTTTTTTTTGTTTTTCCTTTTTTGGTCTTCATTTTTTCTTTTTGCCTTTTTCACTTCACTTATTTGGCACAATCGGGCAGCAAATAACATGCATAAAACATGAATACTGACCATTTTTAATTTAGTGCTAGTTTAAAAATTGTTTTAAAGTCAAACTTTACCTCTTGGAACATGTTGCACTGGTTTTTAGGGTGGAACATGTAACCTATTCCAGCATCTGCTGGTGAGCGCTCTAGTAGTTCATCGCTTCTCCCTGCACTCAGGTAACAGCCTGCCCACTAGGGGCGGGCAGACACTGCAGTCTGCAGAAGCCTGAGATTCCACCCGCTATCTGCTCGTGGGTGCAATGCTCTTCCGGCTCCTTTTTAGAAAGAAAATAATAAATGCACACTTTTTTGCAAATCTAAAAAAAAAAAAAATTGTTTTTTATTTTTATTTTTTTTCCCAAAAGGTGAACTTCTCCTTTTTAAAATGGTTTTCTAGTTTTCACTTGGTGTTTTATGCTTACTGTGCTGTTAAGCATACAATTCTTAAGCCGTTTGCTTTTTTGCATCCTATTTTCTCTGTAGGAATACACTTGCCCCAGGTGTGAATCGGGGTTCATTGAAGAGCTTCCTGAAATGAGGTAAGTAAATGTAAAAAAAAAAAACGCTTTGTTCAAATACAGACCTTCTTCTTCTTTCTTCTTCTTTCTTCTTCTTTCTTTTTCCTTCTTTCTTTTTCCTTCTTTCTTTTTCCTTCTTTCTTTTTCCTTCTTTCTTTTTCCTTCTTTCTTTTTCCTTCTTTCTTCTTTCTTTCTTTCTTTTTCTTTCTTTTTCTTTCTTTCTTTCTTTTTCTTTCTTTCTCTTTCTTTCTTTCTTTCTTTTTCTTTCTTTCTTTTTCTTTCTTTCTTTTTCTTTCTTTCTTTTTCTTCTTTCTTTTTCTTTCTTTCTTTTTCTTTCTTTCTTTTTCTTTCTTTCTTTTTCTTTCTTTCTTTTTCTTTCTTTCTTTTTCTTTCTTTCTTCTTTCTTTCTTTCTTTTTCTTTCTTTCTTTTTCTTTCTTTTTCTTTCTTTCTTTCTTCTTCTTTCTTTCTTTCTTCTTCCAAGAAAACCTGTCTGAAATACACAGGTTGCCATTGCTTGATTGTAATGCTATTCCTGTGGCTTGAGTACTACACTTTAGGAGTCCTAACTTTAGGCCACATGTACACTGCTGCTGGTAACTGGTCGTTTAGGAGCAATTGGGCCTTTTTTTTTTTTTTTTTTTTTTTTTTTTTCAACTGCTCTTGAACTCTCCTCTGTTATCTTATCAGTACATGTAAACAGGGTAATTTACAGTCATTTCTAGGCAGTTGAGTTTAGAGGATTTTTTGGGAATGTTTTATTTGGGCGTTTAGAGGCATTTCAAGTGCCAAATGCTTCTAAATGTTTAGCCGCATTTTGTTTACGGGCGTTTTTTCGTTTTTGCCTATTTTGAGAAACTCTTCTAAATGCAAAATGCGGCATGTAAACACGGCAAAACTGATGTTTTTAACGTGGGTTACTATCTGTCAAGTTAAAACGTTCAGTAGAGGTTGTAAAAACGTCCCGTGCACATGAAGCCTTCCTTGCTGAGTCGGTGCCTAAGAAGGCATTGAAAATGGGCAGTATGCATTTTTAGAACGTCGGCAATGGCAATCCACATATTTTTCTCAAGACAGGTTTATTATTGTTTTCTCCAAATCCACATCAGACTGCAAGTTTCCATAATTCAGCTACAATGGTTCTCATTTCTCAGTATTAGCACTTACAGGAGTTCTAATATGAAAATGCTAAGTATATGATATTTCTGTGATCTTTATCATGTACATTTCATAATTATTACATTTTATCAAATGTCCCAAAGCATACAATTGATATTAGGTATTGGGGTGGTGAGCTACAACAACAAATGGCCATCCTTGCTTAAAAATTTTAATTTGCACAATTTACATTTAAACTAAACCCTGTTTTGGAGCAAATTTGATTGGTCAGTGGCGGCACAGAGAGAAGCCCTGCAAAAAAAGGGGAGAGACGTGCAGGGATTGAAAATCCCCAGACCTCTACACTGGTTGCGTGGGCAGACAGTTTCTCACCCATGGAAGTAAGGACAGCAGGCAAGGAGGTGGGTTTTAAGGTGTTCACCTTTTTTCCAAAAATGTGAACTTGCACTCGCACAAAAAGTGGCTTCTCTACCCTCCTAGTGCTCACTGGATAATGAAGGAAAAAAGAGGTTGCACTGTAAGAGCCCATTCACACAGGGGCAACACGACTTCCAGCGCGATTTTATGAGGCAACTCGGACACGACTTGAGTGTGAATCGCAGCGCGACCTGGAGCTATTTACAAGGCAACTCCAAGTTGCCTGCAGGACAGGAGACATTCCAGTGGCCAATCAAACAAGAATCAGCTCTGTGGGAGGGAGGGGGGAGGGAGAGGTTTGCAGGAGAAATGTATGTTTTCTTCCTGGAGAGTTGCTCCTATTAAGACAGTGAGAGGCGACTCCCATTGAAATGAATGGTTACAGGTCGCCTAGGAGTCGGATTGAAGTAGTACAGGGACCTTTTTTGAAGTCGGAGCGACTGCAGTAGTGTGCATAAGGACGGCTCCATTAACTTACATTGATTTCTTCAGCCAGCGCGACCTGGGGCGATTTGGAGTCTGATCCAAAGACGCCCCTGTGTGAATGGGCTCTAATTAGTTTGCTGTTCTTCTAAGACTAGCTCATATGCATGAAGTATTTGCAGACGGGGCTTGTTGTGAGTGTGAACATATAGCTATTTTTTGCAAGTTGCTTTTTTATCTGTTCATGCCAAAGTGGTAAATCTGGCTTTTACAGGAACACCGAAAATATTAGCACCACTTCTGGGACAGATCAAAACAGACATGCCTTTGAGGTAAATATTCATGCAATAGTTAACTGTTTGTTTTTTTTTTTTGTTTCTTTTTCTTCTACTAATACAATTTCTATCTAAAGAGCCTAGAGTCCACCCAGTTCACATTACCTCCTGGTTATGGCCAAGTTACTTTTGGGATATTCAATGAGGGCCTAGAGTTCCCCATATTTGGAGCAACTGGAGCAAGTGAAGAGGGTCGCGAAGCGGAAAACAGAAGAGAACAACAGTCACGACAAAGATACAGCGCAAGACAACCACGTGCTAGACTGAGTACAAGGCGCTCTGCGGGAAGGCATGAGGGTGTGCCTACCTTAGAAGGGTGAGGAGGAGCTGAGCAGAGTTAGGTATGGGGATGGGGTAGTAGCATCTGGCCTAGATCTCTCTTTTTTTCTAAGACATGATTTGCTTTACATGGTATTATTATGTCTGCATATGCACATAACTTTTATCAATCTTTGAGATAATGCATTAAAATATCCCAGGTCCATAAAGAATAAAAAATCCCAGGTCCCAAGACAATTTGCTTTTAATTTTTGTAGACATAACGTGACTCCTGACAAAACATAGGCTGTCATTGCTTAACTCTCCTTCAAAACTTGCTTTACTGATCTGATCCAGAGTTCTCTTTTCCCACTAACTTCACTAGATAAACAAATGTTCTAGAGGCAACCAGGCAACTGGCATTCCAAAAAAAATAATATAGGCAGCCTTGGTTTATCTACAACACAGATCTGGTCTGTTCCTTTTCCTGTATATATCTAACCAAATCCTGTGCACAAAGGTAGTTGTAAACTGTTTCCTCTCATGTCAGAGGTCCTTTGGCAATTCCTAAATAACAGCTGTAAAAAGACATACTGTAAAAATCAACTTTACCTTATTTCACTTGTACTGCCTTCATTCTACCTTTGCCTGCAACCATTTGTTGGTTGTCAGCTTATAGAATAATAAAAAAAAAAAAAATTGGTTTCAGCCATTTGGGAAAGAAGGAAAGATATCCCTGTATCCTGGCAGACTAAACACAAACGTCTGAAGGTAAAGTAGATTTTTTTTTTTTTTTTTTTTTTTTTTTACACAAAGCTTTATCTGTTCCTATCTAGGGATTTCTAGAGAGCTGTGACAAAGGGATTACAACATTTTCTATGTACAAGTACTGTCAGATTTTTTTACTGTGAGGGACTTGGGTTTTATGGATAATAAGCAACCAAATGTTTTACTGCTGCCTATAGGAGAAATGGACACTGTAGGCATGTAGAAACTTAAGACCAAACCTTCTAGAGGCCCTAACTTCTCACACTTGCTCAGTAACATTCATACCACTTTCACACTGAGGCACTTTACAGTCGTTTTAGTGCAAAAAATAGCGCCTGTAAAGCGCCTCTCCTGTCACTCCAGTGTGAAAGCCCGAGTGCTTTCACACTGGAGTGCTGCGCTTGCAGGACGCTAGAAAAAGTCCTGCAAGCAGCATCTTTGGGGCGGTGGAGGAGCGGTGTATATACACCGCTCCTAAACCACCCCTGCCGATAGAATTGAATAGGCAGTGCTGCTGAAGCGCCTGCAAATCGCTTCGGCAGCGGCGATACACGGGACGATATTAACCCCTTCTCCGGCCGCTAGTGGGGATTAAAAGCGCCCCGCTAGCGGCCGAAAAGCGTTGCTAAAATGATGGTAAATCGCCACTCAAACTAGCGGCGCTTTACTGACAATGCTTTTACCACCCCAGTGTGAAAGTAGCCTTAGAGCTGCATGCTTGTGCAGCGATTGCATTCGAAAAATGTTGGTCTGTGTAAGGGCACCCAAAAAAAAAATTTTGCTTGTGCCCTTTCGTTTGCTGTGGTAAAATTTTACCTGATTCTGTCTTTGAAGACTCACGTAATGTGATTGTTTTTTGAGGGTATACAGGTGTATTTGGCTGTTGCGTCTTTGAGGCTCCATTCACACCATGGCGTTCCGTTTTGCGGGCGGAATCAACGCGATTCTGCACGCAACTTGGAAACGCCGCAAATTGCAGTAAGCCCTTGCTACTTTGGCACCAAATCGCAGAGCAATTCTGCAACGACTGTCGCCCGACGAATCGCTGTAAAATTGCGCAAACAGAATCGCGGGACACCCAAAATAAGTGCTACTTTTGGGTGTCGGGGGTGGGGGAGGGTTGTTCCGCGATTCTGTTTGTGTGATTTTACCCCCAATTCATCGGGCGACAATGGCGGCAGAATTGCGCCGCGATTTGGTGCCAAAGTAACGGCGATCGCAAGGGCGTTTTCAGAATCGCAGCAATTTTCCCGCAAAATGGAACGCTATGGTGTGAATGGAGCCTAAGATTTTTCTCTCTCGGGTACAGCTGTAGCTATAGGCTGAGCAGTGTATGCAGGGGATAGAAGGTCTTCTGTGGTTGTGGTGATTTTTTATTTTTTTTTGCTTAAAGTGGAAGTAAACCCTCCTATCGTTTTCAGCCAAGGAAGCTGCCATCTTGGCCTCTGTTTAATCTTCAACTGCCATGGTGCTGCACATGTGATTAGCTATGATACCAGCCATTGGCTGGTTTGACAGTTTGGTTGAGAGCACAACCAATGTGAGAGTTAGCATTTCCGGCATGCCGGGAATGTAACTGTTTTTTGAAACCATTGAATCGATGGGTTTACTTCCGCTTTAAAATTTTGGGAATTCCTCTACTTTACTTTATTTATACTTGGGCTCTGTTTACTTCTAGCAGCCGGGCAATGCATGCTCAGATTGCATTTGAATTTTTTTTTGCCATCATACAATCCCAGTCAGGGATTTTTTTTTTTTTTTTTTTTGAATTCAGCGATCTTTGCTGCACGTGCACAGTTTTCTGTTTTCCACACATTCCTCCAGAGGTAACCCTGTGCCGGCCCACAGAAAGAGGCTGAGGCTCTTAGTGACTTCTGTTTTTGCGCATTGGCTTGCCACAGAGATTGAGTCCTTCACTGTCCACAGTTTTGTAAGCTCTGGGGCTTCAGACAAGCTTGAAGCTTTTTATCTATGCAAATCGGGTATATAGGCGCTGCAACCTTCCCACATAAAAGCTCCGCCCACTGATCAGACCTTTAAGGCTGCGGACACCTCCAACATACCAGAGTAAGGAGAAAAAAGTTGGGGAAAAATCGTGCTAAGCACACAAGTCTAAATAATATTTTAAAAATGATGATATTAAATTAATATATAAAAGCAGCAATTCTCCTGTAAATAACAGTGGATCACAAATAGATAAAAATAGAATCGCGCTAAATGGCTTGGCAAAATCACAGCTTAGCAGTTCATGAATAACAAAGTCCACCAGTGTTCATAACTGAGGGCTTATTCATAAAATCCATCCACCATCTTCCGTGTGTGAGTTCCACCACCAAATGCAATAGATGTCTCCTTACCAGATCGTCATGACCCCCCCTGTTACAGAGGGTCACAGAATGCCCGTAATAGCCTAGGTCTTTGTCCAGGAAAAGGCCGTGCATCTAACATCCGGTTAACTCACACCCGTTGTCTCCCACTCGAAACAGTGTATGGATGGTTTGCATAAAAAATATAAAGGCTCCATATAGTGTAAAACCTTAATCACATTTATCAAGTTAAAATGTATTGCACTTACAGCATCCAAAATATAAGATGGCCTTAAGTCGGGTGTGCCGGCTGGTGCATATCCAGACAAACCCGTCCTTCCAGGACACGAATACGATAAACAATACGAATATGATAACACGAGGTGATGTCAGCGCGTCGCTCCATGGAGCCACGCGCTGACATCATCTCATGTTTATCGTATTCGTATCCTGGAAGGACTGGTTTGTCTGGATGTGTGCCGGCCGGCACACCAGACTCAAGGCTGTCTTATATTTTGGATGCTGTAAGTGCAATACATTTTAAATTGATAAACTTAAATTTTATGTGATCGACCAAAACAAAGTGACACATAATTGTGAAGTTAAAGGAAAATGATAAATTGTTTTCAAAAATGTTCACAAATATGTGAAAAGAGTGACGTGCATTGGTATTCGGCCCCACTGAGTCAATACTTTGTAGAAAAAGTGTTTTTGGGGATATCTCTACCAGCTTTGCACATCTAGAGTGACATTTTTGCAATCTCTGTCATATTGAATGGAGAGTGTCTGCGAACAGCAATTTTCAAGTCTTGCCACAGATTCTTAATTGGATTTAGGTCTGGACTTTGACTGGGCCATTCTAACACATGAATATCGTTTGATAAACCATTCCATTCGAGCTCTGGCTGTATGTTTAGGGTCCTTTTCCTGCTGGAAGGTGAACCTCCGCCCTAAACAGGTTTTCTTCTAAGATTGCCCTGTATTTGGCTCCATCCATCTTCCCATCCACTCTGACCAGCTTCCCTGTTGCTGCTGAAGAAAAGCATCCCCACAACATGATGCTGCCACCACCATGTTTCACGGTGGGGGTGGTGTGTTCAGGGTGATGTGCAGTATTCGTTTTCCACCACACATGGCATTTTGCTTTTAGGGCAAAAAGTTAAATTTTGGTCTCATCTGACCAGAGCACCTTCTTCCACATGTTTGCTGTGTCCCCTACATGGCTTCTCGCAAACTGCAAATGTGACTTCTTACGGCTGTCTTTCAACAATGGTTTTCTTCTTGCCACTCTTCCATAAAGGCCAGATTTGTGGAGTGCACGACTAATAGTTGTCCTGTGGACAATCTCCCACCTGAGCTGTGGATCTCTGCAGCTCCTCCAGAGTTACCATGGGCCTCTTGGCTGCTTCTCTGATTAATGCTTTCCTTGCCTGGCCTGTCAGTTTAGGTGGACGGCCACGTGATGGTAGGTTTGCATTGACTTATCATTTTTTGGATGATGGATTAAACAGTGCGCCGTGAGATGTTCATAGCTTGGGATATTTTTGAATAACCTAACCCTGCTTTAAACTTCTCCAACTTTTATCCCTGACCTGTCTGGTGTGTTCCTTGGCCTTCATGATGCTGTTTATTCACTAAGGTTTTTTAACAAACCTCCTGAGGGCTTCACAGAACAGCTGTATTTATACTGAGATTAAATTACACAAAGGTGGACTTTATTTACTAATTAGGCGACTTCTGAAGGCAATTGGTTCCACCAGAGTTTATTTAGGGGTATCCAAGTAAAGGGGGCTGAATACAAATGCACGCTACACTTTTCACATATTTATAAAAAAACGTTAAACTATTTATCATTTTCCTTCCACTTCACAATTCTGTGCCTCTTTGTGTTTGTCTATCGCATAAAATCCAAATAAAATACATTTACTTAAGTGAGGAGGCAAAACACATACTGTATATTTTATTTCTTATGGGATTCATATTTAACTGTATGGAAAACAAAAAATGTAGCGCTAAAGAATGAATTACAACCAATAGATGTGACTAAAAGTTGATAAATACAGTATCTAAAGTATACAAATAGAGTAACGTGATGTTAAATCGGAGTCAGATGGGAGATCTGACGTGATATGAATCCTCAAAAAAATAAAATTTTGGATCAGTGAAAAATTGTCCATATAACAATTACAATTGGCATGGATGGATGGATGGTCAACAGAATGAGCATCCCATATAGGCAAGTTCATATACACGAGATGATCTTGTAATAGGCCAATATGGTGAATAGTTGGAAACACTTGTAGATGCAAGAAGTGGTCAGCAAACAGGGCACCCGGGACAGTGACTCTAGCACCAGGGAGGGGGGCATGAATACGCTTACCCCGTGTCGTGGACACACACACCAGCGGCGGTGGGTCGAACGAGCAATGACAGATCCTCTCTGGCAGATCAGCTGGCTGGAACTCCTATGAGGGGAAAGTCCTGATGCCCACGTCCCACAGGTGAAGATTTAAAAGCTGTAGCTATACAGACCACGATGCAGCCAAACTTAGGCTGCTCGGTGTGTACACTGCGGGGGGATCTCACCGTGCCTGGCCTGGCTGTCAGCTGCTTTTACTGCTTTTGCTTTTATCAGTCTTTTTTCACTTAGTAGCGCAACTTTTTTAACTGTATGCCATAACAGAATGGCACAATCCTAAAATAAAACATGGCAACAAGTAAACAAATGACATGACCCCCTTTTTTAACCACTTAAGCCCCGGACCATTACGCAGCTTAATGATCAGAGGTGTTTTTGCAATTTGGCACTGCGCTGCTTTAACTGGAAATTGCGCGGACATGCAATGTTGTACCCAAACAAAATTTGCGTCCTTTTCTTCCCACAAATAGAGCTTTCTTTTAATGGTATTTACCTCCTGTGATTATTTTTATTTTGCGATATAAACGGAAAAAGACCGAAAATTTTGAAAAAATACATTCTTTTCTACTTTGTTATAAGAAAAATCGAATAAACTAAATTTTAGTCATACATTTAGGCCAAAATGTATTCAGCCACATGTCTTTAGTAAAAAAAATGTCAATAAGCGTATATTTATTGGTTTGAGCAAAAGTTATAGCGTCTACAAACTAGGGTACATTTTCTGGAATTTACACAGCTTTTAATTTATGACTGCCTATCTCATTTCTTGAGGTGCTAAAATGGCAGGGCCGTACAAAAACCCCCCAAATGACCCCATTTTGGAAAGTAGACACCCCGAGGAAATTGCTGAGAGGCATGTTGAGCCCATTGAATTTTTTTTTTTGTCCCCAAGTGATTGAATAATGACAAAAAAAAAAAAAAATTACAAAAAGTTGTCACTAAATGATATATTGCTCACACATGCCATGGTTATATGTGGAATTGCACCCCAAAATACATTTCTCTTATCCATGGACTGACACGGCGTCTCTTATTCACTGTACACGTGGGTTATGTCCCTGCTTGCAGGAGAAGACCTGGGCAGAATGTGAGATGTTATACATACATTCTAAAAGCCAGAGTTGAACAGCCCCGCCCAGGGGGGCGGTCCCTCTGGACATAACCCGCCCCCTGCTGTCAGCAGACTGTTTTTTTTTTTTTTTTTTTTTTTTTTTTTCTGCCTAGCAGAAGGAGAAGACGTGGCTCTCTCAGGAGCCAGTCTCCTGGAAGATTTTACTTTTTAATTTCTATTCCTTTGGGAATTTTATTTTTGAGACCTTCAATCAACTGTCGGCTGGGCAACAGGTTGGGTACACTGGTATCCTCGTAGTCTTCCCTGTCCGACCATCGAGCGTGCTGATCCTCGCCTTGTGTGCGTGAGACTCAGTTCACAACATGCCCCATGACTCCAGGGGTGGCCGGGTTGCTTTCATGCTCCCGCGGTCCTCTCAAGATTGAACAGTACCTAACGGACTGTATCTCTCGCGGTGGACCGGGCCGACAGCTACGCAGTACTACTCTGTGATAGGTCTGTCAGAAACACACCAGTGCGTCCCTCAGGGGACGGGTAAGTAGTCTCTCCTGCCTGCAGGTGAGTACAAAATGCTGTGTTTCTCTCTGTGGGGGATTTTCCCTGTCTCCCCTTGTGTTTTATTGTCACTCTCTGTCACCATTGCTGGCGCTGTGCTGTGGGGGGTGCCTGGGGGTCATACTGTCCTGGGGGGGGGGGCGGCGGCTCATGCTGGTCTGCATATCGCTGGGGGCCTTTTGTGTGATTTTGGGGCCCGGGCGCCGTTTGGCGCTGTGTGTGTGTGTGCTGTTTTTTTTATTTCAACTGCGCATGGCGGCCATTTTGCCTCGGATCGCCTCAGTGAAGTGCGGCGGCCGTTTTCTTGTAGCCCGCGTGCTTTTCAGCACTAGTTTGGCCTCTATCACAGCTGTAACAGCGCAAATCTCCTCACTATCTCCTCACAGCTCACTCGCGCTGACACAGTGTGGTACAGACAGCGGAACTGAGCGGTCCTGGTCCGGTCTGGTGAGTCCCCTGGGCGCCCCCTCCTCAGTCAGCACAGCCTGTGGGTGGACTTTTTTATCCGAGGAGTCTCAGAGAGGGGCAATATGGAGTCGGTGTCACAGCTTCCCCTTACAAGTTTGAGGCAACAGACGGTGCTCCTGCACCTGCGGTCCCTATGGACCAGTTGTCGGCAGTCCTGGAATCATTTCTGACCAGGAGTGAAGCGGTGTGCGTGCGCAAGGGAGCAAAAAAGACCCTCTCCCCACTTTATCTCCAAAAAAAAAGGGGGGGGGTGCGCTGATTCAGATATGGGTCTAGCCACTACCGCTCAGGACATTCCTTGCGAGGAAGACTCCAGTTCTGAGTCAGTAAATGACAGGGCGCTTGTTAGTGAACTCATTGATGCGGTGAGGGACACTCAAGCTGAATGCTGCGGATGCAGAACCTCAGGCGGACAGTCTCTTTTGGTTATTTTAAGGCTGGGCCTTCTAAAAAGTGTTTTTTCCATATGTACCTTTTCTTTGACCAGCTCATTGATAAGGTCTGGGAAAAAGCCACAGAAGACTTTTATGGTCCCGCGGCGTTTGTCTATCAGATACCCCTTTGAAGATGCCCTACTTAAAAAGTGGGCTTCTCCCCCAGTGGTCGACCCTCCAGTCGCCGGGTTGAACAAGGCCACCACTCTCCCGATGGAGGGGACTCCTGCATTTTAAGGACCCCACTGACAGGAGGTCAGAAGTGGTGAGCAGAGCCATGTTTGCCTTGTTGGGATCCGCCCTACGGCCTGTGGTAGCGGCGACCCTTGTGTCTCAGACACTTACGGGATGAGCAAAAATTTTGCACCAAACTGTACAGGAGCATAATCTTCCTCCAGACACTATTGCACTGCACCACCAAATGGTGTAGGGCCTGGTTTATGTGTGCGACGCCACGTTAGATGCGGCCCCTTCATATCCAGGGCCTCTGTCTCGGCGGTGGTATTGCGTTGTCTTATCTGGTTGAAATGCTGGTCTGTTGACCTAGCCTCCTAAGAAGCTTCTGACGGATCTACCATTTAAAGGTGGTAGGCTTTTCGGTGCTGCGCTGGATGTACATCATCAAGGATGTCACGGGAGGTAAAAGCACTCTTCTTCCTCAGACTAGCAAGGGTAAGGAGGCCCGCTGTAAGCAGGGTCCTTCCTTTCCAGCAAAAAGTTTATATATTTATTTTTTTTTTTTTATTTTTTTCATCAGTCTGGGAGGGCCTACCTGTGGACTCTTGACTGACAGCCGTACGGCAGTTGGACACATGCGCCCCTGGGTGCGTAAGCCAAACAAGCCGGCTCCCAAGCCCGCCTCCGCGTGAAGTCTTGCCCCCAACCGACTCTGGGGTGGGGGGACGACTTTGCATGTTCACGGATCGGTGGACCTCCCGGATCTCCTACCGGTGGGTGTGCGAGGTGGTCACCTCAGGTTACAGGATAGAGTTCCGTTCCTGGCCCCAGACAGATTCTTCCCTCGAATCTTCCTCTCCTTCCTGCCCGTCGGGCAGCCCTATGGGGGCTGTTCAGGATTTGATCAGGTCCGGAGTGATTGTGCCGGTTCCCTCACAGGAGAGGTTTCAGGGATTCTACTCAAATCCGTTTGTCGTCCCAAAAAAGGACTGGGTTCGGCCTATCCTGGACCTCAAGGCCCTGAATGCCTTCGTGAAGGTGCAAAAATTACGCATGGAATCCATTCGCACGGTGATCGATGCACTCCGTCAAGGGGATTTTCTGGCGGCCTTGGACATCAAGGACGCCTACTTGCATGTTCCGATCTGCGCAAGTCACCAGAAGTTTCTGCGCTTGCGATCGGCGAAGTCCACTATCAATTTGTGGCTCTTCCTTTCGGCCTAACCTCGGCACCGAGGGTGTTCACCAAGGTGCTTGCGCCGGTTCTAGCTTTGCTGAGACAGCGAGGCATCGCTGTCGTGGGCTATCTGGACGATCTTCTAAGAGCAGAAAGTGGCTCAGAATTAGAACAGTGTGACTATCGTCAGTTAGACCCTCAGGGACTTCGGGTGGCTCCTGAACATTCAGAAGTCAGTCCTAGTCCCGACTCAGCGTCTGGAGTATCTAGGTCTGATTTTGGACTCCTTGGAGGCAAAGGTATTCCTACCTCCGGGGAAGTTACTGACACTTCAGTCTGCAGTGCGGGTGCTGACATCCCGAAAATGGTCGTCAATCCATTTTTTGCATGAGAGTCCTGGGACTCATGGTAGCCTCCTTCGAGACCGTTCGTTCCGTATGCCCAATCACACACCAGGGCACTGTAGAAGGAGATCTCGCTCACTTGGGACAAATCCCCGCTGTCTTTTGATGTTCCGATCCAGGTGAGTCACCTGGTCAGGGCGTCCCTGACATGGTGGTTGGGGTCCCCGGCTCTTCGGTCTGGGTAGTCGTTCCTCCCCATCCAATGGACGGTGTTCACGACGGACGCCAGCCTGACGGGCTGAGGTGGAATCTGGGGAGTCCTTTCGGCCCAAGGGCTTTGGACCCTGGACGAAGCCCGTTTACCGATCAATGTTCTGGAAATACGGGCCATCAGACTGTGCCTCTCCTCCGTGGTCTGAGAGATTACAGGATCGCTCCATCAGGATCCAGTCGGACAACGTCACGGCGGTGGCGTATGTCAACCATCAAGGGTGGACTCGGAGCTCAGCTGCGGCTTATGAGGTCGCCTGTACCCTGAAGTGGGCCAAAAGAAGTGTGCCGGCTCTGTCGACCGTTTACATTCCGGGCATAGACAATTGGCAGGCGGACTATTTTAGTCACCAGACGCTGGACCAGGGAGAGTGGTCCTTGCATCCGGAGGTATTTCAACTCCTTTGCCGACGGTGGGGGCACGCCGGATGTGGACCTGATGGCCTCTTGACCCAATCGCAAGGTGTCGATGTTTGTGGCCAGATTTTTTTATCCTCCGCTGCAGTTGCTCCCTTGCCTGCTGCGCAGGGTGGCGACCGAGGGAATTCCGGTGATCCTCATTGCTCCGGATTGGCCTCGGCGTCACTGGTACGCCGATCTGGTACGTCTCGTCGGGGTTGTTCCCTGGCGGTTGCCAATAATTTCATCCTGTTTTACAGTGTCTGGCTTTAACGGCATATCTGACAGCCAGGTGCAGAGAGATCGAGGTCTCTCGGACTCGGCCTTTTCGACCATGTTAAGGGCACGGAAGTCTTCCTCCAGAATGATCTATCACGTACCTGGAAAGCTTACATCGCCATGTGCGAAGAGCTGGATTGGCGTCCTCAGAGTATTCCCTCCATAGAATCCTGCGTTTTCGGCAGCGTGGAGTGGCACAAAAGCTCGCTTTGAGTACCATTAAGGGTCAGATTTCGGCCTTGGCCGTCTTCTTTCAACGACCACTAGCGGGTCATACCTTTTGTGCAGGGGGGTTCGCCATGTGCTCCCTCCTGTCAAGCCTCCTCTTCCCCCCCCCCCCCGTGGGATCTGAATTTGGTGCTCTCGGTTCTCCAGGAACCTCCCTTTTGAGAATATCAGGGATATTCCCCTCTTGACTTTGTCTCAGAAGGTGGCCCTTTTAGTGGCAATTACTTCTGTTAGACTAGTGTCTGAGTTGGGGGCCTTGTCCTGCAAGTCGCCATATTTGGTCATCCATAAGGATAAGGCGGTGTTGCGTCCGCAACCTTTTTTGCCAAAGGTGGTCTCGGCCTTTCACCTAAATGAGGACATTGTCCTCCCGTCCTTGTGTCCTCACCCATCGCATCCCAGAGAGTTTGTGCTTCACACATTGGACGTGGTACGAGCCTTGAGGGTGTACCTGTCTGCTACTGCTTCTATTCGGAAGTCTGACTCGCTGTTTGTAACTGCCTCTGCCTCTGGTCCAAAACAGGGCCAAGCGGCTTCGTCTGCCACTATTTCTAGGTGGATCAGACAAACCGTCATTCAAGCCTATGCTCTCAAGGGGCGGGCGCCTCCCTTTCCGGTCACGGTGCATTCCACCAGGGCAATTGGCGCTTCCTGGGCTTTCCGACATCAAGCGTCGGTTGCACAAGTGTGCAAGGCGGCGATCTGGTCGTCTGTTCATAACTTTTTCTACGTTTTTTTTTTTTTTTTTTTTTTTTTTTTATAAGGTTAATGTGGCTGCATCTTCGAATGCCTCCTTTGGCCGCAAGGTGTTGCAGGCCGCTGTTTAGAGTTGCAACTCCTCCGTTGAGGAGCTCTGCCTTGTTTTTAGAGTTTTTTTTTTTTTATTTATTTTTTTTTTTTTTTTTGTTTTTTTTTTTTTTGTTTTCCCATCCCTCTTGACACTGCTTTGGGACATCCCATGTGTACAGTGAATAAAAGACACCGTGTCAGTCCATGGATGATAAGAGAAAATGGGATTTTTGTAATCACCGTAAAATCCTTTTCTCTGACATCCATGGACTGACACGGCACCCACCCTTCCTTTTTAAAGTTTGTACTGCTTTGTTACGAACTGAGGTCTGCTGACTGCAGGGGGTGGGTTATGTCCGGAGGGACCGCCCCCCTGGGCGGGGCTGTTCAACTCTGGCTTTTAGATGGTATGTATAACATCTCACATTCTGCCTAGGTCTTCTCCTGCAAGCAGGGACGTAACCCACGTGTACAGTGAATGAGACGCCGTCACAGTCCATGCATGTCAGAGAAAAGGATTTTACGGTGAGTACGAAAATCATATTTTTGCTGCTTCTCCTGAGTATGGGGATACCACATGAGTGGGACTTTTTAGGAGCCTAGCCGCGTACGGGACTCTGAAAACCAAGCACCGCCTTCAGGATTTCCAAGGGCGCAAATTTTTGATTTCACGCCTCATTACCTATCAGTTTCGAAGGCCATAAAGTGCCAAAATGGCACAACCCCCCCCCATGACCCCATTTTGGAAAGTATACACCCCAAGGAAATTGCTGAGGCATGTTGAGCCCATTGAATATTTTATTTTTATTTTTTGTCCCAAGTGATTGAATAATGACACAAACAAAAAAAAGCTATTTGCTGAGAGGCATGGTGAGTATTTTACAGCTCTCATTTGTTTTTGAAAATGAAGAAAGAGAAAATATTATTTTTTTTTTTTTCAATTTTCAAAACTTTGTGACAAAAAGCGAGATCTGCAAAACACTCACCATACCTCTCAGCAAATAGCCTGGGGTGTCTACTTTCCAAAATGGTGTCATTTGGGGGGGGGGGGGGGTTTGTGCCATCTAGGCATTCCATGGCCTCCGAAACTGTGATAGGCAGTAAGGAGTGAAATCAAAAATTTACACCCTTGGAAAGCCTGAAGGCGGTGCTTGGTTTTTGGGGTCCTGTACGCGGCTAGGCTCCCAGAAAGTCTCGCACATCTGGTATCCCCGTACTCAGGAGAAACAACAGAATGTATTTCGGGGTGTAATTCCACATGTGCCCATGGCATGTTTGAGCAATATATCATTTAGTGACAACTTTGTGCAAAAAAAATAAAAATTTCTCTTTTCCGGAACTTCTGTCAACATATAAAATATTCCATGGACTTGACTTGCCTCTCAGCAAATAGCTTGGAGTGTCTACTTTCCAAAATAGGGTCATTTGGGTGGGTTTTGAACTGTCCTGGCATTTTATACATAACATTAGGAAGCTTATGTCACACATCATCCACTCTTCTAACCACTTGAAGACCAAGCCCTTTTCTGACACTTTTTGTTTACTTGAAAACACTTTTTTTTCTTTTTTTCTTTTTTTTTTTTTTGTAAGAAAATTACGTTGAACCCCCAAACATTATATATTTTTTAACGCAAAGGCCCTGCAGATTAAAATGGTGGGTGTTGCATTTTTTTTTTTTTTCACACAGTATTTGCGTAGCGATTTTTCAAACGCATTTTTTGGGGAAAAAATACTTTTTTTTTATTTTAATGCACTAAAACACACTATATTGCCCAAATGTTTGATGAAATAAAAAAGATGATCTTAGGCCGAGTACATGGATACCAAACACGACATGCTTTAAAATTTCGCACAAACGCGCAGTGGCGACAAACTACATACATTTTTAAAAGCCTTTACAGGTTACCCCGTTAGATTTACAGAGGAGGTCTACTGCTAAAATTACTGCCCTCGATCTGACCTTCGCGGTGATACCTCACATGCATGATGCAATTGCTGTTTACATATGATGCCAGACCGACGCTTGCGTTAGCCTTTGCGCAAGAGCAGGGGGGGACAGGGTGCTTCCTTTTTTTTATTTATTTATTCATTTTGCTTTTTTATTTTATTTTTAAACTGTTCCTTCCATAGGTTTTTTTTTTTTTTTTTATCTTCTTTCTTCTTTCTCCTTTCTCCTTTCTTCTTCTTTCCCTCAAAGCATCTGACCACACCAAGATCGGTGTGATAAAATGCTTTCCCAATGGCGCTTTTTATATCCGGGGGGGGGGGACATTCCCTCCCACAGCTTGTAAAAGCAGTCCAGACGCTAATTAGCCGCTAGGATTGCCTTTTACATGAAAGCCGGCCGCTGGCTCAAAAGAATGATGCCTAAACCCGCAGGCATCATTCTGGTATAACCATTCAAAGTCCAGCAACATACCAGTACGTTGCTGGTCCTTGTTGGACATGTATTGTAATTTTTTTTTTTTTTTTTTTAGCCACCCACTTCTAATGATGGGCATACATGCACCATTTATATATGCCGAAGCATGGGGGCATCCTCCCGCAAAAGTTATGCCGCGTACACACAGTCGGACTTTTCTACGGGCAAGCCTCCGTTGAAATTTCGACCATATGTACGAGGCATTAGGAGCAAAATCGCTCCTGCTGCCCTCATGCTTCGGCATATATGCTCTTCTTTTTTTTTTTTTTTTTAACTGTGGTGGTGAAATCACTTCCTACAGCACTGGAGTCGCAGGGATCAGGCCTGTCTCTGCGAACGCTGCAGTTATGTGTGTTGTGTTTTGTAAGTGACCGTGATCGATCGATGCTGGACGGAGGGGCAAAACGCAGGTGCTAGCAGGTATCTGGGCTGATCCCGCTAACTGCTTTTTTGGGAACCCTAAACTGCTGGGGACACTAGTATAGATCTGATCAGATATTGATCTGTTCAGATACTATACCACTACGGGAGGTGTATGCTTCACGCGTGGGTGTTAGCGCTACTGGCACTAACCTGACGCTGCCTGGGGTGTGACGCAGACCCTCTGACGCTAAAACCTAATTGATATCACCCGCCGGGCGATCAGGGGGTTAAACCTTTATTGGGTTATATACGGCGGGTGTCCTGACACTATAAAAAGCAAACTAACCAGTGTCACCCGCAACACTTATACGGTGATTACTGGTGAAAGGATTAACTAAGGGCAATCAGGGGGTTAAAACCTTTATTAGGTAATATATGGTTGTACCTGACGCTATAAAAACCTGGCGGCGAACCTAAAAAAATAACTGACTACCTAGCGGCATCACCGATGCTAATACAGCGATCAGAAAAACGATTGCTTAGTGACAGTGGTGCTAGGGGGTGAAAGGGTTACCTGGGGGGCGATCAAGGGGTTAAACCTTTATTAGGGGGGGTTAGGGGGCTACCCTGGACCTTAAGGGACCTACTTTAACTGCCCTGACACTTTTACAGTTACAAATGTCACAGTTTGCAGTGATCAGTAAATAAATGATCACTGCAATTAGTGACACTGTGACTGGGGGGGCTATCGTGTTCCTGTGTGTGCCTATGCGTCAGTGTAGTGTTTGTGCACTAACCTGACATCTTCTCTCCACGGCGCTCGGTATATGTGAGCGCCGCAGGAGAGATGACCTCACTTCCTCTGCCTGTGTTTACATTACACAGGCAGAGGAAGCATTTCATGTGGCGGGAGCGATCGTGAGGGGGTGGCCGGAAACCAATGGCCGTCCCCTCATCACCGATCGCTCCTGGAGCGATACCGACCGCTCACTGTACCGGAGGGGAGTCCGATCGGACCACCCCCACCCATACGAAGGCAGTCACGTACAGGTACGTGATTGTGCCTGTCCGTGCCATTTTGCCGACGTGTGTGTGTGTGTGTGTGTGTGTGTGTGCGCGCACACACACAGTGAGCGGTCGTTAAGTGGTTAACCACTTAACTACCGCTGGACGTTATTCGGGGGTGATATCTGAATGATGCCTGCAGCTACATCCTTTTCAGCCGGCGATTATGCGCACAATAAGAACTATCATAGCGGCAGTCCCGCCGCTTGATCGTTCTTATAGGCGACGGGAGGGGACGTCCCCCCCGCCATCCTGTGCTTCTCCGGGCTCTCCAGTGCCATCGGGGGGCCCGGAGAAAGAATCGTCCAGCTCACGACGATATAGAGATTTCCAGTCATCTCTATGACCGACGGAGGCCCGGGCGCGATGTTATGACGTCGCGCCCGGGTACCCGGAAGTAAACAAAGCCACAATAGCGGCTTTCCGCATGAGATCGGTGAATTTTTTATTTTTTTTTCCCCCCGATCTCATGCTTTCCAGCCTGGAGGAGAGATGTGGGGTCTTATTGACTTTCCATAAAGAGGACCTGTCGCACACTATTCCTATTACAAGGGATGTTTACATTCCTTGTAATAGGAATAAAAGTGATCAAAAAAATAAAAATGTAAAAAAAAAGTGTAAAAAAGAAATGTAAAACGCCCCTGTCCCCGGTAGCTCACGCTCGGAAGCGAACACACATGTAAACGCCATTCAAACCACACGTGAGGTATCGCTGCGTGTGTTCGAGCGTGTGCAACAATTCTAGCACTAGACCTCCTCTGTGACTGTAAACTGGTAACCTGTAAAAAAATGTAAAGCGTCGCCTATGGAGATTTTTAAGTACTGAAGTTTGGCGCCATTCCATGAGTGTGAGCAATTTTAAAGCATGACATGTTAGGTATTTATTTACGCGGCGTAACATCATCTTTCACATTATACAAAAGAATTGGGCTAACTTTTCTGTTTTGTTATTCTTTAATGCATGAAACCGTAATATACCGTGCGAGATATAAAGTGGCAATGACTGCCACTTTATTCCCTAGGGCAGTGATGGCGAACCTTGGCACCCCAGATGTTTTGGAACTACATTTCCCATGATGCTTCACTACACTGCTGAGTGCATGAGCATCATGGGAAATGTAGTTCCAAAACATCTGGGGTGCCAAAGTTCGCCATCACTGCCCTAGGGTGTCTGCTAAAAAAAAATATTTCTCTTCTCGTCCATGGACTGACTAGGCAGAATGTTAGATGTTAGAAACATAAATTCTAGAACAAAACCAGAGCTGAACAGCCCCGCCCAGGGGGGTGGTCCCTCCGGACATAACCCTCCTACCTGCAGCCTGTTTTGTTTTTTGTTTTTTTTGGTTTTTTTTCTGCCTAGCAGGAGAAGACGTGGCTCTCTCAGGAGCCAGTCTCCTGGAAGATTTTACTTTTAACTTTTATTCCTTTGGGAATTTTATTTTATTTTTGAGACCTTCAATCAACTGTGGGCTGGGCAACAGGTTGGGTACACTAGTATCTTCGTAGTCTTCCCTGTCCGACCATCGAGCGTGCTGATCCTCGCCTTGTGTGCGTGAGACTCGGTTCACGACATGCCCCATGACTCCAGGGGTGGCCGGGTTGCTTTTATGCTCCCACGGTCCTCTCAAGATTGAACAGTACCTGTCTATCTTTCACGGTGGACCGGGCCGACAGCTACGCAGTACTACTTCTGTGAGAGGTCTGTCTGAAACAAGCCAGCGGGTCCCTCTGGGAACGGGGTAAGTAGTCTCTCCTGCTGCAGGTGAGTACATGCTGGCTGTGTTTCTTTATATGGGGGGGTTTCTCCCTGTCTCCCCTCCCTGTTATGCTGCTCTCTGCACCCTGTACTGGTGCTGTGCTGTGTGGGGGTGCTTGGGGGGGTCACTCTGGCCTGGCTGGGGGCGCTCATGTCTGTTTAGTGGACTCTGGGAGAGGAGCAGTGTTCTGGTGTGTGGGTGTTTTACTTTACTGTGTGCGCCATTAGCGCTGTGAGGTGATTTTGAAAGCCGCGCTCGGCGGCCATCTTGCCATGGATCAATGGTGCAGTAATGCATGCGGCCATTTTCTTGAAGCCGCGGCACTTTTACTTTCGGTTTCCGCCTCTATCGGCGCTGCTGCAGCACGAATCTCACAATCTCCTCAGGCTTCACTCACGCTGCAGCGCAGTTTGATACAGCAGAACTGAGTGGTCCTTACAAGGGTTGGTGAGTCCTCTGGGTATTCCCTCCTCAGCTTCAGCGCAGCCAGTGGGTGGACTGTGTTGTTCACTATAATAGTGTCTAAAGGTCTCAGAGGGTGGCAGTATGGAGTCTAGTTCATCTGCTTCTCCACACTTGTCTGAGGCAACTGGCAGTGCTCCTGCACCTGCGGTCCCTAGCGACTAGTTGTCGGCAGTCCTGGAATCATCCTTGTCAGGATGGAAGCGGTGTGAGAGCGCAAGGGAGCTGTAAAGCGCCCTATCCCCACACATTCTTCTGTAGGGGAGTGCTCTGTCTCAGATATGGGCCTAGCTACTGCTGCTCAGGACCCTAGCTCTGAGGATTTTCATGTTTTTGAACAGGATATTCCTTGTGAGGAAGACCCCAGTTCTGAATAACGGACAGGGTGCTTGTAAGTGAACTTATTGATGCTGTGAGGGACACTCTCAAGCTGAATGTTGAGGCTGAGGAATCTCAGGTGGAAGCTGTCTCCTTTGGTTCCTTTTAAAGCCGTTTATTCAAAAAGGTTTTTCCATATGTGCCTTTTTTTTGATGCATTCATTGACCAAGTCTGGGATAAGCCGCAGAAGACTTTGACGGTCCCGCTGCGCCTAGCCACGAGGTACCCCTTTGAGGAGGACCTGGTTTAGAAGTTGGCTCTCCTCCCCCCCAATGCCCGTTTGGAATAAGGCTACCACGCTCCTAATGGAAGAGACTCCAGCATTTAAGGATCCCACTGACAGGAGGTCAGAAGTGGTGAGTAGAACTATGTTTACCTTTATTGGGGTCTGCCTTACGCCCTGTAGGGGCGGCGACACTTGTGTCTCAAGACACTCACAGGATGGGCAAAGATTTTGTACCAGACGGTTCAGGAGCATAATCTCCCTCCTGAGACCATTTCCCTGGCTCACCAACTTGCGCAGGGTTTAGTCTCTGTGTGCAATGCCACTTTGGATGCGGCCCCTTTAATATCTGGGGCCTCTATCTCTCCTGTGGTGCTGCGTCGCCTTATCTGGCTGAAATGCTGGTCGGCCGACCTAGCTTCCAAATAGCTCCTGGCTGACTTGCCCTTTAAGGGCGGTAGACTGTTTGGGGCCGCCCTGGATGAAATTATTGTGGATGTCACAGGGGGTAAGAGCACCTTCCTTCCTCAGTCTGTTAAGGAAAAAGAGCCCCACCGTGGGCTGGGCCCTTCCTTTCTGGCAAAGGAGGAGTTTTTTCGTCAGTCAGAATCCACGGGCAAGCCCGCCCAGACTGAAAAAAGTGTGGCTGGGGGACATAAGCGCCCCTGGGTGCGTAAGCCTACCAAGCAAGCCGCTGCCGCCGCATGAAGTCTTGCCCCTGCCCGACTCTGGGGTGGGGGGACATCCTTGCAGGTTCACGGTTCGGTGGACCTCCCGGATCTCCGACCGGTGGGTGTGCGAGGTGGTCACCTCAGGATACAGGATAGAGTTCCGTTCCTGGCCCTCAGACAGATTCTTTCCCTCAATTCTCCCTCTCCTTCCTGCCCGTCGGGCGGCCCTCTTAAAGGCCGTACAGGATTGATCAGGTCCGGAGTGATTGTGCTGGTTCCGTCACAGGAGAGGTTTCAGGGTTTCTACTTGAATCATCTGTTTGTAGTCCCAAAAAAGGGACGGGGTTCGGCCAATCCTGGGCCTCAAGGCCTGAATGCCTTGGTGATGGTGCAAAAGTTCCGCATGGAATCCATTCACACGGTGTTCGCTACACTCTATCAAGGGGATTTTCTGGCATCCTTGGACATCAAGGACGCCTACTTGCATGTTCTGTTCTGCGCAAGTCACCAGTAGTTTCTGCGCTTGCGATCAATTTGTGGCTCTTCCCTTCGGCCTAGCCTCGGCACCAAAGGTTTTTACCAAGGTGCTTTCTCCGGTTCTAGCTTTGCTGAGACAGCGAGGCATTGCTATCGTGGGCTGTCTTCTAAGAGCAGACAATGACTCAGAATTAGAAGTGTGACTATCGTCAGTCAGACCCTTAGGGACTTCGGGTGGCTCCTGAACATTCAGAAGTCGGTCCTGGTCCCAGCTCAGCATTCGGAGTATCTTGGTCTGATCATGGACTCCTTGGAGGGGTAGGAATACCTACCCCTGGAGAAATTACTGACATTTCAGTCTGCAGTGCGGGTCCTGACATCCCGAAAATGGGCGTCAACCCGTTTTTTGCATGAGAGTCCTGTGACTCATGGGGGCCTCGTTCGTGGCCATTTCGTATGCCCAATCACTCACATGGGCATTACCGTAAGAGATCCTGTCCACTTGGGCCAAATCCCCGTTGTCCTTGGATCTTCAGATCCAGATTAGTCACCCAATCAGGGCGTCCCTGGCGTGGTGGTTGGGGTCCCCGGCCCTTCGGTCCGGGAAGTCGTTCCTCCCCATCCAGTGGACGGTAATCATGACGAACACCAGCCTGACGGGCTGGGGTGGAGTCTGGGGAGTCCTGTCAGCCCAAGGGCTTTGGACCCTGGACGAAGCCCGTTTACCGATCGATGTTCTGGAAATACGGGCAATCAGACTGTGCCTCTCCTCGTGGTCTCAGTCGGCCGTCTACATTCGAGCGTAGACAATTGGCAGGTGGACTATCTGAGCCGCCAGACGCTGGACCAGGGAGAGTGGTCCTTACACCCAGAGGTTTTTCAAATTCTGTGCCGGCGGTGGGGCATGCCGGATGTGGACCTGATGGCCTCTCGACTCAATCGCAAGGTTTGTGGCCAGGTCCAGGGATCCTTGGGCGGATGCCTCGCATCCGTTGGTGGCCCCATGGGGTCATCATCACCTGATATCCTCCGCTGCAGCTGCTTCCTCGCCTGCTGCGCAGGGTTGTGGCTGAGGGGATTCCGGTGATCCTCTGTGCCGGTTGGGCCTCGGCGCCATTGGTACGCTGATCTGGTACGGCTCATCGCGGACGTTCCTTGGCGGTTGCCAATGAGGGAGGACCTTCTGTCTCAAGGTCCTATTTTTCATCCTGTTTTACAGTCTCTGGCTTTAACGGCATAGCTATTGAAAGCCAGGTGCTGAGAGTCCGAGGTCTCTCAGGTTCGGTCATTTCGACCATGTTAAGTGCACGGAGTCTTCCGCTAGAAAGATATACATCACTGTACCTGGGAAGCATACATCACTGTACCTGGGAAGCTTACATCGCTATGTGCGAAGAGCTGGACTAGCGTCCACGGACGTATTCCGTCCCCAGTATCCTGCGGTCCTTGCAGCGTGGCGTGACCCAAATGCTTGCTTTGAGTACTATTAGGGGTCAGATTTCGGCCTTGGCCGTCTTCTTTCAGCGACCGCTAGCGGATCATTCCTTGGTTAGCACCTTTGTGCAGGGGGTTCGCCATGTGCTCCCTCCTGTTAAACCTCCTCGGGATCTGAATTTGGTGCTCTTGGTTCTCCAGGAACCTCACTTTGAAAATATCAGAGATATTCCCCTCTTGACCTTGTCTCCGAAAGTGGCCTTCTTAGTGGCCATTACTTCTGTCAGACGGGTGTCTGAGTTGGCGGCCTTGTCCTGCAAGTCGCCCTATTTAATAGGTCATCCATTAGGATAAGGCGGTGTTGCGTCCACGACCTTCCTTTTGCCAAAGGTGGTCTCGGCCTTTCACCTAAATGTGGATGTTGTCCTCCCTTCCTTGTCCTCACCCATCGCATCCCAGAGGGTTTGCGCTTCACACATTGGATGTGGTACGTGCTATGACTCACTAGTTGTGTCTGTCTCTGGTCCTAAACTGGGCCGAGCGGTATCGTCTGCCACCATTTCTAGGTGGATCAGTCAGACTGTTATACAGGCCTATGCCATTAAGGGGCGGGCGCCTCCCTTTCCGGTTACGGCGCATTCCACCAGGGCAATTGGTGCTTCCTGGGCTTTCCGACATCAAGCGTCGGTTGCACAAGTGTGCAAGGCGGCGACCTGGTCGTCTGTTCATGTCTTTTCAAAATTCTATAAGGTTGATGTGGCTGCATCTTCGAATGCTTCCTTCGGCCGCAAAGTGTTGCAGGCCGCTGTTTAATGTTGCAACTCCTCCGTTGAGGAGCTCTGCTGGTTTGGAGTGAAGTTTTGGTTGTTCCTTTACTATTTGCTCCCACCCTTTTCTTATACTGCTTTGGGACGTCCCACACGTAAACAGTATGAGAGCTGTGTCAGTCCATGGACGATAAGAAAAAATAGGATTTTTGTACTCGCCGTAAAATCCGTTTCTCTGACGTCCATGGACTGACACAGCACCCACCCTTCTTTTAAGGTTTGTACTGCTTGTTACGAACTGAGGCTGCAGGTAGGAGGGTTATGTCCAGAGGGACCGCTCCCCTGGGTGGGGCTGTTCAACTCTGGTTTTGTTCTAGAATGTATGTTTCTAACTTTCTGCCTAGATCTTCTCCTCCTGCGAGCAGGGACATATACCCACACGTAAACAGTATGAGAGCTGTGTCAGTCCATGGACGTCAGAGAAACGGATTTTACGGTGAGTACAAAAATCCTATTATATAATGTTTTTGGGGTTGTGAGTCATTTTCTAGCAAAAAAATTATGATTATTACACGTAGGAGAGGGAGGAGTGCCAGAATTGGCCCTGTATGGAAGTGATTAAAAGTCTGAAAACTGTGCAATACTGTGCATTGCCCCCTTTAGCATCAATGACCGTGTCTTTTTTGTATTAGTGTTATAGCTGCCCATTCCTCTTGGCAAAATGCCTCCCGGTCATGCAAAGTCATCTTCCATGAACCAATGAATGTATATATGGAAGGTGGAGGCTCTTTAAGAACCGATTTAACCACTTGCTTACTGGGCACATAACCCCCTTCCTGCCCAGGTGAAATTTCAGCTTTCGGCACTGCGTCGCTTTGAATGACAATTGCGTGGTCGTGCGACGTGGCTCCCAAACAAAATTGACGTCCTTTTTTTCCCACAAATAGAGCTTTCTTTTGGTGGTATTTGATCACCTCTGCGGTTTTTATTTTTTGCGCTATAAACAAAAAAAGAGCGACGATTTTGAAAAAAAAACACAATATTTATTACTTTTTGCTATAATAAGTATCCCAATTTTTTTTTTAAAAAGTTTTTTTTTTCTCAGTTTAGTCCGATACGTATTCTTCTACATATTTTTGGTCAAAAAAAATCACAATAAGCGTTTATTGGTTTGCGCAAAAGTTATAGCGTCTACAAAATAGGGGATAGTTTTATAGCATTTTTATTAATATTTTTTTTTTTACTAGTAATGGCGGCGATCAGCAATTTTTATCGTGACTGTGATATTGCGGCGGACACATCGGACACTTTTGACACCATTTTGGGACCATTCACATTTATACAGCGAACAGTGCTATAAAAATGCACTGATTACTGTATAAATGTGACTGGCAGGGAAGGGGTTAACACTAGGGGGCGGGGAAGGGGTTAACTATGTTCCCTGGGAGTGATTCTTACTGTGGGGGGAGAGGACTGACTGGGGGAGGTGACCGATCTGTGTCCCTATGTACAAGGAACGCAGCATCAGTCTCCTCTCTCCCTGACAGGACATGGATCTCTGTGTTTACACACAGAGATCCACGTCCTGCTTCTGTAACTGCCGATCGAATGTACCTGGCGGACATCGCGGCCGCCAGGCACGCTCCTCGGCATCACGTGATGCGCGCCGCACAGCTGTTCCCCGCCGCGCGCCCTCGGCGGCGCGCGGCGGGATGTAAACAGAGAAGGACGTCCTGGGGACGTCCTCTCGGCACTTGAGAGCCGCGCTGCAGCCGTCTTTTGGCTATAGCGCGGGTCTCAAGTGGTTAAGGAACTAGGCTGCAAGTTGAAGGGAAGGACCTCCATGGTGATATTCTCTGAAATATTGCTTGTGCCATGCGCAACACAGGAAATGCAGGGGGGGATTAGAGAGCTGAATACATGGCTAAAGACCTGGTGTTAGAAGAAGGTGATTTGGGTTTTTAGAGCACTGGGCTGACTTTTTATTGGGATGCAACCTATATGCTAAAGATGGTTTGCTCCTAAATGGAAGGGGGTCTGCTGTGCTGGGGGAGAGGTTTATGGGAAGGATGGAGGAGTATTTAAACTAGGATTTTGGGGAGGAGGGTGAATTGGATTATAATGGGTCAGACAGAGGTCAGCTCCTATTGGTGGGTGGAATTGGGAATGATTGGGGGGGAGGGCTATGGCAGATGATATGCAGGTTCCTGTGTTACAAACGACCATTGGAAATAGTACTTTTTGTACTAAAATAAAAAATATGTAACATACGTTTGCAAAATGTGACAATTAATTAACCACTTGCCACCCAGACCAATTCTGACATTTCTCTCCTACATGAAAAAAATCATAATTTTTTTGCTAGAAAATGTTTTTTTAGAAGACACTAGAGAATACAATGGCGGTCGTTGCAACATTTTATTTAAAAAAAAAAAAAAAAATTGTAAAGTTAGCCTAAATTTTTTGCATAATGTGAAGGATGAAGTTACGCTGAGTACATAGATACCCAACATGTCACGCTTCAAAATTGCACACGCTTGTGGAATGGCGCCAAACTTTGGTACTTAAAAATCCCCATGGGCGACGCTTTAACAATTTTTACTGGTTACATGTTTTGAGTTAGGATGTCCAGGGCTAGAATTATTGCTCTCGCTCTAACGTTTGCATCGATGCCTCGCGTGTGGTTTGAACACCGTTTTCATATGTGGACGGGACTTGCATGTGCGTTCGCTTCTGCGCGCGAGCACACGGGGACAGGGGCGCTTTTTTTTTTTTATTGTATTTATTTTTTTATTTTTATTTTTTTTACACTGTTTAAAAAAAACACTTTCTTTTTTTTTTTTTTTTTTTTTGATCACTTTTATTCCTATTACAAGGGATGTAAACATCCCTTGTAATAGGAATATGGCATCTCAGGTCCTCTTTACAGTGAGATATGGGGTCAATAAGACCCCACATCCGACCTCCTAGGCTTGGAAGCCTGAAAAAAAAAAAAAAGATCTCCGCTTCCCAGCCAAGGCGAAGCCGTTTGTGTGAATGCAGAGGCCGGGCGTGACGTCATAACATCGCGCCCGGCCTCTGAACAATCGGACTCCGGCAACCATCTGGTCTGTTGGAAATCTCTATGGTAAACATCTGGGGTCGGCAGATGGCAGCGGGGGGCATCCCCTCTCGCCACCCGTAAGAACGATCAAGCGGATCATTCTCATGGTGTAGGGAATAACCGGCTGAAAAAGACGATATCTGAATGATGCCTGTAGCTGCAGCCATCATTCAGATATTCCCGCTTAAAGTCAAGGACGTCATATGATGGCTGGGGGGCGGGAAGTGGTTGAAGTGTTTTGTTCACCAATGCCAGAAGTCTGCCAAGCAAAATTGATGAGTTGGAACCTCTGGTGCACGAGGAGAACCATAATCAAATTGGTCTATTGGGCTATTTAATATTCCTGGCTATGCTCTCTTTCAGAAAGACAGGGTAAAACGGAAGGGTGGTGGTGTCTGTCTCTATATGAGAAGTGGTCTCCAAGCGAGTGTCAAAGATTACCTAGTTGATGGAGAGTGTGATGAGTCTGAAGCATTATGGGTGGAACTGTACATTGGTGTGCGTACTACAAAGGTTATCATTGGTGTTTGTTATATACCTCCCAGTGTTAATGAGGAGGTGGAGACTCGGCTCCTTGCACAGATAGAATAGGCTGCAAGGGCTGGGACAGTGATGATGGGGGATTTTAACTACCCGGGAAATTGACTGGAGTAATGGTACTGCTGGGACAGTAAGGGCAAAAATGTATAAACCTATTACAGGACAATTTTATGATCCTTTTTATTGAGGCCCTGACTAGGAATGCCGCTCTGCTGGACCTGGTAATCTCAAACCATGCAGAGTTTATTACCAATATTCATATAAAAGAACATCTGGGTAGCAGTGGCCATAACATGGTTTCATTTAATGTCAGCTGTAAGCAACAAACACATACAGGAAAGATTAAAAAAACGTAACTTTAAGACACTTTTCAGACTGAGCCGCCCATAGCGTCGGTGGTAAAACGCCGCTTTTTTTACAGCTGATGCTATGGGTGGATTTGCGGTGCATTTTGCCCGCTAGCGGGGGCGGTTTTACCCCTCCGCTAGCGGCCGAGAAAAGGGTTAAAACCGCTGAAGCAGCGCATTGCGGGCGGTATAGCTGCGCTGTCCCATTGATTTTCAATGGGCAGCAGCGGTATACACACCGCTCGTTCACCGCTCCAAAGATGCGGCTAGCAGGACTTTTTTTTACCGTCCTGCTAGCGCAACGCTCCAGTGTGAAAGCCCTCGGCCTTTCACACTGGAGACAATGGTGCAGCTGTTTGAGGGTGGATTGCAGGCACTATTTTTAACGCTATAGTGCCTGCAATACGTCCTCAGTGTGAAAGGGATCTAAGAGAGAAAAAGGGACAAAGAAGGCCCATTTATTACATACTTTCTTCAGTTCTGTGTATACAAAGGAGCATGGGGGAGCTCATGTCCATAATGGGGGTGGTATTGGCACATCACCAAATGATCCACAATGGCTCAAAAGTGATATGGTCCAGGAATATTTAGACAGAATAAAGGTGGATAAACCACCTGGACCAGATGGCATCCACCCACGAATCCTAAAAGAATTGAGATCTGTCATTTCAAAGCCATTGTTTCTAATTTCTAGGGACTTGTTAATGACTGGAATGGTACCACTGGATTGGCATAGGGCCAATGTGGTGCCCATATTTAAAAAGGGATCAAAGTCTTTGCCAAGTAACTATAGACCTGTTGGTTTAAAGTGGATGTAATTCATGAAATTTGAGCTGGGCACATATATCTGCAGTGTTTTGTTATCACTCTTCAAAGAGCTAAGTCCCATAGCTCTCTTGACCCGTTCCTTTATCGGCCAGATAACTCCTGACAAACTCTGACACATCAGATAAAAGCAGCCTGAAATTTCTGTCCGGGGAAGCTTTCCTCCAATCGGCAATTTTAATTATCTTGGCTGTATGCCCAGACATCAAACTCTGTGTTAAACAGGAAGAGAAAATTTTCTAAACGGTATATAAAGGGATTTTTATAACAGCTTACCTGTAAAATCCTTTTCTTGGAGTACATCACGGGACACAGAGCGACTTAGTCATTACTAATGGGTTATATAGATTACCTTCAGGTGTTGGCACTGGCCAATTCCAAACCGGAAGTACCCTCCCCTATATAAGCCCCTCCCATCCGGGAGCACCTCAGTTTTGTAGCCAAGCAATAAGTGTCCCAAAAAGAGGGGTGGGAGCTCTGTGTCCCGTGATGTACTCCAAGAAAAGGATTTTACGGGTAAGCTGTTATAAAAATCCCTTTTTCTTTTTCGTACATCACGGGACACAGAGCGACTTAGTCATTACTAATGGGACGTCCCAAAGCAATGCCAAATGAGGGGAGGGATACATAAGCTGGGCGCCATCAGGCATGAGGATCTTTTGCGGCCTGCAACACACTGCGCCCAAAGGCGACATCCTCCTGACTTCTAACGTCTACCTGGTAGAATCTAGTAAACGTGTGTACCGAAGACCATGTTGCGGCCTTACATACTTGAGCCAGGGAGGCCTGGTGATGCACTGCCCATGAAGTTCCAACTGCTCTTGTGGAGTGCGCCCTAACTTTGAACGGAGGCGGTCTCTTTCTCAAGCCATAGGCTTGTATTATGACCTGTCGAATCCACTTGGCTAAAGTGGATTTTGATGCTGCCTGACCCTTTTTAGGGCCTTCCGGCAGAATAAACAAAGTATCCGTTCTGCGAATCTGAGCAGTGGCTTTTAGATAAGCTTTAACTGCTCTTATTACATCCAAAGAATGTAATAACTTTTCCTCTACCGAGCTAGGTTTGGGGAAAAAAGAAGGAAGAACCACATCTTGGTTCAAATGAAACCTCGATACCACCTTGGGAAGAAAGGCTGGATGAGGACGTAATACTACTCTGTCCTTATGGACAACCAGATATGGCTCCTTACAGGACAAGGCGGCTAATTCCGATACTCTTTTAGCCGAAAAAACGGCTACTAAGAAAATCAATTTCCTGGTGAGAAGAACCAAGGAAATGTGTTGCAATGGTTCAAACGGTTGTTTCTGTAGAACTGACAGAACCAGGTTTAAGTCCCAAGGACATATGGGAATACTAACCGGAGGGCTAATACGCATCACTCCTTGTATGAAAGCTTTGACTAGTGAATGCGAAGCCAAGGGCCTTTGAAAAAATATTGACAAGGCCGAAATCTGACCCTTGATAGTACTCAAGGCCAGCTTCCTATCTACAGCCCACTGTAGGAAGTCCAAAATCCTCCCTATCACGTACTTACGTGGATGCCATTTCTTGGCCTCACACCACGTAATGTACGCTTTCCAGATCCTATAATAGATCTGCCTGGATACCGGCTTCCTGGCATTGATCATGGTAGATACCACAGAATTAGAGAGCCCTCTCTTTTTCAGAATGTGGGCTTCAATAGCCAGGCCGTCAAACCTAGGGCTGGTAAGGAAGGGTGGTATATCGGTCCCTGCGACAGCAGGTCCGGACGATGTGGGAGGGTCCAAGGACTCCTCACTGACATTTTTACAATCTCCGCGTACCATGCCCTTCGGGGCCACGCTGGAGCCACCAGAATCACTGGTTTCTTTTCTACCCTGATTCTGCGGAGTAATCGTGGTAACAATTGTGGCGGTGGGAATGCATATATCAGCTTGAACTGATCCCAAGGGAACACTAGGGCATCCGAGCCGCAAGCTAGAGGATCCCTTGTGCGAGACACATCTGTCCACCTTTGCGTTGAATCTGGATGCTAGCAGATCTACATCCGGTGTTCCCCACCGCTGGCATATTGCCTGGAAAACCTCGGGGTGAAGAGACCATTCCCCCGGGCATAATTGTTGGCGACTTAAAAAGTCCGCTCTCCAATTTTCCACTCCTGGGATGAAAACCGCGGATATGGCTGGGACATATTTTTCTGCCCACTCCAGGATGCAATTTGCTTCCCTCTGGGCTGCACGACTCCTGGTGCCACCCTGGTGATTGATATATGCCACTGCTGTGGCATTGTCTGATTGAATTCTGACAGGGGACCCTTGGAGTTTGGATGTCCATGCTACTAGGGCATACCGGGCTGCTCGTATCTCTAAGAGATTGATGGGCAGGGCCTTTTCTGCTTCTGACCACTTGCCCTGGAGAGACCATTGCTCCAGTACTGCCCCCCAGCCTATGAGGCTGGCATCTGTAGTGACTACCTTCCAAGAAACCGGACTGAAGGGTTTCCCTTTTTCCAGATTCTGGGGCACCAACCACCAATGGAGGCTCTTGCGAACGGAAGGGGACAGGGACATTGGTAAGTCTAAAGCCTGAACTTTTTTGTTCCAGGCTGACAGTATGGCCCTTTGCAAATTCCTTGAATGGAATTGACCGTAGGGTACCGCTTCGAATGAAGCCACCATTTTTCCCAGCAGCCTCATGCAGAGGCGTATGGATGGTTTTCTTTTTGTACCCACTAAGTGGGTCAAATCTTTTAAAGACGACACCTTCTCTGGAGGTAAGAAAATCTTTCTCTGATTTGAATCCAGCCTTAGCCCTAAGTATTCCAGACTTTTGACTGGTCTTAGAGCTGACTTGTCCCGGTTGATAATCCAACCGTGATATTCCAGATACTTGATTGTCTTGTGAATAGCTACTTCCAGCTTTTCCACTGAGTGGTCTATTAGTAGCAGGTCGTCTAGATATGCCATTATCGTTACACCCTGTGTTCTTAGATTGGCCAATAATGGGGCCAGAATTTTTGTGAACACTCGTGGTGCTGTGGCCAGACCGAAAGGTAAGGCTCTGAACTGAAAATGGCGCCCTTCTACTGCAAAGCGTAGAAATTTCTGGTGGGCCGGAAAGATGGGAATATGCAGATAAGCATCCTTTATGTCGATCGAGGCTAACCATTCCTGCCCTTGTAGGGCGGTGGCCACCGATCGGATCGACTCCATCCGAAAAGTCCTGATATTTAGGAACTTGTTTAGCCCTTTTAGATTTAATATGGGCCTCACGTCCCCATTTGGTTTGGGGACTGTGAAAAGGTTCGAGTAAAACCCGAATCCGCTTTCTTCCAGGGGAACCCTCATGATTACACCTTGGAGCAATAGTTGTTCTAGTGCCAGAAGGAGGGATCCTCTCTTTTGGGGATCTCTTGGCACGTTTGACCTCATAAATTGGGCAGGAGGAGTGCCTTTTAACTCCAGCTTGTATCCCAGACTTACTGCGGAGAGCACCCATCTGTCTCTGATGGTGTCCCGCCAGGTCTCTGTGAACAACTGAAGTCTTCCCCCCACCCGATTGAGTGGGGGCAACGCTTCATGCCTTGGGGGGAGGTTTTGTACCTCTCTTGATCCAGGGCTTCTTGTTACCCTGTGATTGTCCCTGATTTCTGCCCCCTGAATTTGACCGCGGAGGCCGTCGGAACTGCTTCACAGCCGATGTGCCCGGGACTGGAGAAGTAGGCCTCTTAAAAGAAGGACTTCTACCCTTGTTCTTAACCGGTAAGAGTGAACTTTTACCGGCAGAAATTTTCTGGATATATTTGTCCAGATCTTCTCCAAATAAGCGTTCTCCATGAAATGGGAAGCTAACTAGCAGTTTTTTACAGGGAGCTTCAGCAGACCAGTTTTTGAGCCACAGAAGCCTACGCATATGTACTATAGACAGCGTAAAGCGGGAGGCCTGTTGGATTGTATCCTTTATGGCGTCCACCGCAAAACACAAGGCTCTAGGCAGGTCAGCTAGGGCAAGAGCCTGCTGATCTGGTAAGTCCCTTAAGACCTGTTTCAACTGATCTTTCACTGCTTGGCAGACTCCAATCGCTGCTACCGCAGGTTGTGTCACCATGCTTGCTGTAGAGAAAGCAGATTTTAGTAAAGACTCCAATTTTTTATCTATTGGGTCTTTGAACATTGGAACATTATCTACTGGACATGTCAGTGATTTGTTAACAGAAGAGATGGCTGCGTCCACTGTAGGGACCCTCCATTTTTTTATGAACTTATCCTCCATGGGATAGATCACCGGAAATCTCTTGGGGGGAGCAAATATTTTATCAGGATGCTCCCAATCCTGGTAAATAAGCCCTTCTAATAAAGGGTGGATTGGGAAGGAACAGACAGCCTGGGGAGCTTTTAGCGACCCCAGCGAGGTAACCGTAGTGGATGGTGGTTCCGCCAGAGGCATTTTAAATGCTGATCGGACCATATTAGTCAGAGACTGAACCCATAATCTTTCAGCCTGAGATGCTGAGAAAGGTTCTTCCACTGTTGATTCCTCCATAACTGAATCAACCTCATCCTGATCCCCTTCAGGTAGGTCGATCTCTGTGTGGGGCTGTTCCTCCACTAACAGGCACTCTGAAGGAGGAGACGGAGATCGGACGCGCTTTTCCTGTGACAGGGAAGCAGCGATCAATGCTGTTAATCTCTCTTCCAATCCTCCCAGAGTTGAGGATAAAACCTCCTCTGTTATATATACAGGAGCAGGTGGACTGGGGACAGCCGCAGCACCAGGCATTCCTGCGGGGTTTCTACGGCTACTGACCTCTGAATTCTCAGGGGAGATTGGTGCAGTACAAGCATGCCCAATATCCTCAGAGCCCGATGGAGACCCCTTTGGCTTCCTGGAAGATCTATTTCCGTAGCGTCTGGACGACATATCCTTTAAGCACAAAGCTGAGGTATTCCCGTCGTCATACACCAATTTTGCTGGTAATAGTCTAACAAAGTTGCTGCTATATACCAGCTGGTGTCCACTAAAGTGCCTTTCTATGGGGATGCCTGCATCAACCGCCTCTGTGTGCCACTGTTTGTTGCTAGCTCTGTTTGCATCCAGCTGACACTTGTACTGTGTCTTTTAACCATGCTGGGACGCCCGCACATGCGCAGAAGCGCCGCGGCGCGCATCGAGCGTCATCCACCCGCCCCTTTTTTTCATAGGAGGCGCGTGCACGCCCTTTTCGAAATCAAACAGGGGACTAGGAGCCAGGGCCCTTTTTGCCGGAGGGCCTGTGCGGTGGATGAGCGCAGCAACAGGGCAGAGGAAGTGGATTCCCACAGAGAAACTTACCAGCTGCCTGGATCTTTTGACTTGAGAGAACCAAAGATCCACATGACAAGAAAAATGGACTACAGCGGCCTCTAGTGGTTTAACACAGGTACCGCGGTCCCTTTTTTTTTTTTTTTTTTTTCTTGACTACTATTAAAATTTTAAATTTTCAGTAGTTACAGGCAAACACAGATATTTAGCGGGAATACCGTTAGGTAACAGACAGAAAGACAAATTAGGCTTGGGGGTCCCCAATAGAACCAAGTTCCTGGGGGCCCCCACTTACCTGATCCCCGCCGCAGGACTTTGTTTGGTCCACAGAAGTCCAAACTTCACCTATCACGGCAGGCATTGTAATTAAACCTTCAGGGACCGGGTTCCCAAGGATTCCACTCCCCTGGACCTGTATAGCACCCTGCACAGACAACATCTTGGTCGTGGGTATGACCAGAGCTCTGGATCCCAGGGTCCAGCCCTCCTAAGAGAGGCATTACAGGCAAAACCTTGCTCTTCTGCTGCAAGGCCCGGGTACCGACCGTTTAGCTATGAAGCTTTTTTGGTGGGATCCGGAACAGCTTACTAAGGCTCAAAAGAACCTGTACGCAAGCCCAGTGAAAACACATGTTACTCTTTGGCCAACACCTTAGACACTGGCAAAAAACTGAGGTGCTCCCGGATGGGAGGGGCTTATATAGGGGAGGGTACTTCCGGTTTGGAATTGGCCAGTGCCAACACCTGAAGGTAATCTATATAACCCATTAGTAATGACTAAGTCGCTCTGTGTCCCGTGATGTACGAAAAAGAAAAATGTGAAGACTGCAGATATACATGTAAAACTAGTGTAGGGAGATTTGTTTCATCTGTGTATCATCTGAGGCTGTTCTTCACTGGGCGTATGGAGGGTTTACATCCACTTTAAATTCTATAGTTGGGAAGATACTGGAGCGTTTAATAAAAGACCACATAGACGAGTTCTTGCTGGAAAAAAATATTTCTCATTCGTTCATTGACAACACAGCCTTTATTCAGAACCATAGGGTTATATCGCCCCCTACAGGAGTAGGACACTAGGCAGAAAAAATACTTGGCTATGCCCATGGGCAGTACAAGGTGATATACACCCCCTCTCTGCTATAGGCCTTCAGTGTTTTTCTGCCTAGTCAGGACTAAGGACCTAGTTCCCTGCTGGGATCTCTTGTCCTGGCAATTTTATTTTTTGCAGTTTATTGTCGATCTTTCCAGAAAAAAAAAACTGCTGGGCTGGGCGACAGGCTGGACATTCGATCCAGTGGTCACCCCAGTCTGGCCAGCGAGCGTGTGCAGACCGCATCTATGCGCTAGGTTGGCTGTGACATAGCCCCACTGGCCGGGGCCTGGCCCTGCGATTTAAACATCTCGCAAGGTTGCATATGACTGGGTCTCAGCTCGAGTCGCAGTGGCCGACAGCCCCCCCCCCCCCCCCCACTTCAGTGCGAGGAGGTTCTGTCTGGAGCGGTGCCCGCTTGGTCCTGGTATGGTGAGTAAATGTCCCCCTCTCTCCTTGGGGGGGGGGGGTGTTTTGTGGCAGACGCAGGCCCCTCCCCGGGTTTGTCGGTCCTGCGGGGCCCCTCTATCCCTGCACCCTTGTCCTGGAGGTCCCTTGGTAACCCCCCTTTTCCACCCTCTCCCCTCCATATGGCGTAGTGTGCCTGTGGTGTGTCCTGGGGGACGGGGTTGAGTACTTGGGGTGCGCACCGCCTAGGTGCTGTGCTTACTGGCGGCCATGTTTGTGTAGCTCTTCGGCCATGATATGGTGGCTTTTGGCTCAGGCGACGGCCATTACTGTGTAGCCCAATACAGTGTTTTTGGCAGGCGGAAGCTCCTCCTTTTTAACCCGGCGCTGACTCCTGTGTTTTTCTTCTCCCTTGGACGCCACGTGTGTGCAGGTCTCTATCTGAGGCAGCAAGCGCTACGCTGGTGGGGTGATCTGGGGGATTCCTCCTCTCTGCTGCAGGTGGTCCAGTACCACTACCTGTGTGTGGGGGGGGGTGGGGGTCCCATTGTAGTGGTCACTCTTGGTGTGGGCCTCTCCCTTCTTTCTTTTTTTTTTTTTTTTTCTCTCCTATGGAGTCTCGGGAGCATGTTTCCCCACCTGACCCCCTGTCAGAGGCTGCAGATCCCTCTGGGTCCCAGTCATCCGTTGACGCACTGGAGTCCTTTGTGTCCTTGGTGGAGGTGGCTCTTGGGCGGCGGCTTCCCCTGCTTCATCTGTCTTGTCAGATCCTGAATCTGATTCGGCTGCCGTGGACGGGGCCCACCCTGCAGGGTCTGCGGCCGCGCTCCTAGGTCTTTTGGACAGTGAGGATGATTCCTCTGGCACAGTGGCTGCGCACAAGAAAGCGCTGGTGGACGCACTGATTGCTTCTGTGCGGAAAACGTTAAAAATGGAGGATGCAGCCATGGCTGCGGTGGAGGTGCCGGTTCCCTTTTTTGGCACTCACAAGCCGCCTCGCGCGGCAAAAGTGTTCCCTTATCCCTCCTTTTTTGACAAGTTTGTCTATAAAGATTGGGAGTGTCCAAATGCCCCTTTTGTGATCCCAAAGTGTTTGGCTGTGCGTTATCCCTTTTTAAAGAGAGTCTGCTCAAAAAATGGACAACTCCACTTATGGTGGATCCCCCGGTTGAACAAAAGCAGTATGATTCAGTTTTTGAGGACTCTCCGGCCTTTAAAGACCCGGCTGACAGGAGGGCAGTCTCTGAGCCGCACTGTTCTCTATTGCGGGTTTGGCTATTGCTCTGGTGTCGCAAACGCTGACAGAGTGAGCGAAGCTGTTGCGCTGTGACCTGGAAGGGGACCAGTTTCCTCCTGCCTTCACGGAATTAGCGGACCAACTGGTCCAGGGGCTGCAGTTTGTCTGCGATGCCTCTTTGGACGCAGCTCCCTTGCTATGTTTCAGTGGTAGTGCTTCAACGGGTATTGTGGCTGAAGTGTTGGACTGCGGACCAGGCCTCTAAAAAGGCCCTAGCTGATCTGCCTTTTCAAGGTGATCGTTTGGGGCGTACTTTTCTTCCACAGTCAAAGAAAGGGGGCGGACCCAAGCCACAAGCACGGCCCTTTCTTCTTGGCACACAGTTTTTCATCCCTCAGGGTCCACTGACAATGGCTAAAAAATTTTGTAGTTGTGAACAGGGCCGAACGTGCCGCAAACACGTGCCAACGCATTTTATTGTGCGTCCCCATAGACTTGAATGGTTGGAGTTGATGCTTCGACTCCTTCCAAACTCGACATGTACCTTCATTTTTGAAGCACAGCAATGTTGACACAATGCTTCATGTTTTGGTACTGTGAAAGGCTCTTTGTGTTGTCCATATTAGATGCAGACTGTTTAACAAGACATTTAGGGAGCCTTAAAAACACCTCTCAAATGCCTGCTTTTAATATCAGCGTGAACAGGGCCGATCTACATTAAGGGACAGATTTCACCCCTCATATGCTTTCTTCCTCTACAGACTGCATGCCTACAATTCAGGTAGGAGGGATACGCTTCTAAGGTGCTGGTCTTCAGTTGCTATGTGTCTGGTTCACATAGCTGTGTTCCTCAATGGACTCCAAGGAAAGAATTTTCCAATAAGTTCAAAAAAAAAGATAAAAGCGGTTGTATACCTGCAAAAAAAAATACCAAACCCCCCCCCCCAAAAAAAAAACCTGTAAGGCAAAGGCATAATGAGCTAGTATGCACTGCATACTAGCTCATTATGAACTACTTGCCTTAGAGCGAAGCATCGGGCACTGCCGAGCTGACATTTTCCCCTCCAGCGTTTCTTCCTGGTTCGTGGCTCTGGCACTGAGTGGCCGTAGCCACAATGAGGTCTGTCCCGCGCATGCACGTTGGAGTTTTATTTCCGGCAAGGAGCTCCAATTTTCTGGCAGCATCCGCCGGACCTTCAGAGCGCATGCGCCGTTGACAGCAGCTGCATGCAAGGTGAATATCTCCTAAACCTGTACGGTTTATATTATTTTTACCTGCAAGCCTTATTAATTTTACCTACAGGTAAGCCTTTACCTGTAGGTAAAAATGCGCTAAAGGGGTATACAACCACTTTAAGCGCGGTCTCTTAAAGGTGTTGTAAACCTAACACCTGCAAGACAAAGGCATAATGAGCTAGTATGCATGGCATACTAGCTCATTATGTGATGCTCACCTGAGATCGGAGCCCTCGCTGCGGTGCCCATACACAGCACCGGCCGGCGACATCACTCCCGGGTGTTACTAATGGGTATCGCGGCTCCGGCGCTGTAATTGGCCTGAGCCACGATTACGTCACTCCCGCGCGGGAGCTGCCGGCAACGGCACTCACTGGAGCAACGGCACATACGTGCCATTGCTTCAGTGTGCCAATGACATTGGCACATGCAGTGGATATCGCCTAAACCGTTTTCTGGGGTAGCTACAAGGTAAGCCTTATTTATAGGCCTACCTGTAGCCAAAAGTGTGATGTAAGGGTTTACAACCACTTTAATCGTGAATACTGCGCTCCTGAGAGGGGTATATTTTTATTTAAAAAATAATCGGATGGGTACGGGACACTGGACAGTGATTTGTATATTTATTTATTTTTTAACAGAATTGGTTTAATTTTTTTACACAACTGATGTGAAGTAGTAAAATTTTAAAGTACTCTTTTAAAGCACCTTCCATTAGATATTTCTGTCTTTCTTTCATTGTTAGGATCATTCAGCAGCTGGTGAATGGGATTATTGCACCCACAGCAATGCCCAACTTGGGACTTGGGCCATGGTGAGTCTGGTAGTTGTCCTGTCTGTGTGCTTTGCATGTCTAATATGACTTTCTCATAATCGTAATTGATGAGACCATTGTAAATAAGTTGATACTGAATTAAATTGTTAATGTCTGGATTTTAACTTTCAATATTTGCATACCATTAGATTGTATAATATGTGCACAATTCCTAAACGAACATGCATTATTAGGCCAAATCTGAGTTTCCATGATGATATGACACACTGCAGCTTTGTATTAATTATTACGTCTTTAAATGCTTTTTAACGTGGGAGTAAACTCCCTTGGTTGATTTTTACCTACAGGTAAGCCTATAATAAGGCTTACCTATAGGTACAGTAAATATCTCCTAAACGTGCACAGTTTAGCAGATATTTACGTTTAGCAGCAGCTGGTGACCTCACTGGCGCATGCGCTCTGAAGCAACGGCATTCCCGTCCTATAAACAGTGACTCCCGTGCGGCTTGGCCATTCATTCTGCAGAAGCCTGCGAACCTGGAGGGAAAACCAGGTGAAGATGGAAGCACATACAGCAGTAACAGCGCACCGCCTGAGGGCTTTATTTTCAGTCATAACGGAACAATAGAAGTACCCAAAATTGACCTGCTAACAGCAGTGGAGTACCTAGCATATCTAGCCTGAGGCCAGTCATATATTCAACCTCATCCCATACAAAACTATTATGACGCAAAAAAGCAGCACGCACCACAGCGCATTATGGGTCTTGCCAAACAGCGAGAGGGACTTAAAGGGGCATAATTAAGTAAATCCTGAGCCTACTCTGCACATATGCCACAGTCATTTTGAAAACAAAATGTGGCTTTGCCACAAGCAAGAATGTAACAGATATGTACAGTACAGGTGAAACTCGAAAAATTTGAATATCGTGCAAAAGTTCATTTATTTCACTAATGCAACTTAAAAGGTGAAACTAATCTGAGCGACTCATTACATGCAAAGCAAGATGGTTTAAGCCGTGATTTGTCAAAATTGTGGCGATTTATGGCTTACAACTCATGAAAACCCCAAATCCACAATCGGAGAAAATTACAATATTGTGAAAAGGTGCAATATTCTAGGCTCAGTGTCCCACTCTAATCAGCTAATTAATCCATAACGCCTGAAAAGGGTTTCTGAGCCTTTAAATGGTCTCTCAGTTTGGTTCAGTAGGAATCACAATCATGGGAAAGACTGCTGACCTGACAGTTGTGCAGAAAACCATCATTGACACCCTCCATAAGGAGGGAAAGCCTCAAAAGGTAATTGCAAAAGATGTTCCCAAAGTGCTGTATCAAAGCACATTAATAGAAAGTTATGTTGAAGGGAAAAGTGTGGAAGAAAAAGGTGCACAAGCAGCAGGGATGACGGCAGCCTGGAGAGGATTGTCAGGAAAAGGCCATTCAAAAGTGTTGGACTTTCACAAGGCGTGGACTGAGGCTGGAGTCAGTGCATCAAGAGCCACCACACACAGACGGATCCTGGACATGGGTTTCAAATGTCGTATTCCTCTTGTCAAGCCTCTCCTGAGCAACCAACAAGGTCAGAAGCGTCTTACCTGGGCTAAAGAAAAACAGATCTGGTCTGTTGCTCAGTGGTCCAAAGTCCTCTTTTCTGATGAGAGCAAATTTTGCATCTCATTTGGAAACCCAGAGTATGGAGGAAGAATGAAGAGGTACACACTGCAAGATGCAGTGTGAAGTTTCCACAGTCTGTGTTGATTTGGGGAGCCATGTCATCTGCTGGTGTTGGTCCACTGTGTTTCATTAAGTCCAGGGTCAACGTAGCCATCTACCAGGAGATTTTGGAGCACTTCATGCTTCCTTCCGCAGATGAGCTCTATGGGGATGTTGACTTAATTTTCCAGCAGGACTTGGCACCTGTCCACACTTCCAAAAGCACCAAAACCTGGTTCAATGACCGTGGGATTACTGTGCTTGGTTGGCCAGCAAACTCCCCTGACCTGAACCCCATAGAGAATCTATGGGGCATTGCCAAGAGAAAGATGAGACATGAGACCGAACAATGCAGAACAGGTGAAGGCCGCTATTGAAGCATCCTGGTCTTCAATAACACCTCAGCAGTGCCACAGGCTGATAGCTTCAATGCCACGCAGCATTGAGGCAGTAATTGCTGCAAAAGGGCCCCAAACCAAGTACGGAGTACATATGCATGCTTATACTTTTCAGAGGTCTGATAATTCTATGTACAATCCTTGTTTTATTGATTGCTTGTAATAGACGAATTTTCTGAGATTTGGGGTTTTCATGAGCTGTAAGCCATCATCTTCACAATTATGACAAATCACGGCTTGAACTATTTCATATATTGGTTTCACCTTTTTAAGTTGCATTAGTGAAATGAACTTTTGCACGATATTCAAATTTTTCGAGTTTCACCTGTATATGAAACTGGCACTTGATTTTCTACACACAGCATTCATTAACCACTTGCTTACTGGGCACATAAACCCCCTTCCTGCCCAGGCGAAATTTCAGCTTTCGGCACTGCGTCGCTTTGAATGACAATTGCGCGGTCGTGCGACGTGGCTCCCAAACAAAATTGACGTCCTTTTTTCCCACAAATAGAGCTTTCTTTTGGTGGTATTTGCTCACCTCTGCGGTTTTTATTTTTTGCGCTATAAACAAAAAAAGGCCGACAATTTAGAAAAAAAAACACTATTTATTACTTTTTGCTATAATAAATATCCCAAATGTAAAAAAAAAAAAAAATTCTCAGTTTAGTCCGATGCGTATTCTTCTTCATATTTTTGGTCAAAAAAAAATCGCAATAAGCGTTTATTCATTGGTTTGCGCAAAAGTTTTAGCGTCTACAAAATAGGGGATAGTTTTATAGCCTTTTTATTAATATTTTTTTTTTTTTACTAGCAATGGCAGCGATCAGCGATTTTTATTGTGACTGCAACATTATGGCGGACACATCGGACACTTTTGACACCATTTTGGGACCATTGTCATTGATACAGCGATCAGTGCTAAAAAAATGCACTGGTTACTGTAAAAATGACACTGGCAGGGAAGGGGTTAACACTAGGGGGCGAGGAAGGGGTTAAATGTGTGCCCTATGAGTGATTACTACTGTGGGGGGAGGGGAGTGACTGGGGGAGGAGACCGATCTGTGTCCCTATGTACAAGGGACACACATCGGTCTTCTCTCTCCCTGACAGGACATGGATCGGTGTGTTTACACACACCGATCCATGTCCTTGTCTCTGTACTGGCCGATCGCGGGTGCCTGGCGGACATCGCGGGGGGGGGGGGGGGGAGAGTTTATTTATTTTATTTATTATTTTTTTTTATTTTTTTTTTACCTTAACGCAGACAGTGCATAATACATTAAGGTAAAAAAAAAATGCTTTTTAAAACCACTTTAAATCACTTACATCAACATTGCTTTTTTTAATTGCATGTTTTTTTCCTAACATAGGGGGGTCCTTCATTCCAATCCAATGGATTATGCTTGGGGAGCTAATGGCCTTGATACCATAATCACGCAGGTATTTCTTAATTCTTACTAGTGAAGTTATGTGGAAAGTTACTGATTATTCTTGCAAAGGTGTCCGATTTCCTCTTTCCCCTTAGTTACTTAACCAGTTTGAGAACACGGGTCCTCCACCTGCAGATAATGAGAAGATCCAAGCCCTTCCAACAATTCAGATAACAGAGGAGCATGTGGGTGAGTATCTGAAATGGTTAATTTTAGGACCATTTGCTGTGAAATACAGATTTGTGGGCATTTAATTGTGCAGACATGAACTACTACTGAAAGATACAAAATAGATTGATTAAAGATGAGCGAAGTCATTGCATAGATCAGATACTTTTAAGTAAATCATGATGCTCCTGAAAGTGTGACTGTTCTTCTAATGCATCAATAATGATGTAAAGAAGGTAAAAAAATGTTGTCGGAATAATGTCTTTTGGTGGGTAACGAATATTTAAGAAGAAAAAAAAAAATGATATTCCTGAAAGTAAATTTCAACATTGACTATAATTAACTCCTATGAAGGGACCATTCGGCTAGAATATCCAAAGATATATTGCAGCTGTCACTAATTTGCCCTCCAAAATCTCTGTCCCAGCTAGTACATGCTGGTGGTTTTTCCCATTAAGCCAGTAATGCAACAATGGCAGTTGGGGCTGCCGTTCTCCCCACATTTGAGACCCTGTGTAACCTCTACTTAAAAAATAAAAGAATAAAAATAAAAGCCTAATGGTGACAACAGGTACAGAAATTATCCACGTGTCCTTGCGGATCGTCGGTATAGCTGATGAATGTTTTTCAAAGGGGGAAACAATATTCTCAACAAACCCTCCCCTATGTTCTAATCCTCAACTTTAAGAATTCTTTAATTATAAGGAGGATCTTATTGAGCTAGATTTGGTGTTAAATATTTGTATCTGTTAAAAGGGGAGTGTTTTTGAAATCTTTTGATAACAGAAATGCAGTTCAAAAGTTGCCTGCTACGACTTAAAAAAAAATATATATATATTTACAGATCAAATATGCAGCAGGGGCTCAATTGAGATTAAATGGAGTGAGACTTCTCCAAACTAGAAGAATTAATTACTTATGCAACCAGATCATCGAAAACTGATCTCTACATACTATTACACCCTCATACACTCCAAATTTAATCAATCAAAACAACTGACCCTAACACACAACCTTTGGCATGCTGAAATGGTAGATTTCCAAGAGGATGCATGGCAAGATGTTACTGACCCTCACATCACTTTGGTTATATAATCTAGAGATTAGACGAATTCAGCTGAAATAGTTACACCATTGGTTCTGTTTAAAATGGACAAACCTTCATCTCCCACCTGTCAAAAGTTCTATGTCAATATAGGCTTTTTCTTTCATATGCTATGAGCATGACACAAAATAAGAACCTTTTGGTCTGAGGTAACAGAGTTTATAGCCACGATACTGAACCTAATATCTGCAGTCCCGCCACATGTCTCCTGGGATATATAGATGATCCTGACATGCATACACACTCTCTAAAACTGCTTATCCTTTTATTTCATTTTATTCAAAGAAATGGGAGGGTCTGTGGATTTCCACCTCAGGGCAATACAATATCTTTAGGACTTGGGAAGCTAGGGGTTGCCCAAAAAAAAGTATGATCACACCAAACCATCCCTCTGGAAAGCAATGCTACAAGAACATAAGATAATCATTTATGTATTGGTTTAATATCGCTTGTGTTGATGTGGGTAATCAGGATGGACACTTGAGTAAGTGTGAATTACTCTGTTTCTTTACATGGATGTAAACCAAGCAGGATCAAGGGTAAACAATATTCTATTTGACATGCAATGAACACTAAAACAATTGTTGGCAGCAATGTTCATTCAAAGTTTTCTTTACCTGTTTACATCTATTAATACAATACCATGCACGATTGCAAATGTATCTTGGACCCCCAACTTTAAAATGTAAAAACAACCAACAAAAATTGTAATGTTTTCAAGAATATTTATTGCACGAAAATGGCACACCAAAAAATGGCGCCGTTGGGCACTGAGTAAACCGGAAGTGACGCTGTGATGTCACTTCCGGGTTTCTACATCAGAGACCCAATCCAAGGCAAATCCGGCTTTGTTCTGGTCTCCTTGTGGGATGGGAGACCTTGGCGCCGTGGTGGGATGGGGGGGGGGCGGCGCGTCCCCTCCCGCTCCTTGTAATAACAGCCAATGCTGTTCATTCATGGCAGCCAGTGACAATGGAGAGAAAAAGTTGTCTGGACTGCCGCACTCTGGTCAAGCATTTTATTTAACAAAGAAAATTTAAATTCCAAAAACTCCAAAGGAAAATATACAAAATCCATCAAAAAGCAATCAAACATGTGTAAGCATCACACCCTGATGTGAAACGCGTTAGCCTTTGCCCTGTATGTCCCTTACATGTTTGATTGCTTTTTGATGGATTTTTATTTTCCTTTGGAGTTTTTGGAATTTTAATTTTCTTTGTTAAATAAAATGCTTGACCAGAGTGCGGCAGTCCAGACAACTTTTTCTCTCTATGGATTAGAACACAACCAGCACCTGTGAGTGGAACAGGGCGGGAGCAATTGAAGGAACCTGGAACCTTAGAGCGGTACACCTTTCTCTCAGCCAGTGACAATTGACAAAACGAGCAAGAGGTGTCGGTCACTCGGGTGTGAGCAGATCCCACATATTTGAACAGATCGTGGTCAGAAAAGTGGAGAGCTGAACTGGAGCTGCTATTAGGAAGACATCAGAGTGAGATGGGGAGTCAGCTGACAATACAAAGTATGGCCCTTACATTATCTGCTGTCCCCAGGGACAGATCTGATCCAGAGATACCACGGTATGGCGATCTCTGGATCGGATCTGTCCCTGGGGACAGCAGACCATGGCATCATTGGCATTGATTTGATTCGGATTTTAGAACTCAAGCCCCATACACACTATCAGTTTTCTTGCAGGTTTTTCTCTTCAGGTTTACCAAAACCATGTAGTGCAAGGGCCTGCCTGATTGCATACGAATTGAAACTCTTAAGGTTTGACCTCATATTAGATGGTTTTGGTAAACCTGAAGAGAAAAACCTGCAAGAAAACTGATAGTGTGTATGGGGCTTGACTTGGTGACAATGTCTGTCTGTTTTCACCTGGGCTGCAGACATTTGCCTCCCCCCCCCCCCCTCTCTCTTATCAGACCAGCCCATCTACTATACCTGGGTGGGGAACACAGTGACACCCCCCCCCCCCCCCCATCAGGCCAGCTCAGCTACTATACAGTCATGGCCGAAATTGTTGGCACCCCGGAACTTTTTCCAAAAAATCTAATATTTCTCACAGAAAAGTATTGCAGCAACACCTGTTTTGCTATACACATGTTTATTCCCTTTTGTTTGTATTGGAACAAAACAAAAGAAGGGAGGGAAAAAAAGCAAATTGGACCTAATGTCACACAACTCCAAAAATGGGCTGGTCAAAATTCTTGGCACCCTTAACTTTAATATTTGGTTGCACACCCTTTGGGAAAAAATAACTGAAATCAGTCGCTTCCTATAACCATCAATAAGCTTCTTACACCTCTCACCCGAAATTTTGGACCACTCTTCCTTTGCAAACTGCTCCAGGTCTCTTATTGGAAGGGCGCCTTTTCCCAACAGCAATTTTAAGATCTCTCCACAGGTGTTCAATGGGATTTAGATCTGGACTCATTGCTGGCCACTTTAGAACTCTCCAGCGCTTTGTTGCCATGCATTTCTGGGTGCTTTTTGACTTATGTTTGGGGTCATTGTCCTGCTGGAAGACCCAAGATCTCGGACGCAAACCCAGCTTGATGCCTTGCACACATTCAAGGCACCCAGTGCCAGAGGCAGCAAAACAACCCCAAAACATAATTGAACCTTCACCATATTTCACTGTAGGTACTGTTGTTGTGTTTTTTTTTATTTTTTTTTTTTTTGGCCTCATTCTGTTTTTGGTAAACAGTAGAATGATGTGCTTTTACCAAAAAGCTCCATCTTGGTCTCATCTGTCCACAAGACATTTTCCCAGAAGGATTTTGGCTTGCGCAAGTACATTTTGGCAAACTAGTCTTGTTTTTTTATGTCTCTGCGTCAGCAGTGGGGTCCTCCTGGGTCTCCTGCCATAGCGTTTCATTTAAATGTTGACGGATAGTTTGCGCTGACACTGATGCTCCCTGAGCCTGCAGGACAGCTTGAATTTCTTTGGAACTTGTTTGGGGCTGCCTATTCACCATCTGGACTATCCTGCGTTGCAACCTTTTATCAATTTTTCTCTTCCTTCCACGCCCAGAGAGATTAGCTACAGTGCCATGGGTTGCATACTTCTTGATGATATTGCGTACTATGGACAAAGGCAAATCTAGATCTCTGGAGATGGACTTGTAACCTTGAGATTGTTGATATTTTTCCACAATTTTGGTTCTCAATTCCTCACAGTTCCCTTCTCCTCTTTCTGTTGTCCATGCTTAGTGTGGCACACACGCAATGCGAAGACTAATGCTGGCCATACACTATACGAAAAATCTCATGAACGAACTTTTGAAAAACGAAAGTTCGTTCGTGAGCGCAAACGATAGTGCCATCATGTAATGACCGATAAATCGTTCAGTGGACATAAATAAAAACATTTTTTTCTCTTACCATCCATGGACTGACACGGTGTCTCTTTACACTTTACACGTGGGTTATGTCCCTGCTTGCAGGAGAAGATCTAGGCAGAATGTGAAATGTTATACATACATTCTAAAAGCCAGAGCTGAACAGCCCCACGCAGGGGGGCGTCCCTCCGGACATAACCCTCCCACTACATTCAGCAGACTTCAGTTTTTTTCTGCCTAGCAGAAAGAGAAGACGTGGCTCTCTCAGGAGCCAGTCTCCTGACCTATTTTTATTCCTTTTCTGGAATTCTTTTTTATTTTATTTTTGAGAATTTTCTATCAACTGTCGGCTGGGCAACAGGTTGGGTACAAGATATCCTCGTAGTCTTCCCTGTCCGACCATCGAGCGTGCTGATCCTCGCCTTGTGTGCGTGAGACTCAGTTCACGACAGGCCCCATGACTCCAGGGGTGGCCGGGTTTGCTTTCATGCTCCCACGGTCCTCTCAAGACTGAACAGTTCCTGACTGACTGACTGTATCTTTCACGGTGGACCGGGCCGACAGCTACTCAGTACTGCACTGTGATAGTCCTGTCAGAAACACACCAGTGGGTCCCTCAGGGGACGGGTAAGTAGTCTCTCCTGCCTGCAGGTGAGTACAAAAGGCTGTGTTTCTCTGTGGGGGATTTTCCCTGTCTCCCCCTGTATTTCATTGTCACTCTCTGTCACCATTGCTGGCGCTGTGCTGTGGGGGGTGCCTGGGGGTCACACTGTTCTTGGAGGGGCTAATGCTGGTCTGCAGATATGCTTGGGGCCTTTTTTTGTGTGTTTTGGGGCCTGAGTGGCGCTGTGTGTGTGCTGTTTTTTTCACTTTTGCTGAGTCATGGCGGCCATCTTGCCGCGGATCGCCTCAGTGAAGTGCAGCGGCCATTTTCTTGTAGCCCGTGCGCTCTTCAGCACTAGTTTTGGCCTCTAGCGCTGCTGTAACAGCGCGAATCTCCTCACAATATCCTCACAGCTCACCAGCGCTGACACAGCGCTGTACAGACAGTGGAACTGAGCGGTCCCTGGTCCGGTTTGGTGAGTCCCCTGGGCGCCCCCTCCTCAGTCAGCACAGCCTGTGGGTAGACTTTTTATCTGAGGAGTCTCAGAGGGGGGCAATATGGAGTCTCTGTCACCAGCTTCCCCTAAATGTCAGTGGACAACAGGCAGTGCTTCAGCACCTGCGGTCCCTAGGGACCAGTTGTGGGCAGTCCTGGAATAATTTCTGACCAGGATGGGAGCTGTGTGCAAGCGCAAGGGAGCAAAAAAGCGCCCTCTCCCCACTTTACTTCATGAGGGCAGTGCGCTGATTCAGATATGGGCCTAGCCACTACCGCTCAGGACCCTAGTTCTGAATGTATTGGATGGTTTTGAACAGGACATTCCTTATGAGGAAAACTCCAGTTCTGAGTCAGTAAATGACAGGGCGCTTGTTAGTGTACTCATGACTGCGGTGAGGGACACTCTCAAGCTAAAATGCTGCGGATGCAGAACCTCAGGCGGATACAGTCTCCTTTGGTTCTTTTAAGGCCAGGCCTTCTAAAGAGGTTTTTCCATATGTACTTTCTTTGACCAGTTCATTGATGAGGTCTGGGAAAAGCCGCAGAATAATTTTTTTATGGTCCCGCGGCGTTTGTCTATCAGATACCCCTTGAAGATGCCCTACTTAAAAAGTGGGCTTCTTCCCCAGGGTCGACCCTCCAGTCGCCCGGTTGAACAAGGCCATCACTCTCCCGATGGAGGGGACTCCTGCATTTGAGGACCCCACTGACAGGAGGTCAGAAGTGGTGAGCAGAGCCATGTTTGCCTTGTTGGGATCCGCCCTACGGCCTGTGGTAGAGGCGACCCTTGTGTCTTAAACACTTACAGGTTGGGCAAAAATGTTGCACCTAGCTGTACAGGAGCATAATCTTCCTCCAGACACAGTTGCTTTGGCCCACCAACTGGTTCAGGGCCTGGTTTATGTGTGCGACGCCACGTTGGACGCGACCCCTTTAATATCCAGGGCCTCTGTCTCGGCGGTGGTATTGCGTCGTCTTATCTGGTTCAAGTGCTGGTCTGCTGACCTAGCCTTAGGAAGCTCCTGACGGATCTACCATTTAAAGGTGGTAGACCTTTCGGTGCTGCTCTGGATGACATTGTCATGGATGTCATGGGAGGTAAAAGCACTCTTCTTCCTTAGACTAGCAAGGGTGAGGAGGCCCGCCGCAAACAGGGGCCTTCCTTTCCAGCAAAAGGTTTTTTTTTTCGTCAGACAGAGTCCACGGGTAGGCCCTCTAAGACTGACGGCAGTGCGGCTGGTGGGCACAAGTGCCCCTGGGTGCGTAAGCCGAACATGCGGCTCCCAAGCCCGCCTCCGCGTGAAGTCTTGCCTCCGCCCGACTCTGGGGTGGGGGGACGACTTCGCAGGTCACGAATCGGTGGTCCTCCTGAATCTCTTGACTGGTGGGTGTGCGAGGAGGTCACCTCAGGATACAGGATAGTATTCCGATCCTGGCCCCCAGACAGATTCTTTCCCTCAAATCTTCCTCTCCTTCCTACCTTCCTACCTGTCGGGCAGCCCTCTTGGGGGCTGTACAGGATTTGATCAGGTCCGGAGTGATTGTGCCGGCTCCGTCACAGGAGAGTTTTCAGGGATTCTACTCGAATCTGTTTGTCGTCCCAAAAATAGGACGTGGTTCGACCTATCCTGGACCTCAAGGCCCTGAATGTCTTCGAGAAGGTGCAGAAATTCCGCATGGAATCTATTCGCACGGTGATCGCTACACTCCACCAAAGGGATTTTCTTCTGGCGTCCTTGGACTTCAAGGACGCCTACTTGCATGTTCCGATCTGCGCAAGTCACCAGAAGTTTCTGCGCTTTGCGATCAGCGAAGTCCACTATCGATTGTGGCTCTTCCTTTCGGCCTAGCCTGGGCACCAAGGGTGTTCACCAAGGTGCTTGCTCCGGTTCTAGCCTTCTGTTACAGCGAGGTATTGCTGTCGTGGGCTATCTGGACGATCTTCTGCTAAGAGCAGAAAGTGGATCAGACTTAGAGGAAAGGTGACTATCGTCAATTAGACCCTCAGGGACTCGGGTGGTTCCTGAACATTCAGGAGTCAGTCCTGGTCCCGACTCAGTGTCTGGAGTATCTAGTTCTGATTCTGGACTCCTTGGAGGCAAAGGTATCCTACCTCTGGAGAAGTTGCTGACACTTCAGTCTGCGGTGCGGGTGCTGACATCCCAAAAATGGTTGTCAATCCGTTTTTTGCATGAGAGTCCCGAGACTCGTGGTGGCCTCCTTCGCGGCCGTTCCGTATGCCCAATCACACACCAGGGCATTGCAGAAGGAGATCTTGTCCACCTGGGACAAATCCCCGTTGTCCTTGGATCTTCAGATCCAGGTGATTCACCTGGTCAGGGCGCCCCTGACATGGTGGTTGAGATCCTCGGCTCTTCGGTCCGGAAAGTCGTTCCCCTCCCATCCAATGGACGGCACTCATGATGGACACCAGCCTGACGGGCTGGGGTGGAGTCTGGGGAATCCTGTCGGCTCAGGCCTTGGACTCCGGACGAGCCCGTTTACCAATCACTGTTCTGGTAATACGGGCCATCGGACTGTGTCTCTCCTCAGGTCGGAGAGAGTACGGGGTCGCTCCATCAGGAGCCAGTCGGACACCGCCACGGCGGTGGCGTATGTAAACCATCAAGGGGGAACTCGGAGCTCAGCTGCGGCTTCCGAGGTAGTCCGTATCCTGAAGTGGGCCGGAAGAAACGTGCCGGCTCTGTAGGCCATTTTACATTCTGGGCATAGACAATGGGCAGGCGGACTATCTGAGTCGCCAATCGCCAGACACCGGACCAAGAAGAGTGGTCCTTGCATATTTCAACTCCTTTACCGACGGTGGGGCACGCCGGATGTGGACCTGATGGCCTCTCGAGTCAATCGCAAGGGTCGAGGTTGTGGCCAGATCCAGGGATCCTTGGGCGATGCCTCGGATGCGTTGGTGGCCCCATAGGGTCCTTATCGCCTGATATAAACTCCAGCGATCCTAATTGTACCGGATTGGCCTCAGCATCACTGGTACGCTGATCTGGTACGTCTCGTCGCGGACGTTCCCTGGCGGTTGCCGATGAGAGAGGACCTTCAGTCTCAAGGTCCTATGTTTCATCCGGCTTACAGTCTCTGGCTTTAACGGCAGGGCTGTTAAAAGCCAGGTGCTGAGGGACCGAGGTCTCTCGGACTCGGTCATTTTGACCATGTTAAGGACAAGGAAGTCTTCCTCCAGGCAGATCTATCACCGTACCTGGAAAGCTTATATCGCCATGTGCGAAGCGCTGGACTGGCGTCCTCGGACGTATTCCGTCCCCAGAATCCTGCGTCCTCTGCAGTGTGGAGTGACCCAAAAGCTTGCTTTGAGTACCATCAAGGATCAGATTTCGGCCTTGGCCGTCTTCTTTCAGCGACCTCTAGCGGGTCATTTTCTTGGTTAGCACCTTGTGTTGGGGGTTCGCCATGTGCTCCCTCCTGTCAAGCCTCCTCTCCCACCGTGGGATCTGAATTTGGTGCTCTCGGTCCTCCAGGAACCTCCTTTTGGGAATATCCGGGATATTTCCCTCTTGTCTTGTCTCAGAAGGTGGCCTTTTTAGTGGCAACCACTTCTGTTTGACGAGTGTCTGAGTTGGCGGCTTTGTCCTGCAAGTCGCCATATTTAGTCATCCATAAGGATAAGGCGGTGTTGCATCTGTGACCTTCCTTTTTTGCCAAAGGTGGTGTCGACCTTTCACCTACATGAGGACATTGCCCTCCCGTCCTTGTGTCCTCACCCATCGCATCCCAGAGAGTTTGCGCTGCACTTATTGGAGGTGGTACGAGCCTTATGGGTGTACCTGTCTGCTACTGCTTCTATTCGGAAGTCCGACTCACTATTTGTGACTGTCTCTGGTCCATAACAGGGCCAAGCGGTTTCGTCTGCCATCATTTTTAGGGGAATCAGACAAACCGTCATTCAAGCCTATGCTCTCAAAGGGCGGGCGCCTCCCTTTCCGCTTACGGCGCATTCCACCAGGACAATTGGTGCTTCCTGGGTTTCCCGACATCAAGCGTCGGTTGCACAAGTGTGCAAGGTGGCGACCTGGTCGTCTGTTCATGCCTTTTAAGTTTTATAAGGTTAATGTGGCTGCATCTTCGGATGCTTCCTTCGGCCGCAGGGTGCTGCAGGCCGCTGTTTAAAGTTGCGACTCCTCCGTTGAGGAGCTCTGCCTTATTGGAGTGAAGTTTTGGTTTTTCCATTTATACTGCTCCCATCCCTCTTGAC